>CM072515.1:14125882-14489005 GCA_036898135.1 Oncomelania hupensis
TTTCTCTGTCCTCAGCAGCCCTGATGGCTTCGCTCAGTGTCAAACCAGTCCATTCTCGAATGTTGTCCTCCCACCTCTTTTTCGGTCGCCCTCTTCTTCTACCTCCTTGCACTGTGCCTTGCAGAATGGTCTTTGCAAGGCCTGATGATCTGGTGACGTGGCCATACCATCGCAGTTTCCGTTTCTTCACCACTGTGAGCAGGTCATTGTGTTGTCCAATGGCTTGTGTGATGGTCTGTCGGACTTCGTCGTTGGTGATGTGTTGGGTATAGGAAATGCCCAGAAGTCTTCTGTAGCACCTCATCTCCATGCTTTGTATTCTTCGTTGGAGATCTGCTGTGAGGGTCCATGCTTTGCAAGCAGATAGGAAAATGGAGATGACAAGGGAGCGCAGCAGTCTTTGGAATGTAGACTGATGGTCCTGTCTTTCCAAATCGGCTTCAACCTTGTCAGGGCAGCAGTTGTTTGTGCGATCCTGGAGAGGACTTCCTGTCGGGACACATTGTCTGATATAATGGCTCCTAAATATTTGACGCTACTCACTGTGTTGAGGGATTGGCCTTGGACTTTGACTTTGATGTCCGTGTTGATGCCATTGGTGTTGTTGGTCATCATTTTGGTCTTCTCTGCACTTATTTCCATTCCATAAGCTGTGGAGGTGGTGTCAAGCCTCTGTACCAGCTGTTCAAGTTCTTGTTCCTCTCCAGCCAATCCATCAATGTCATCCGCAAAACGAAGATTGGAGATTGTTCTACCCCCTATGCTGACTGTGCCTTTGTGATCTGCAAGAGCATCTGACATGATGCGCTCTAGGAAGATGTTGAAGAGTGTTGGAGAAAGTAGGCATCCTTGACGCACACCGATTGTTGTTCTGAACCAGTTTCCGATAGCGCTGTTGTGGAGGACTGCACTGGTAGCCTTGTCATACAGGCTTTTGATGACTTCAATAATTTTAGGGCTGATGTTGTACACTCTCATGGTTGACCACAGAGCTGCATGCCAGACTCGGTCAAATGCCTTCTTGAAGTCTATGAACACATGATAAAGATGTTGTTGGTGCTGTAGGTATTTCTCACAGATTATTCTGAGGTTAAAAATCTGTTCAGTGGTGCTTCGCCCTGCCCTGAATCATGCTTGCTCTTCAGCTATGATTTGTTCAGCTTGGGGTTTCAACCTGTTGAGTATTATTTTCAGGGGGACCTTGCTGGGATGGCTGATGGTGCGGTAATTTTCACACTCCTGAAGATTACCTTTTTTTGGAAGAGTGATGACAAGCGACTGGGTCCATGATGTAGGCCACTCCCCACTCTGCCAGATCTTGCTACAGATAATGGTGAGGGCATCAATCATCGCTTCTCCTCCTGCTTGTAGCAGTTCGGCGGGTATGTTGTCCACTCCCGCTGACTTCCCCTTCTTCAGTGATTGCACTGCTGCCTCAACTTCTTCCCGGAGAATTGGGAGGATTTCTTCTTCTTCTCTGTTCTCGGGACATGCTAAAACTGATGGGTTTCCATTTGGTGTATGGTTGTAAAGGTCAGAGCAGTATTCTGTCCATCTGTCCAAGACTTCGTTATTATTCTTCTGTAAGGCATATGTCAGTAAGACTTGCTTTGGATCATGGATACTTTGATATGTTTCACACTTGTCAGCCGCTTCACAGCCTGGTAGGCCTTTTTGCTGTTGTTCTTGTTCAGACTGGTTTCTATTTCCTGGCATTGATCTTCAATCCAGTTCTCATTTGCAGTGCGCATGCCTTTTCGGATGTCATTGTTGATTTTTCGGTAGACATCAGCTCCCTGTGAGATGTCCTTTTTCTTTTTTATCTCTCTTAGTTTATCACACTGATCCAAAAGTTCAGGTGTGATCAAAGAGCTTATTACGGAAAGAGAGGGAACTTCCATTATGTCCTATACAAAAATGCGAGACGCTCTCACGGATTATTTCCCTTTGCTCGGGCTGGCTATATTTCATCATCTGCTATATGAATGATCTGTGCGTGATAACTTATTGAGCCTATGCCATTGCAAAAGAACATTTTTATGGCAACGTTTGCAAAAACCAAACTTTTAACCATCATTATTATTAACATTCCGCTACTGCTGTCTTTTTTTTTTTTTTTTTTTTTGTTTTTTGTTTATGTTTACTTATTTACATTTATTAGGTGCTTTTATGCTGCTTATGTGTGTTTGTCATAGGTTCGTTTTCTGCCCTGGAATTTATTAATTTTTAATCAACGACAGATATTTTAAAATTAAAATATGCATGCCAGACTGTTTCATTTATCCGAAACTGTGTAAATCCGTAATCGTGAGAGAGAGAGAGAGAGAGAGAGAGAGAGAGAGAGAGAGAGAGAGAGAGGGGGGTGGTTGGGGGAAGAGAGAGCTATGTCATTAAATCAATTAATCACAATAAAGCACATTAACAAAAGGTTTCACTAATAGTGTGAGTTTAATTTATATCAGGTGTCCCCCTACCCCCCAACCCTCTCATCTCCCACATCACTGGCTTAAAACCATCAGTCACTTCATGGAAAATAATTAATTAATCAGACAGAACAATCAGAACCTAGACTACAACATTCCACGCAATATGGATCTAATGCGCAGAAATTCACAGATCAGAACAAGGACTGAGTTTCTACATGACATTTTTTTTCCCGTTTACACTCAAACGAAAAGGGATTACAACAGATCAAGGACCATTTTTGTGCCTAGGTAAGGGATTATCTTGCACAGTATTTGATCACGAGGAGAAAACAGACTTAGTCTAATTTAACTTGTTAACATAAGCAGTTTGACGAAGCCAAACTGCCAATCTGACAACATCTACGTTTGAAATGTAAGCACAAATATAATAGTCAAACAACCTAGAAACAACGTAAACAGTGAGCGACCTTTTGAACGTAAACTGTCAGCAAGCAAACAGTTTTTGTTTTAGCACATAGAATAGATATAACATGAATCACTGAAGCCTCTCCCCGATTGTTTTAACAACACTGCAGCGGTCTTGGTTTAGGCCTATATAAACACACAAAAAAGAAGTTTTTCGATTGCAATTTACCTTTCTTTGTCTCTTGCAAACTTGAAAAAGAACTTGCCATCACAATTTTCTTGTATCTGGCATTACGGCAATTGATGGCTGTGCAAAAGTCACCGCCCTGTTTTACTCGGTCGCCTTTTGTCTTTCTGCCACGAGCCATTTTTAGCATGTCGACAAGGGAGCGTAACTCGTATCTTCCGTCTCGCGGTTCTGTTCCAAGTTCCCTCTCTTTCTATAATACGCTCTTTGGTGTGATCCACGGCTTCTTCTTTGGTCGGTGCTTGCCAAGGATCTCAGTGGCGGCATCTGTCACAGCTGAGTTGAAGGTGGTGGTCATGGTGTTGACATCTACTTCACCAGCCCCCAAAATGAGCAGTGGTGCAAATTTCCCTCCAATTGTGGCCTGAAATAGTTCTGCCACCTCCGGATCTTGCAGTTTGTCCAGGTCGAACCTCAGTCTAGTGCACTTTGCTGTATTTACTCTCTTAAAGTGGACCCGGAAAGACATCATCACGAGATCGTGGTCACTTCCGATGTCTGCGCCTGGAAAAGTGTGTGTCCTGCCAATGTCTATCAAATATAAATACCAATTCATACCGATTGGACATAAACATAATTAGTCCGTCAAATAACAAGTACACAAATCCTACCGGACTGTAAATTATGACAATAAGTCCTCCCTTGCTATTTCATCATAAAACTGCCAAGTCTGGAATTCAGGAGATTACGAGGTGACATGATAGAAACATACAAAATTGTCCATGGAATATATGATGTTAATACTACTAAAACATTGTTTTATAAAAGTGTTTTGACTAACACAAGAGGACACTCACTAAAATTAAATAAAGAAAATGTTACCACCTCTAAATATAGTTGTTTCTTTACTAATAGAATAATAAATGCATGGAATAATTTACCACAATTTGTTGTGACAGCAGGAACAGTAAACTCATTTAAGAATGGCATTGATAGTTTTTGGAAATCTAAAGTGTACAAAACAGATTTAGAAATTTACAAATAGTAATAAGTGCGCGCATCCATATTTGTAGTGCGAGGGTAAAAGCACATAAAACCCCCCGCAAGTGACCTAGAGCAGGCAATAAAGGCTGATAGCCTACAAAGCCATATAATTATATGATATATATATATATATATATAAATATATATATATATATATATATATATATATATATATATATATATAAATATATATATATATATAATATATATATATATATATAGTATATATATATATATATATATATATATATATATATATATAAGACCTGTTCACCCCTACCAATGCCAGTCAGGAGTAAGCAGACTTTCTGTCAGGAGTTTCATCTGTCTGTCAGGAGTACAGTACTGGAATACATTTTTTGAGAGATTGAGAAAAAAGAAACCAAAAAGACAGTTAAATTTACTACATGCTTAACATTTTCCAGAAATACATACATTGGAATCTGGAAACATTTCCTTCATAACTTTTGTCAATGTGTCAGCTGTAGCAAAGGAGAGGTTGTGTTCCACAAGCAGGCCACACCTCAGAGCTTCATCTCTTATCACTTTCATTTGAAATGAATCCACGTTCGCTGGCATTAGCAATAAACGAGCTTATTGTGCGTTGGTTAGCCTGCTGGTCTGGTCTGGTATTAGATTAACGTCCCCGACACCAAAGCGTAAAGGGGACGACGGTTAGCCTGCTCTTGTTGCAACTGCTTATATCTACCTAAGATCACGTGCCTTTCAATGTCATTTCTACCGCCGTGCGCAACGTTGAAGTCAAGTTTGCAAATTTTGCAGTAAGCATGGTTTTCAGACCTTTAGGAGCTCGTTAAGCACTTATGCTGTTCTGAATAAGAAGCATTCCACTTCTGCGTGTGAATCATCTTCTTTTTGGGTGGTGTTTGTCCACCATCTCTGCGTTTTTTTCTTTTCAGCATCGCGAACAGACCAGTCACTTCGAAGACATGCACAAATGCTCGATCACACACGAAAGAAAGTGCGAGAGCCGGAAATCGAAACTTGTACATTCAATTTTTTGTCTTATTACGGAAAACTTACGAAACGGAAGAAAAAGCGTCTTACTACCCAAAAAACAACAAAAAAAATTTTTTTTTAACGTCGCTCGCGTTTGAAACCGGAGATTTTGTTTTCAAAACGGATAAGCAGATTTTTACAGTCAAAACGGAGAAAATCCGGTCAAACCGGAGAAGTGAACAGCTCTAATATATATATATATATATATATATATATATATATATATATATATATATATATATATATATATATATATATATATATATATATATATATATATATATATATATATATATATATATATCAAGAACTACTGAAGAGAAAGGACGAGCACAGTCTATGTTCAGACTTTCCTAGCAAAGGCCATTTTCTCCTCACTCTGTGTGTCCATCATTGCAATTTTTCTCTTTAAAACTACCATTTAATGTGTCCTAAAGGTTATGATGTAGTATTAACGTAATCTTAGTTTGATTTTGTAAAGTTTAAATATGAATTTTATTGCCAATATGAAGTATAGAGGATCTCTCCAGTAGCACACATTCACACTAAAGTATTAGCAATCTAAACACATGTCTTTCTTTTGCAATAAGTGTATTGTACAATATTTTAGACATGATTTGGGAAAACAATATGACACAACAACCAGTAAACTCTTATTTCAAAACTGTGTACAGTAAAACCTGTCAAAAAATTATCCACAGAAACCAAAGTACATTAAGTCAAGTTCAGTTGATCTGTCAACACCGGTACATGCTACATCAAGAAAAAAAGTATTTTCTCATCCCTTTTCTAAACCATTTCTCACATTTTGTTTGAAGAACATCTAGAATGACCGCAAAAAGCATTAAAAAAAAACCCTGATGCTGCTCAGTCTGACAAGCGTGCCCTCTTGATGGATGTCTGCAATAGTACTCCATTCTTCTGCTGGTCCTTCTCCAGGTTGTGGAGACCACTGAGAAGCACATTTGCCACATGTCCTCTGAGTTTAGCACAGTTCACAAGGCTGAAGTACTCTGCGATGGTGTCCAGCACAACCATCAACCGCTGTCGACAGCACGCCCTGTGACGGGCCGTCTTGACGAAGATGAGTCCATACCGCACCAGGTCATACGTACTCAGGTGAGGCACAGTCAGTGATCCCCTAGACACTTCCTGGATGAAAGCACTGATTTCAGAGGGCACCAAGGGTTCGTCCTCCTCGAACTGAAGTTCTTCCAGGCACTTTCTTTCCACCCACCCTGCCACGTAGGCGGCACTGCTCTCTTCCTGGACAGAGAGTGAAAGGCCAGTTTCACAGCTTTCAACCACAGCCGCGTCCTCACACTGAAGGGCTGGTCCTATGCACTCATGCGCCTGGGTCTCCAACTTGAAGTCTAAGTCCTCCAGGTAGGTGGTTGCATGCCTGGTTAAACGCTTCTTGGAGGCCCTCATAACATCGGCCGAAGTCATGAAGGCATTGGCACCGGTCGCCTGGCGATAGACAGAAAACTCCCCCTCTATTCTGTCACTCTGGAGTTCCCTAAGTAGCACAAACTTGAAGTTGGCCTGTTGGAGGAGATGGGAACACACAGCCATCAGGCCTTGTATTGTCTGCACCATTGCCCTTTTCGTGTCGTGTGTCAAGCACTGTTCGCGGCTCTTCCCATGACCTGATGGTGCTGCTTTAAACTGCTCATGCCAAGTTGGTGGAGGTGAGGTCTTGGACACGCCTGTGCGGATCTTTCAGTATGATGTCTTGCCCTTTGGATGAGACGTTCACCACATTCCACCAATCCAGCACACTCTGGATGAAATCTGCTGTGTCACTGCGTCCTCGAAGCCTGAGCGCAGCCACCACCTTTTCGTTGAATACTTTGAGGACATGCTGCACGTTCTGAAGCTGAAGCTTGGATGGGCGGACCGAGGCTTCTGTTAGTGGAGAAGTCTTCAGGATGTTCTCCTTCTCTGTGACAGTCGGACTTTGACCTCTGGCCCTGCTCACCACCATTCTCCCCCCTATTCGCACTCTGGCCCTGTTCTCAACCATCTCCCCCCGATTCGCCCGCTGGCTCAGTGCTCTAAGCCCCGCCCCTACGGGCAGTCCCCCGCGATTTCGGACTAGACCCGAGGATGAGTAAGTTAGTCTACTGCTTCAAGCCCAGCTGAGAACACCGTTTGCTCCGAGGACACGTTGCCCAGCTTTGCGACCCCTGAACCTCGCCAATATTCTTGTGTTTCTGCCCGTTCTCTGGTCCAGGTAAGAGTGGAGACTTATTTCAATATCATTTAACATTCCCATCACCCGTCAAATTCCCTACATGTTCGTATGTCTTGTAGATATTTACGTCCATGTCTGTGATTTGTCCTGATGTATTGTTTATGATATGTATTTTGCCTCATGTATCCAATTGTTTATAGTCTGATTGTTGCACTTGCCATGCTTGTATTTATACATGTATTTCCCCCTGCCCAGATCCTTGTATAAATCCCCCATGCCTTGTTGCCCCATTATTTACACTATAACCCCCATTGCTTATAATCTCCATGATCCTGTATTTCCACCCTTTGTTTCTCCCCTGACCCTAGTATGTAAATATCCACCCCTGATGCCCAGAACCCCTTCTCAGGCGCCGAACCTCGTATACTTTAGCGGCCGCCAGTAAATTCTCACAAACCCCTGTAGCCATTATTGTCACAAATAGACAGTGGAAAACGCCGGTCAGTCTTGACCCGGCTTTTCCACAATTCAAATCTGAACTGGCATGCGCACCGAATGGAGCAGCATCCAGAGCGTGTATGCACCTCTGATGCTGAGCATGATTCTTTTCAGAACGGGTTTTTGTGAGGGCTATTGAAAGACTCCACGCCGCGTGCAGCCCTATCTTCTGGCTGTCACTGATGACGCGTGACGCAGCAAGACCACCGGCCAGTACATGTGCCCGGTCCGACCCAGCTAACTGTTGCACAATCAACACGACCCAGTGACCCGCATTGGGCCACCCCAGCGAATCCACTGTCCAAGTTACGCCACCGCCCATCCAGTCACCGGAGGCACCCACCGCCCACGCATCTCGAAGATAAGTGCGCTCCTTGCGCAACCACAACTCGGCGTGTATCTGAATACCCACGCTAAGATTATCCAGCCACCTATCGCCATATGATGAAATTGGTCTATATTCGCCCCAGTGACAATTAAACAGATAAACCCGAATTACTCCCAGATACCCTGGACTATATCAGACTCTTGCTAGTGAACCAGTTAAAACCCAGCCTACCATTTGACCTACACTCAGTTAATAAATTATTGTATATTATACTCCACTACCAGTCTTCCCTTGTTGAGCCCTATACTAGTTAAGTCTGTACATCTCTCGTCTGTCTTTAACCCCTCTCTCATTCTTTTTGTATTCCCAGCTTATTCACTTGAAGGTCACCGCACGTTAGCCTAAGACAAGGAGGGAACACAGCGCGGGTGAATAATTGCTTACCCTCATTCCCCCAACCCCCTCTATTCGTGACATTAACTTTGGCGACCCCGACGAGACTAAAGACTTAGGTTTCTACCCCCACCCCATAGCTTTCCTCCCCAGCCCGAGTAGAGATAGGACCTAGCCCCCTAGCCCAGTTAGTGTATAGCCTAGCCCCATAGGTCCCCTACCCCTACTTGTACTCCAGAGTTGTGGTGGCACGCAGAGGTTTTTTTCTTGCTTTCATTTTTCCATGTTTTGATTGATTGCTTGCTGTCTCTGTGTCCGTGTTGTGTTGTATTCGCCCCTGTGCCATTTCACCTTAGCTTCATTTCAGCCCGCCCCTTGTTTGCCGTCAGTGTACCCCCTTGTGTGCGCCCCTTCATCACGGTTAGGACCTTTTGAGGTAAGTCGCTTCCCTTACCATGGCCGACCGGGGAGAACTCGCCCTCAAGTACAAGGGTATTGGCGAGAGCTTAGGGCTCGTCGGCGCTGAGCTCAAGGATTATGTCCTCACCAACGTGGACGCAGACGTGGCGGAGGAGAAGTTGAAGAGAGAGGAGAGGGCTAAGGAGCGGGAGGCGAAGAGAGAGGAGGAAGAGAGAGCCGCAACACGGAAGAAAGAGGAGGAGAAAGAGCGGATCGCCGCAGAGGAAAGAGCCGCCGTACGGAGGAGAGAAGAGGAGAAAGAGAGAGTAGCCGAGGAGGAGAGAGCCGCCGTGCGGAGGAGAGAGGAGGCGAAAGATAGGATAGCAGAGGAGGAGAGGGCCGCCGCACGGAAGAAGGAGGAGGACGAGAGGGTCGCGGCCCTTGAGGAGAAGAGGAAGGACAAGGAACTTGAACGGCGCCAAGCACTATTCCAGCTCGAACGCGATCGCCGCGAGCTAGGCCTCGGATCGCCCGCGAGCGAAGACTTCTCACTCAGCGCCCCCAGCTTCACCGCCAGCGCCGGAGCATCCGCAATCCCCCCGCCGATTCCGGGGATGAACTTCCCCTTGGACCCCTTCGTCGAGCGCGACGAATCGATAGAGGTTTATCTCGCCCGATTCGAGCGAGTCGCGGGAGAAAATCACCTCGACCCGCAGTACTGGTACCGAAAACTTAGTCATGGCCTTAAGGGGAAGGCCTACGAAATTCTAGCCAAGACCCCGACTGCCGAGGAGGGCGACTACCCCGCCCTAAAGAAGGCGCTACTTCATGGATTTGAACTCTCCGGCGAACACTACCGGAAGAGCTTCCGGAACTCCCGGAGGGAGAAGGGAGAGAAATTCACGCAATTCGCCGACCGGCTAGCCACTCTACGGGACAAATGGATCGAGCAGACGGACGAGCCTAAGACGTACGACGGACTGCTCGAATTGATGCTAGCCGAGCAACTCAGAGGGACCATGCCAGGGGAACTTCGGACCTTCGCCGCCGAGCAGGGAGCCGCCCGCTTAGAATAGTCGCGGACCGATACCTTACCGCCCACCCCGACGACCGACAGCCTCGCCGGGAACCCCCAGCACCCTCGTCACCGGATACCCGCCAACAGCCTCGCCGGCCCGTCCCGCCAGCGAACAACCGTCCACCCCCGCCTAAAGGACGCCCAAACCCCGGAGCAGAGCCTGGGAAGCGGAGCGGAGAGCTCTACTGCGGCTACTGCCAGCGCCGAGGACACACCCGGGAGAAGTGTTTTCGTCGTCTCAGCGACCAGCGTCGCAAACAAGGAACAGTATTGGCCCTACGCCAAGTCACTCCCGACGGGAACCCGGTAACCCCCGCCGTCACTCCCACCGATCGCCCGGCCGTCACCGAGCAGGTGACTGTCAACGACCACCCTGCACACTGTCTGTACGACACCGGTCTGACATTCGACGCCGTCGTCCGCCGCTCGCTCATCAGGGAACAAGATCTGACCGGCGAAACGATCACCCTGAAGTTGGCCGACGCGTCACAGCCCAGCACCACGCTCCCTATCGCCCGGATCAGAGTCACAAGCCGCTACGTCACTGGATCCATCCAAGCCGCCGTGATGGACCAGCCCCTGTATGATTTGATCCTAGGATGCCGTTATGTATTCTTGGGAATGCCGCCCCAGCCTGTGGAGTCGATGGCCGCCGTCCAGACGCGCGCCCAAACGAAAGCCGCGACACCACCACCGATACCCAACCAGATGCCGGAACAAATCCGGAAGGCCCAAGAAGAAGACGTCACCCTACGCAAGTGCTACGGAAAGCTACCCGCCGCACGCACTCCACCCAAGACCGGGGACTTTTACGTCGAGGACGGACTCCTGTACCGTCAGAAGGACGACCACTCACAGCTCGTCGTACCTGCGACCCTTCGCCCCCAAGTCCTGGAACTTGGCCACAGCATGCCCCTAAGTGGTCACATGGGCATAGGAGCAACCGCCCTACGAATCAGCGCGCAGTACCACTGGCCCGGGATGACCGAAGACGTGAAGCGCTACGTCAAGTCCTGCCGCCAGTGCCAACGATTCTCGCCCCGCC
The DNA here is from genome assembly GCA_036898135.1 of Oncomelania hupensis. Taxonomy (NCBI): domain Eukaryota; kingdom Metazoa; phylum Mollusca; class Gastropoda; order Littorinimorpha; family Pomatiopsidae; genus Oncomelania; species Oncomelania hupensis. Next base: position 14,136,903 of record CM072515.1, read on the forward strand.
ATCACACCGTACCGGTAACCATCAGCCCCACCGTCGTCGTAGGAACGCCTTTCCAGCGAGTAGCCGTCGACATAGTTGGGCCCCTTCCGCGAACCAAGAAGCGGAACCAGTATCTGCTCACCCTAGTCGACGCGTGCTCTATGTGGTGTGAGGCCGTTCCCCTGCCGAAGATCGACGCCGCCCGAGTAACCGACGCGCTCGTCACTATCTTCACACGAGTCGGATTCCCGGACAGCATCATGACCGACAACGGGTCACAGTTCACGGGTAAACTCATGCAGGAAGTTTTCCACCTACTTCGCATCCGGCATATCCGCACTCCACCCTACCACCCCGCTAGCAACGGACAGGTCGAGCGCCTGAATGGGACGCTCATCTCGATCATCCGCAAGATCGCCGACGAACAACCGGAAGCGTGGGACACCTACGTCACGTCAGCGCTCTTCGCGTATCGGGAGACCCCGCACACCTCCACCGGATACACCCCTTCCACGTTGCTTTTTGGGAGACCCCTCTCTGGACCTCTAGCCGCCTTGCGACGTAGCTGGACCGACGCCAAGCTGGACGAGGCACCAGTCGACGCCACGAAATACGTCACCAGGCTCCAGGAGACTCTCAAGGCCACATGGAAAGCCGCCTCCGCCAACCTCAAGAGGGCGAGAGAGAGACAGGCCCGATATCATAATCGCCGCGCCCGCGACCGAGAACTGCAAGTAGGAGACCAGGTCCTGCTACTTCTCCCCAGCGGCACGAACAAGCTCGATATCGCTTGGCAAGGACCCTACCCGGTGCTGGAGAAACTCTCCCGAACCACCTACCGCATCGAGGTAGGCGGAAAACCCAGGACCCACCACATCAACCTGCTCAAGCGGTACCTGGAACCGCCCGCCGTCGCCCCGGACACCCACTCGCTACTCACGGTCGCGCTGGCCGTCGAAGTGGGTGGAACAGAGACCGGCGTCACCGAATATCCGCTACAAGGGAAGGAATCCTTCCGGGACGTATCTCTGGACCCCTCACTCCCCGCCGGCCAGCAACGCCAACTACGCTCAATCGTGGCCGAGTACAAGGAAGCACTTACCGACATACCTGGGAGGACGGACCTCGAAGAAGTTCAACTAACCCTGACGGACCCCACACCCGTCCGCCAGAAACCATACCCCGTCCCGCTATCCCAGCAGCAGGTAGTGAGGAAGGAAGTTGAAGCTCTACTACAAGCCGGAGTCATCGCTCCGTCCCGTTCCCCCTACAGCGCCGGCATAGTGCTATCACGAAAGCCCAGCGGAGAGCATCGCCTCTGCATCGATTTCCGGCAGCTAAATCTCGTGACGCAGTTCGTGCCCGGACCCCCGTCCGACCCAACGGACTTGTTTGCGAAACTGCAGTCCGCAAGATATTTCTCCAGAGTGGATCTGAGCAAGGGCTTCTATCAGATCCCGGTGCACCCTTCATCCCGACAGTACCTGGCCTTCAGCACCATGGACGGCCACTATGAGTTTAACGTTCTGCCGTTCGGTCTCCATAATGCCCCGAGCATTTTCAGCACGATGATGCGGAAACTGTTGGACCCCCTCCACTGCTCGTCCCTACACTCTTTCATGGACGACATACTCGTCGCCACGGAGACCTGGGAGGAGCACCTGCAAGTGGTGTGCCAACTATTGCGCCGCCTCAAAGAAGCTGGCCTCATTGCCCGGCCGACCAAATGCCAGTTCGGATACCAAGAGCTCGAATTCCAAGGCCACACCATCAGCCATGGACAGCTCCGGCCACTGGAAAAGACCATTCAGCGCCTTCGAGACGCGCCCCGCCCCAAGACCAAGAAAGACGTTCAGTCCTTCCTGGGATTGAGTGGCTTTTACCAGAAGTTTGTACCAGGGTACAATGGGATCGCCGCACCACTATCCAGCCTAACCCGGAAATCAGCACCAGACAGAGTCCTTTGGACCCCGCAGTGTGAAGCTGTATTCCAGGAACTCAAGGACAAACTGACGTCGCAGCCAGTCTTGCGACTACCCAACCACGCACAGCCCTTCGTCCTACGCACGGACGCCAGCGACGTAGGCCTCGGAGCCGTGCTCCTACAGCGAGACTCCGCGGACCAAACTACACTCTTCCCCGTCGCATACGCCAGCCGGAAGCTGAAACCGGCGGAACAGAATTATGCCACGTCGGAGAAGGAGTGCCTCGCCCTCGTCTGGGCCGTGCAGAAATTTCAGTTGTACTTATACGGCACTCACTTCACCGTACAAGTCGACCACCAGCCGCTGTCCTTCCTAGCGACTTCCAAATCCCTCAACGCCCGGCTGATGAGATGGGCCCTGCTGCTCCAATCGTATTCCTTCCAGCTGGAGCACATCCCTGGGAGGGACAACCACGGAGCAGACTTCCTCAGCCGCCATCCCGCATCCGACTCCACCGAGTCCCCACTGAGGGCCGACGCCCCAGAATTCGTGCCAGCCGTCACCCACTAGCCGCCGCCGAAACCCGGCAGCCCGCGGACCCCAGCCATGGGCATCCGCCGCCGACCACCCGAACCTGTACAGCCCAGCCGCCGCCGAACCACCTCCGCCAGCACCCCGCACCGCAGCAGATGCCAGAGCTCTCAGCCGAGTCTACGTCGAGGCCGAGGACCTCGCCTTTCTCTTGGGGGGGCCTCTGTGACAGTCGGACTTTGACCTCTGGCCCTGCTCACCACCATTCTCCCCCCTATTCGCACTCTGGCCCTGTTCTCAACCATCTCCCCCCGATTCGCCCGCTGGCTCAGTGCTCTAAGCCCCGCCCCTACGGGCAGTCCCCCGCGATTTCGGACTAGACCCGAGGATGAGTAAGTTAGTCTACTGCTTCAAGCCCAGCCGAGAACACCGTTTGCTCCGAGGACACGTTGCCCAGCTTTGCGACCCCTGAACCTCGCCAATATTCTCGTGTTTCTGCCCGTTCTCTGGTCCAGGTAAGAGTGGATACTTATTTCAATATCATTTAACATTCCCATCACCCGTCGAATTCCCTACATGTTCGTATGTCTTGTAGATATTTACGTCCATGTCTGTGATTTGTCCTGATGTATTGTTTATGATATGTATTTTGCCTCATGTATCCAATGTTTATAGTCTGATTGTTGCACTTGCCATGCTTGTATTTATACATGTATTTCCCCCTGCCCAGATCCTTGTATAAATCCCCCATGCCTTGTTGCCCCATTATTTACACTATAACCCCCATTGCTTATAATCTCCATGATCCTGTATTTCCACCCTTTGTTTCTCCCCTGACCCTAGTATGTAAATATCCCCTGATGCCAAGAACCCCTTCTCAAGCGCCGAACCTCGTATACTTTAGCGGCCGCCAGTAAATTCTCACAAACCCCTGTAGCCATTATTGTCACAAATAGACAGTGGAAAACGCCGGTCAGTCTTGACCCGGCTTTTCCACAATTCAAATCTGAACTGGCATGCGCACCGAATGGAGCAGCATCCAGAGCGTGTATGCACCTCTGATGCTGAGCATGATTCTTTTCAGAACGGGTTTTTGTGAGGGCTATTGAAAGACTCCACGCCGCGTGCAGCCCTATCTTCTGGCTGTCACTGATGACGCGTGACGCAAGACCACCGGCCAGTACACGTGCCCGGTCCGACCCAGCTAACTGTTGCACAATCAACGCGACCCAGTGACCCGCATTGGGCCACCCCAGCGAATCCACTGTCCAAGTTACGCCACCGCCCATCCAGTCACCGGAGGCACCCACCGCCCACGCATCTCGAAGATAAGTGCGCTCCTTGCGCAACCACAACTCGGCGTGTATCTGAATACCCACGCTAAGATTATCCAGCCACCTATCGCCATATGATGAAATTGGTCTATATTCGCCCCAGTGACAATTAAACAGATAAACCCGAATTACTCCCAGATACCCTGGACTATATCAGACTCTTGCTAGTGAACCAGTTAAAACCCAGCCTACCATTTGACCTACACTCAGTTAATAAATTATTGTATATTATACTCCACTACCAGTCTTCCCTTGTTGAGCCCTATACTAGTTAAGTCTGTACATCTCTCGTCTGTCTTTAACCCCTCTCTCATTCTTTAGTATTCCCAGCGTTATTCACTTGAAGGTCACCGCACGTTAGCCTAAGACAAGGAGGCAACACAGCGCGGGTGAATAATTGCTTACCCTCATTCCCCCAACCCCCTCTATTCGTGACATTCTCTGCATCGTACAGCTGCTTAACGTCACTGAAGGAACCGACGACTTGGTTGTCAAATGTGAGCTTCTGGCACTTCTCTGAAATCAATAAAAGAATATGACATGAATATGGGTATGAAACTGAAACATCTGAATAATTTCGTTGATTAATCTATAAAGACCTTGACAGTAGATTTTGAAAATCATCAGTTGTTACGTAATAAATGTGTTGCTATTTGTAAATGATTTTGATGACATTTAACGTTTCTTTGAGAAATATTACAATAGACCCTTGGCAAAAAATTCCTATTTGTTCCTGTTTTTTTTTTTAATTTATTTATTTATTTATTTATTTTATTTATTTTTTTACTTATGTACTTTAATAATAATAATAATAATAATAATAATAATAATAATAATAATAATAATAATAATAATATTATTATTATTATTATTATTATTATTATTATTATCCAATGATTTATTATTATTGTCAACATGATTAACTAATCAACTATACTATTCTACTACTATACTAACCTGAAATCCAGTTGTTCCTGATACACTTCAGCAGATGAACAGTGTCGAAGAGCAGGTACCAGCTTCGTGTGTTGTCCAAGGGATGTGTAGCAGTGGCTGGGAATTCCGACTTGTTGGGCCAGTCGAACAGTTTGCAGAAGAGCTGGTTTATCTTGTGGTTGTCGGTGATAGACCCCAAGACTCTGCCTCCGGACTGTTCGACAACTGTGGCGGCATCCTTGACAACGTTAAACTGAAATGCAGCAGTCACTTTGTGCACTGGTGTCACAGATACCATCAGGCTAGGTCCCCGGTGCAAACACCTGAGCATAACACACAGCATTGACGTTGCCTTTGCGTCCGGGTCATTCTTTGCCATGCCATTGAGGACCCCGCTGGAAAATGCCACTGTAGGCCTGATCTTTACCTCGTCCACAAGGAGAAAGGCATTCTTTTGTTGCTCTTTGGAGATCTTCCTGAAGGTTTTGGTCAGTAGCTCCTTCATGTTGACAGAGGAGATGACTCCCTGGACCTTTCTCTTGCTAGGCAGAACTAGGTACTCCCTGAGTAGGTCGTACTCGCAGCATGGAAATGACTCGACTGCAAAGCAGTAGTCGTCGGCTGTGTACTGTTTGTCTCCAAGTAACTTCAGCTGGTTGTTGATTAGAAAGTCTAATTTCTTTGCCTTCTTGCTGTCTTGCACCTCTTGGGCCTGAAGCAGAGTTACTACTTTCCTCAGCACCTCACTCAGAGGAAGTTTGTACACGTTGTGTGCAAAGTGAACTGCTTCATGAAACATGGAATATGAGGTTAATCCATTGTTGGGGTTTAGAATTTTCCCAAATGGAACCTTGACTCCAGACTTGTACGCAGAGAGAACAAGAGGGGAGCACATGGTCCACTTATTCTCAACTACAACTGTCAATTTACAGTCACTGCAGTCCTCTGTCATGAAAAGACAGACAAATCTGTCGGAGGATCTAGAAATAACAACATTGTCATATTTCTCCTTCAACTGATTCTCAGGGTGAAACTGTTCCATTGAAGTGATTTTGTCTTTTTTCATGAAATACTCGAGCTGTCGATCTTCTTGAATCGATCGCCGAGGAGCTGGTTTGTGAGTCGGCAAGCAAGAAGCTGGTACATCGAAGATGCTAGGCGGATTGGCAGGTCGTGTTCCTCCAGGAATTTTCATAGTTTCGTGATCCGCTGGCCAGTGTCTCTCGCAAACGAAAAACTTCTCTGGGTCGATGGAAAAGTTCTTGCGTGGAGGCAACACAGCAAGCCACCTGTTCCTTTCCTCTTCGTTCTTGGGAATTTTGAAAACTCTACACTTATTTGCTGCATTATAGTTCCCTTTGCAGTTAACTACACCAAACTTCGTCGGCATTCTGAAGAAAACACTTGCTACGAGCAGACGTACACAATCAAAACACTTGCTACGAGCAGACGTAGATCTAAAAACTGATTTAAAACATCCACTGCACGATTTAAAAAAAAAAAGGAATGAAAAAATCCACTGCACGATACAAAAATTGATTGACAACATCCACTGCTAGACAGCAAAAGTAAACACCCCAGCAAACCAGCCCGATCGGGGCCCCACTCGGGTCGCATAGGGCATCCCGACTTTTGTCGGGTTTTAGTAGGGACCCACATAGCCCTACAAAAACCCGATGCGTAGCCGAGTCGAGAAATGTGGATGCGTAACGATTCGCCCTCCCGTGTGCCGCCCGATTCTGCTCCACCACAAAGCCACGCTGAGCACACGCTAACATAGGCCTACTCTCGCTTCTAATTGGCTAAACTGTCTGGAATGTTTCGTCTGCTTCACATATGCTGCGGCGTACGTATGTGAAAAATATTTATACAAAATCAATTCAGCAAGATATCATTATTTAATTGTGCTTATAATTCTTAATTTTTATCATACAATATGTAAAATATTGTTAAAGTGTTTCTTTTAACTATTATATTTATTTATACATTATAAGCCAAGGGTAAATTTCCGTGCCCATTACTGCTGGTCTTTTCCGGTTGTACTTAGGCGCCAATTTTCTAGTTTTCTTCTACAGTTGCATGTGCTCGGATATTGTGTTTGCCTGCGAAAACCTATTCCGCTGTGGTTGTTTTTTTGGGCTTTGCCTTTCGTTTATGTATTTACACACGATTTCGATAGCGACGAAGATCACGTTAATATAGGCTATATCGTTATCGAAATGGTGTGTAAATACTTAAGTGGGGACACACCAGGACTTCCGAAAACAAAAAAACGCCTGTGCCGACAGTCCCTATTAACACCAGACATCTCAATTCTTTCTTCATGCAATCACATATCATAAACAATATGTGGGATATGATTTTAGGGTAAATCAGCATTGGCCAGGGATGGGGCATTATCGGGGTTGTTTCTGGTTTAAGTTGGGTTACAATAGGGTTGGTGTTGGGTATCCTGACGTATGCCCGATCTTTGCCGGAATCGGGTTACCGTTCGGCAAAGGTTGGGTTACGGTCGGGTAAGTTTTGGGTACCCCGACGATCGCCCAATCTTTATCGAAAGTCGGGCTACTGTTTGGCGAACGTGGGGTTACGATAGGGTAAGTTTCGGGTAGCCCGACGATCGCCCGATCTTTGCCCGAATCGGGCCCGAGTCGGTTCCAATTTCCATTTGCCCGATCGGTAGCCCGATCCGGGCCCCATCGGGCTGCCCGATGCGGGCCCCATCGTGCCCCGAAATTGTGGTTAGATGGGACTCGCAACACGATAGAAAAAACATCCACTGCTACAAACCACATGTACTTCGCGGGCCGCGCCATTACATTTACAGTCTTCTAACAACTTGTTTGCGAGTTGCAAAATAGTCCACACTTGAAGAAACCATAATCTCTTAACAGTACGCTTTTAGTGTCATTTAACTTTATTTGAAACACTTTCATAACAATGTGAAACAGTACATGGTCTTTTGGAGTAAAATAATCGAAATTTATTTTTTTTTTTTTCTACAGTATATTACTACGTGTGATGTTTTGCTACAAATACCCGTGTGATGTTTTGCTACAAATAGATCTAAGCAAAGGCAGGCTTTCGTGTGATCATATTATTTTCCCCTTTACCAACAACTGGCCCGCTGGTGTCAGTATTCACCTATATGCGAAAGTGTCGTGTGACTATAATCTACAAACAACAACAGCAGGCTTTGCCAGCCAGCCACGCAACGCTCGAATCGCGTTGGCCTTTGCTAGCTGCGCTGAATCTTAGCTTTGCAAGTCCTAACGAAAGCCCCCCCCCCCCCCCCCCCCACTCTGGCCGCCATCTTTTTCTCTTCGCAAACAACCTTTCGAGACCGCTACAGAGGGCATAGGGTTGCGCAGATTTTCCGCCAAACTAGTTACGTAGCGTTACGTAGCGCTCTGCTTAGGCAACTTGGGGCAGAATAAAACTCTAATCGTCGTCCCAAGTCTCGCGAGATGCTGTGTGAAACAAATATGGCTGCTTGATCAACCGGGGGAATATTGTTTTCATATGAAACGCCATTTTCACAGCTTTGGTGTTAATTGACTTATTTTGTTTCAGAAGGATTCCTTTGTATTCAACAGTTATCAGGAACAATGTCTGAGGTATGATTTGTTAAATGCTGGACCATTGAAGCTTGATTTCAATCAATCAATGTTGTCTTTGTGCGCGTTCAAGACAGATTATTTTGATGAACTCGTGCTCGAAATTCAGTTTGATTTCCTGGGACTTTACATTCTTTTCAGTTTAATATGTGGGTTGCTGAATGTTCGCACTAGTTGATTACCTAAACTGAGAATTATTTTTGTATTATGCTGCGTATGTGCACAGGCTCGGAAGTCTCTCTTTTCGCCTTTGTAACTTTCAATATTGTCTCCCCTGTACATCTCGCTTCCACATACTGACATAGTCAGTGGACGCTGCTATTTGATGATTGAGGTATGTGGACTCTAGTTTGCACGGCGACGGCGGTGTGGGTGTATGTTCGAGCGGGAGGAAGAGGTTGGTATAGGTGAAGTGACCTTGTTGTTTTTAAATAATATTATATTTGACTAAGTCTAAACTTCTAAAATAACTTTTTAAATGTTCAAACTCAGTCAAAGCCTAGTTTACATTGGAAACATTACTAAGCTATTTTAAACACAAAATATTCTGGTGACTGAGAGTAGTAGAGTGTGTCTGTGTCTGCCTGATAGTGATATAGAAGCTTGTGTTTAGGATGATTTTTTGTAATGATTTGCTTTTAAGTGTTTATATCATATCATATGGGTTCTTTAATAATAATAATAATAACGGATTTTTATATAGCGGGTACTCCAGCCTATGACCAGACTCACCACGCTTTACATAGTCAATGCATATAAATACATGCACTCGATAAAACATCACTTTTGCTACAATACACCAAAGACGGAACAGTAAAGGCACAGACTATTTACAACTGTGTACATAAATTGCAAAAAAAAAGACCGAAATAGACTATTTACAACTATGTGCACAAATGACAAAAAAGACAGAAATAGAATAGCAAAAACCTATTCACAGCTATTTATATGCCCGGTTAGGCCCAGGAAGAAAAACAGTATAAATATTTACAGCCGTGTATACACTTACGGATCAGACATAGACAAAATGATGAGAGAATGGCAGCGGGATACAAATCAATCTGAATAATGCAGTTTGAAGAGGTGGGTTTTGAGGGCCTTTTTGAATGCTTGTGTTGATTGTATGTTGCGGATATGGGAGGGAAGGGAATTCCACTGCTTAGGTGCGGAGTAAGCGAATGCACGTTGGCCGTATGTCTTAGTGCAGGTGACGGGAACCTGGAGTGTGCGAGTGTCAGCGGATCTTCAGAGAGCCAGGTGTGTGTGTGGGGGGAGGGGGGGGGGGTGAGAGAGAGAGAGGGTGAGATTCAGAGAATAAAATTTGGATGTTTAAAGTGTTGCCTGTACAAAGAATACAAAGCATGGAGATAAGGGGCTACAAGAGACTTCTGGGCATTTCCTGTACTCAGCACATCACCAACAACAGTCCATCACACAAGCCATTGGACAACAATGACATACTCAGTGGTGAAGAAACGAAAAATCTGTTGGCATGGCCACATCACCAGAGCATCAGGCCTTGCAAAGACAATCTTGGAAGGCGCAGTGCAAGGAGGCAGAAGAAGAGGGAGAAAGAAAAAGAGATGGGAAGACAACATTTGAGAATAGCTTCACAAAGCTGTGAGGGCTGCTGAATACAGAGAAAGATGGAATACGTTGGTTAAAAGATCATCTGTGGTGCCCCAACAACTGTCGAGTTTTAGGATAGGATAGGATAGGCCTATAATATCTTGAGGTGGTTGCATTTGTTATTATAACCTACCACTTACATACATGTGTATATTTTTTTGTTATCTGCGATTGCTCGCAGAGTGTTTGTCATGAGTTTTTGTAATGTGCTGATGCTGCCACGGTAATTGCTCACATTGAGATGAATAAAGTTTTATTGTGTTGTATTGTACTACTACATGTACTTATTTACCAAAAATGGTTTTTCACTCCCCATTTGCATTTCAGCCCCCAAACAGATGCCTTCCAACCTTTTGTGTACACCTCCATGGCCTTTACTTTTGGGAAAGTACAAATAAGAGACCGACAGACATTTGGCTCGTTCTGAGTTCAGAGAAATCACAAACACATAGCAACACATTCATATACAGTGGAGTCCACCTATAACGAACCTTGGAATAACGAACACCAGCGATTAGCGTAGTACTATCCATTTCCCGACACACTCCCTTCTTTGTCTTACTATTTAATCCCTTCCTATAACGAACAAATCCAGCTAGGCAAATATGAATCTCCGCTTGTAACGAACCCTTTGTGTATTCCCTTGGCCTACTTTGCCTCAATTGGCTCATCGCCAATAACGAACAGCAGCAGAAGCATGCCAGTTCGTACATAGGTCAACCAGGCCTTGAAGTCATAACTGTCATTGGCTTCTATAAATAGCCTTGAATGAAGTCATTGTTGATAAACTTCGTAGGCCTGGATCGATCTACGTACTGTATGTTGTGATGTGTACTCATCACCGGTGTGTACTTCCGTTTACAGTACAAATCTCTACAGCGAATCCCGCTTGTAACGAACCCGAAATTCCCCCCCTTGAGATTCGTTATACCCGGACTCCACTGTATCACTTCAAACAATGTCAGCTCCAAATTCACTGCAAATTTATTCCAAAAACGCAGTTACAAAAGCTGGTCAGACTTCTTTTCCTCAACCATTTTTGGTAGATCGACTCTCTTCAAATTTCTTCTGCGCATTTATTGGTTGAAATGTGCTCTATGGAAATAGAATAGAGTAGCCGGCCCTTGGCAGATTAGGCCTTTGAGCATGTATTATGAGACTTAATGAGAGTGTGCACATGTTTTGTAGATTTTGGTTTTGCAACAACTTTGGGGGAAAAATTAGGACCAGCTTTTGTGACCACGTTTTGGAATAAAATCCCAGTGAATTTGGAGCTGAAATTGTTTGAAGTATGAATGTGTTGTTATGATGTTTGTGATTCGTCTGCACCCTCCATTTGAGATTGAAGTGGACACAAAAGGTAGGAATGGCGTTTGTTTTGGGGCAGTCGCTGAAACGGAAATGGGGAATTAAAGACCTTGGTTAGTAAGTAAGTAAGTAAGTAATAATAATAATAATAATAATAATAATAATAATAATAACAACATTAACAGAGGTGCCAACCCTTACGATTTCGTCGTAAGATCTTACGGTCAAATTTATATCTTACTGTCTTACGGTCAAACTGAAAATTTTCCGGCAAAGAAGTTTTACAAATTGTACAGTTTGCGAACATCGCATTGACGCAAAAATTTTGTGAAAACTAAGTTGCACAAGGCTAGTATAGGAACAGTTGTAGGTGATGTCAAGACTGACAGACCACAATGGAAGTCTCAGATTCAAGAACCTAGCCAGGGTCATGCATGGAATCCTGCTGATTCCAGCGTCTAACTGTGCTTGTGAGCGCATTTTTTCCATGGTGAGGAAAAACAAGACTGACTTTAGAGGAACTATGCAGGCTAGCACTTTAAGTGCCCTCATCATCTCATGGTTCTGAAGTCTGGCAATTCTGATCCTTGCCACCAGACTCAGCTGTCTGACGACTTGTTGCGGACCTGCAAGTCTGCAACTAAGATGTCCCAGCAGTAATCCCTTTTGCAGCTATGTACATTTTGTATACTATTGGTGAGTTTTTACTTTCTTTATTTATTTCAATATTCACTTTCATTTTGAGAAAAAAAAATATTGGCGAAACATTTGCGTGTTCTTCAGCATGTGAAAAAAAATCTTACTGACAAATTTTGGATTTTACTGACAAATTGAAATTTACACAATCTTACTGCGAAATCGTATAGGGGGTTGGCACCTTTGTAATAATAATAATAATAATAATAAAGTAGGCTTATATAGCGCGATACCCCAGCTCAGGGCTGGGCTCACCGCTCTTAACATATATATCTTTAATACTTTAGAACAAACATAAACAATAAAACAGGGTATGCAAGCATTCACACCAACCGTACTCACAAAGGCATACAAGCGAACAACAACATATGCAATACACTAGACATGCATAATAAAACAAACAAAATTAATACAATGGCAAATTAAATAATAATGAGATTCACCATACAGATTTAAAATATAACTAAAAAAATTGTTACATCTAACAAGGGTTAATTAATATAATCAGGGTGGAGAATTGTCCGCGAATCCGCGGATTTCCGCGGAAGGCATTTGCATTTCCGAGAAAAAAATATTGAGTTCCGAGTGTGAGAAGCTGAGGGCTACCCTTTACTGGGCATAGCGGCCAAAAGCGGCCGAAGGTCTAAACAGGCAAACCGTCCAAAAGCGTCCGTATCAACCATGTGGTTATAATCTCGCGTTGTTTGAAAGATTGCGAGACTTCCGGCAATTGACTTCCGGTGTGTGTGTCTAAAATGTTTGGATTCTTCGACTGATGAAGGGGAGTTTACAGGCTTCCATTTATCAGACATTAAAGTGAGAGAAATGGACTTGGAGTCGGAGGAAGAGATCGGTACTGACATTAGACAATTAGTGTCAGTAGTGTGCATGCATACGATCTTTCAGACTGGCATGAAAGTGAAGAAGAGGAGGGGGCTTGTTTGGACTTTTTAAAACTTTTTTTTGTGTACACATGGAGTAATAAAAAACAAGACATGACAAGACAAGTATAAAAAGGTATATAATCAAAAGAGAATGTATTTCTGTTCATTTTGCATTTTATTTCATTTAAATCTATACACTAGTCACTAATACCTAAGGTTTTTACTAACGTACCCCTAAATATCTCTAAAATTATAAAAATTCTTGCCTGTTTACAGCTAAAAAATAGACAAACGTTTGCCCAGTAAAATTGGAAATGTGGAGTTTGTGTGCAACAGTGGTGGACCTCAAACTTTGTTAGGCCTACAAATCAAGATTCTTAACTCAGTCTCTTTTGAAAGACATGTGCATAAAACATTCTTTTTTTGTTGTTGTTGTTGTTTCTATTCATGTTTACTTTGTGCTTTTTGCTTTCAGGAGAGGCCCTAAATTACTTTCAAAATTGCATAAATTCATTTTATTTTAGGGGGCGAATACAGGGGCTTGGCCCCTGGGCCCCGGCCGGATTTCAGAGATTTCTTGATTCAGTTGTTCTCCACCCTGTATAATGATCAGATAAAAAGACAAGACCCGCATCATCACTATTGCAGAAAATTAGAAATAAAATAGTATAAATAACATAATGTAGAAACTAATGCAAAAATAATTATAGAAAATTAGTTAGATAGATCTAAATATACAGACTATTTTAGTATTTGCAAATTACATGTCAAGCCATGGACGGCACCCCACCGGCATCCGTCAGTTGGAGGGTAAGAGTCAATCAGGACAATACAGTTTGAAAAGATGGGTCTTGAGTGCGTTTTTGAAGGCCTGGGCCTGGGTGGTCGGTATGTTGCGGGTGGGTGGTGGGAGAGAATTCCATTGTTTGGGAGCGCAGAAAGAGAAAGATCGTTGACCGTATGTCTTAGTGCGTGTCTTGGGAACAGAAAGAATGCGCGCATCTGCAGAGGAGTGAAGCTGTCGAGAGGGTGAGTAGACAGTTAGAAGATCAGTAAGATATGAAGGGCAGGAGTCGGAGAAGTTGTGGCAGAGTGTGGACAGTTTGTAGTTGATGCGGGCTTGAACAGGGAGCCAGTGAAGAGAGTGGAGAAGTGGCATGATGTGATCGCGCTTTTTTGCCTTAAGAACTAACCTAGCATCAGAGTTTTGGACCCTTTGCAGTTTATCGATAAAGTGTTTTGGTGAACCTGACAAAAGAGAGTTGCAATAGTCTAGACAAGAGAGAACGATGGCACAGACTAATGTTTTTGTAGCACTAATAGTGAGGTAATGGCGGATGGAGCTGATCTGACGAATGGCGGTGTAAGCAGAGCGACAGATGTGAGAGATGTGATTGTTGAGAGACATGTCATCGGAGAGAATGTAGCCAAGATTCCTAGCAGAGGGAGAGAACTATGTCAGAGCAGCCTACTTGAAGAGAAGTGGGGAGAGGCGAGACAAAGGATGATTTGTGATTGTGGATAAGGAGTGCTTCTGTCTTGTCATCATTCAACCTCAGCCTACTGAGGGCCATCCATGACTTGACCTCACCAATGCATTCCCGCATGGATTGGACAGCGAAGTTAACAAGAGAAGGATGGGTGGGTTTGTACAGCTGCGTGTCATCTGTAAAGTAATAGTGAAACAGAAGACTTCTGGGTAATTTCTATACCCAGCACATCACCAACAACGAAGTTTGACAGACCATCACACAAACCATTGGGCAACACGAGATATGTTCACAGTGGTGAAGAAACTGAAACTCACATGGTATGGCCACATCACCAGAGCATTAGGCCTTGCAAAGATCATCCTGCAAGGCACAGTGTAAGAAGAAGAGGGAGAGAGAAAAAGAGATGGATGGACAACATTCGAGAATGGACTGGCTTGACACTGAGCGAAGCCATGAAGGTTGCTGAGGACAGAGAAAGATGTAGTACGCTGGTTAAACGATCATCTGTGGTGCCCCAACGACCATCGAGTTACGGGATAGGATAGAAAAGTGATATTGAAAGTTACTCACAAAGACGAGAAAAAAAAAGTCGAGCCTGTGGTATGTATCACTGTGTGGTTGCGTGTAGGTATCTATGGGAGAGGAGCCTGGAGAGCTCTGGGCCCCAGTTAATGAACATTGGATTTGGATGTTGTAATGTTGCGCGAAAAAATAGCTACCCCGTCCTTTTGATGTGTTACAACTTATGCAGTGTAAAGCTTTTGGGTTTAGGTGAATTTTAGGGGCTTCCTATGATTTGGCAATGTAGGCAATTTGTATGTGTTTTGTTGACATTTTATAACGATACTTGTATTCTATTTTGTTTTTGTAAACTGGGGTTAGATAAATTAGAGTATAGCCTCAGCGTCCCCTGCGTCGGATGTCTTTATTGTAAAGTGACCGGCTGTATGGAGTGCCTTCAGTGTTACTACTAGGGTTGTTTCTGAAGATCTTTTATGCGGATCAGGGGTGAGTCCTCTTTTAGCGAAGTTGTGGTCTTGATTTTGTGGTCCTGATTCGGGGAGGGGAGGTAGAATAAGTTTACCCACAAAAAGAGGTTGCACAATGCTTTTGCAGCATTCATAAAATGGCATAGTGAGCTTAACCTTTGCTTATTTAAAACTTAGACATTTAAGTCCCTTGTGAATATGTGCCATTCATAAAACTGCCCCCTGACCTCGTAGAGACTAGTTACTTTTAGGCCTAGTGTTAGTCAATCCCAGAATGGATCTGAATCTTAACAATACATCAAAGTGACTAGTGGTGTGGCATAGTAGAAATGGCTCATATTGAACAATATGATTGTCCAGATTATAACATTATACTGCTGTTTTGTCTTCGGAAATGCAGCTTCCTTGACATCTTTATAATGTCATTTATAATATAGGTTTACAAATTCTTTTTACTTTTTGTCTAGGAATTTGGTTACATCGCTGACAAAATTGTGAAGGCTGAAAAGAGGATCAAGGCTTTTCCTTACGACCAAGAAGCATGGAGCGTTTTGATCAGGGATGCCCAGGTATGCAGTACAGTATTTTTTTGCACATGATTATATATGGTCATGGCTACAAAACAAGTGTTGAAAAAGTGTAACATGAAAAAATGTATGAAATTATTTGAAACATCGGTTTGTAGTTGGGGAAATAATGTTCCCATAAAAAAGCACAGTAAAAACCATAAGAAATTAACCAACTTGCAAATTGATCAGCCATTTATAGTACAATGAATTATGAAACCAGTATCTGAATATTTACATTTTTGTCAGAAGGCGCCATCTAAAGAATTTTCAAAATGGATGTTTTAATTTGTAGTTTAAATACATGCATGTTATCAAAATTAAAATTTTGTAAGTATAAAAAACAGAACAGTAATAATAATATACGTAACTTCACAGCAGTCACCACAGTAAAATGCTATAACCTCTTCTGTAAGGCAGACAATGATGTTATGTAATCTGCCAGTTAAAAAACGATCAACCAAAAATCAGTCTTCACCATCAGTTTGCTTGCTAGTACATTTTGACTTGCTGAAATGAAGAAAGATGTTCTGACGTAAATAACTTCACAACAAATTACAAAAGAATGGGATTTTTCCCAGGAAAAGAACAATATATACATTAACATGGGTATATTGTCACAAAAGTGAAACAGTTCAAAACCGATTATACTTTAAAAATATACATTTAGGATTATTAAGATTTAGGATTAAATAGTAGGTAGTCAAAAGCCATTTAAAAATAAATGATTTCCTCATCACAAAACTGACATAGATTTAAAGAGCTTTTCATTCTGAACACAATGGTATATTTTTTCCCCATAGGACAAATAGGTAAAAAGTTATTAATGTTTGAAAATGCCGAATGTTGGTGTTTTTTTGGCAACGTTTTGGAATTGAAGAAATTGACAACTTTGGAGTCTCAAAGTGAAGCCAATATTGATACCAGAAAGCTGATTTTTGACAGGTAACCCCTTCATATGTTATACTCCAAGCCCAATTTTCTTCAGGCCTATCTCATGTAATGTTCAGCCGTTTTGGTGCTTCAAAGTTGGGAAATCATCAAATTCGCAGTGCGTGCCGGCAAATTATAGGCCTACTGGTGTGCTACTACGCTCAGCCCTCGTGTCGCTGAATAGGCCTACGAGTTGGCCATGGCCGGAAGAAAACCCGAACACCGTTTGGGTACACTTTTCTACGGCAAAGCGCTCCGCGATAGAGTAATGCACAAATTAATAAATACCCTAGTTTTATAAAGGAAAGTCTGCTCTTTATTTCTTGCTAATTTTTTAACTTCTAGTTAAAATCAAACTTACATCAAAACCGCTTTATCCACTTTGTTCGGCTCGTAACAAAAACTTTTACACATGAGAGCCCACCATATTTATATGTAAATGAAGCTAAGTATCCGAACTTCTCATTGGTTCTTATTTTTAGGCCATCCAATGAAGTATCGCAAAGCGCTTAGACTTTGAAACGAGTCACCTCTCAGCAAACGATGGTGATAACTTTTTCGCAGCGGCATTCAGCGTTCGGATAAAGGCGTATTCAAAAGCTGTTTTCTCGGAATCTTTCGCATAAACATGCATTAAAAACAACACAGATGTAAAGATAAAGCTTTCAATTTTTATTTGAATACAGCCACTGTTCGTTTTGATGCAGTTTTACATTAATAATAAGTGTTGAAAGTGAAGTGAAAACTGAGTCAAAACTGCCGAGCGGACAAGAGCCAATGAAGGGCTTGGAGTACCTATAAATAGCTATCAGATGTTCATAACATCACAGAATATGGAGATGGACAAATTCCAAACAGGCTACTATGCAGATCAAAGTAAACATGATCAAGTTGTGTTGTTTTACACTCACAGCTTTTAACTTACCCCTGGGCAAGTGATTTTTATTATTTGTGTTTTCCGGCAACTTTTTTACTTGCCCCGGGAACCAGGAAATGGGATTTGGCAGTTTCTGGATTAAAACATTTATTACAGGGTACAAACTAACAGATGAAAATTTGACTGTGGACTGGAAATTTGTGCAAAAGGTCTAAAGTCAAAGAGCATTAGTTTTGGTAATGACATTTGTAGATGGGTCAGTACTTTTTATAATGAAATAAAAGCTTCAGTTTGGGTTAATGGTCAGGTATCCTAGTGGTTTTGATATAAGGCTTGGCTGTAGACAGGGGGATCCGATCTCACCTTATTATATTTTATGCGTTGGAATATTAGCTATAATGATATGACAAAATTATAAGATTAAAGGTATTGCAATAAATCAGCCCTGAAAATGAAAAAAAAGGTCCCACTAGCCTTTGGCTAGTAACTTAAAAATTTTACTAGCCAAACTTAAAATTTTACTAGCCAAACTAAAAAAAAAGTTCATTTTAGTGCACTCGCATTTGGCGACTAAAGTTTTTTTTTTGTCACCAATTTTTTTTTCACTAGGCATGGCGACTAAATTAGTCGCTATTTTCAGGCCTGTAAATAATAATAATATAGAGCACAAAATCACAGTGTGCTAATAATACAGAATTAATGTTAAACGGCTATAGATTAGGTTTTGAAAAGTTTGTATTAAACTTATTACGATAGAGAAATTTAGGAAATATTCTGGACCTACTAAATTCAGAAAAAGTGGTTCTATTTGATTAGGCAATAGACACAACTCACTGACTCAATATATGCCGTATTTGAATATGAATTGGAACCCCAGTAAATTTAAAATATTAGGTATTTGGTTTACAAATTATCTAAGAGCATGCAGACCTGCTTACCCGTCCGTATTTCGCCGTATTGTCCCGATATTTTGACCTCGAGTACGCTGTTACGATCTCTTTTTAAAAAATACGAAAATCGACCAAAAAATTTTATTTTTTTACAAATTTCGGTAAAAAGTACACGTAACCCAGAGCTGCCAACCCCTACGGAACGTCCGTAGTTTCTCCGGAAAATGTTCTTTAATTCCGCAACTACGCCATTTCAAGAAATACTACGGAAGAAAAATTTCAAAGCATACCTATTTTTTTACAAGTATCGAAACAAAGCCGCGAGAGACGTAGGCCTACTAGGCTTTCGTCAATATCATAGACTTTCGTATAGCGCTTTGCGTGTGCGCTATTTTTAGCTCAGCAGCCACTGCGCGGTAGACTGAGAGAGAGAGAGAGAGAGAGAGAGAGAGAGAGAGACCACAGTCATGTCCTGTGATCCCCGTGCTACAGAGATGCAAGAGGGCAACTGTTTCTGCCCTAGCAGAAGAAAAGCCCTAACATGTCTATGCCTGTGAACCTATAACTGACAATGTTGTTTTTTTTTTTTAAAATATAAATAGCAGCTTTAACAATTTGGTTTTAAACCAATGCAGTATCCATGCCATTAGTACTTGTAGTGAGCCATTGGGTTAGCTTTTCCGAACAAAATGTTAAAACTTTTTTTTTTTCAGGAACATTTCTATCATTTTAAAAATAAATATTTGAAAGTTAATGCTTTTTGTGTTGGTGTTTGGTTTTTATTTAAGCTAATATCAACATTTTAAATAATGCTCATTTTATCATGTGAAAATTCTTGTTCGTACATTTGCTACTGAAATTGAGCTGAAACTACTGATATTTTTCTTTGTTTGCTAGTGCATTGCTACTGAAATTTTTTTTAGGGGTTGGCAGCTCTGGTAATCGGAAGCGGAAGCTAAACAAATTGCGCCAGAAAACTATAACTCATTGGATAGCATTGTGTTTTTCAAGTGTATACTCTGCAAATATTTAATTGTCATGGAGAAAAGAATTCATGAAACAACAGATGATGATTCAGATGTTGAGGTGGCGAGTTCATCCAAACGTGTTTGTGTGAAACGAAAACAGACATTTCTGGTTTCTTATTAAAAAAAATTGGCCTTGTTTGGTAGCTGATGAAGACCTGCTGGTTGGTGATCAGGCAAGGAAAATGCTTGACAGTCCCAAAGATCTAAAATCTGAACATATTGCAAAGTTCTATGCTTCAGTGCGTGCATACTTTGAGGAAACTTGCAGCTATTTTCTCCTGAAACTGCCCATCACTGACCCTTTGCTCCAGCACTGCAGAATCATATGTCCTTCAGTTCAGTTGACTGCATCTTCCCAAGATCTACGCTTTTTTGTGAAGCGATTCCCTGCACTCTTTCCACCAAATACAACATCTGAACAAATCAGGAGCAATTCTCCAAGTATCAGTCAACTGATGTCAAGGGATTGGTGGGCCCAGCTATGCAGGTGGACGAATTTTGGGTGCAGGTCAGCAAAAACACCCTTAGCTTTTGCAACTGTGCCAGTTCATGCTGGGACTCTGCACCATCCCACACAACAGTGCTGCTTTTGAGAGGGTGTTTAGTTGTGTACGTAAAATGTCCACTGACAGTAGGTCCAGTATGGGCAAAGATGCTGTTGACTCACTGATGGTAGGTATATTCAGACCTGAAAGCTCTTTCACAAAAAAAGAACTGCAGCAACTGAAAAGTGCATACATGCATGTTTTTATTTTTAAATACAAGTAGATCATTATCACATATTATGTTGATGTGGTGGCCTAACACTTTTGCATTGTTTTTCAATTAAGCACCCTAATTTTTAAACAATAAATTTATTGAACAGTGTACCGTTTCTTGATTTATTTTACGTGTGTAATAATATATGAAAATTTAGCTAAGAGCAAATTAAGATGAATAATGACAATAAGTTTATACAGTTCTATATTTTTATTTATTTATTATCATTACTTTGGTTCACATAAAATAACGACAGTAAATACCGAAAGTCAAAATCTGGTCATGATTTTGGTTTTGAAGTGCCTGGAGTACTGACAAAAAAATTTTGAGGTAAGCAGGTCTGGAGCATGTATAGAAATAAATAAGAGTAACAGTTTCTGGAGGTAAAGATACTGTATAGTTTTTTTTACAAAACTATATAAATTTTATGTTTGTTTAATAATAAAAACTGAAAAAATTCCTAAATGAAAGCCTTTTTCGCATTTTTTTTCTTGAATTTTCACAATAACATTGAAAAAAAGCATTTATGTAAGTTTTTTTTTAGCTATTTAGGTAAACATTAAAGTATTTAGATATTTCTTTTGGTAAATTTCCACAAAATATTATAGCAGCTCAACACAAAAATAGCAGAGAGAAAGATCTTGATAGTCCTCGATTTTTCGTCATTTAAAAATCAAATTGCACGCCAAATTCGCATCAGAACAAGAAAATTCGACCTGGCGGAAGTGACCGTATGTTTTATTAACATGGGAGATAACCGTGCTTTCAATATATTTTGGCAATGCGGAGTTCTCTCGCTTTGACCGTATGCAAGTGTGGGATACTGGAATACCTGCATCCCGACAGGTAGAGATGCATGGCGGCTACTGGAAAACTTGCTTCCCGGCGCGGAAGAGTTAAATGAATATATTGTTTCATTTGGTTATGATGAACATTTAAGGTCTGATGTGGTTTTTGATTTGATAATATTACTTACTTAATGCCCGTCACCACTGCCAGGGTATGGGCCACCAACAACAGCTCTCCAGAGTCCTCTGTCCTGTGCCATTCTTTCTGACTCCAGATGTAGCCCATCTTGGTGGTGTCGGCCTTGAGGTCGCGTCGCCAGGTGTTCCTTGGACGGCCTCTCTTTCGCTTTCCCTGGGGGTTCCCTTCAGCGCCTGCCGGTTGACGTTCGTCGCTGGTTTGCGTAGGGTATGCCCTATCCAGCCCCATCTCTTTTTCCTGATTTCATCTTCAAAAGGGAGTTGGCGGGCCCTTTCCCAAAGGTTGGCGTTTCTGATGGTGTCGGGCCAGTGGATCTGGAGAATCCTTCTGAGGCAACTGTTGATGAAGGACTGGACTTTTTTTATGGTGGTCTTGGTTGTCCTCCATGTCTCTGCTCCATACAGTAACACTGACTTCACATTGGAGTTGAATACTCGTATCTTGGTGGCCAAAGACAGCTCTCTGGAGGTCCAGATGTCCTTGAGCTGAATGAAGACAGCTCTTGCTTTGCCGATCCTAGCCTTGACGTCCGCATCAGTGCCGCCCTGCTGATCAATGATGCTACCCAGGTTGGTGAAGGGCTGCACTTCTTCCAAGGGACTTCAATTCAAGATGACTGGTTCGGTACTGATGGAGTTGATGTTCAGGAACTTGCTCTTGTCTTTGTGTATGTTGAGGCCGACCTCTGACGACGTGGCCGCCACTGCATTTGTCTTCTCTTGCATCTGCTGTTGGCTATGGGAAAGAAGAGCAAGGTCGTCAGCGAAGTCCAGGTCCTCGAGCTGGTTCCACAGAATCCATTGGATTCCATTCCTACTTTCCCTGGTGGATGTCTTCATAACCCAATCTATGGCGATGAGGAAGAGGAAAGGTGACAACAAGCACCCTTGTCGGACTCGGTTTTCACCTGGAAGTTGTCTGTGAGCTGTCCTCCATGGATAACTCTGCAGGACATGCTGTCATAGGAGTTCCTGATCAGATTGACCATCTTGGCTGGGATGCGGTAGTGTCGAAGGAGCTTCCAGAGGGTATCTCGATCCACGCTGTCAAACGCCTTCTCATAGTCGACGAAGTTGATATACAACGGCGAGTTACATTCCAGGGACTGCTCCACTATGATGCGGAGCGCTGCAATCTGGTCCTATTCTGTCGGAAGCCTGCCTGCTCGTCTCGTAACTGTGGGTCGACAGTATCCTTCATCCGCTCCAAAAGGACCCGGTTGAAGACCTTCCCAGGCACAGATAAAAGTGTGATGCCCCTGTAGTTGTTACAATTGCAGAGGTCACCTTTCTTGGGAAGCTTGATCAGTAACCTTCCTTCCAGTCTGCCGGAACATCTTCTTCCTCCCAGATCCTCTCAAAGAGTAGGTACAGCATCTCCACTGACGCTTCCAAGTCCGCTTTTAGCGCCTCTGCTGGGATGTCGTCTGGTCCAGCGGCCTTTCAGTTCTTCATCAGGGTGATGGCCTTCTTGATCTCTTCCCTGGTCGGTTTCTCACAGTTGATTGGAAGATCCAGATTGGCTGGTTCAATGACTGGGGAATTCGTTGGTGCTGGTCTATTCAGAAGTTCCTAAAAGTGTTCAGCCCATCTGTTCAACTGCTGGTCTAGACTTTTCATGGTGTTTCTCTGCTTGTCCTTAACAGGTCTTTCTGGTTTGCTGAACTTTCTGGAGAGTCGCTTAGTGGTGTCGTACAGTTGTTTCATATTGCCGCTGTACACTACCTGTTCCGCTTCAGCTGCCTGTACATCCATGTAGGCCTTATCTTTTTTTATGCTTCTTTTCATTTCTCTATCATGGGCTCCTGTGTAGGTTTCTTGGGCCTTGGCCTTAGCTGCTCTGGTTCTGCTGTTGTTGTTGCCTTCCTCTTCTTTCTTTCTTCTATCTTTACCAAGGTCTCTGCTGTGATCCACTCTTTCTGTTGATGTTTCTTTGGCACCACTACTTCTTGGCATGATGATCTTAGTGTCTCTTTCACTTTCTGCCACCTGTTGAGTACACTGTCTTCTTCTTCAAATAATTCCTGAAGCACTTTGAACCTGTTCCTTAGTGCCAGACTAAACTTTTGTCTTTGGGTCTTTTAGAAGGCTGATGTTGTACTTCATTCTTCTGCCGGACGAATTTAAATGGGTCCTCTTCAGCTTCTGCTTCAGTTTCGCCACCACCAAGTGATGGTCGGACGTCACGTCTGCTCCTCTTCTCACTCTAACGTCTTATAGGGATTTTCGGCATTTATTGCTAATGCAGATGTGGTCGATCTGGTTCTCTGTTGCGTTGTCTGGAGATACCCATGTACTCTTGTGGATCCGCTGTGAGGAAAGATGCTGCCTCCGATGACCAGGTTGTTGAGTGCACAAAGGTCCGCAAATCTCTCTCCATTCTCATTCATTACTCCTAAGGCGTGGGTGCCCATGACTGGTTCGTATCCGGTGTTGTCAGACCCAATCTTGGCATTGACATCTCGCATGAGGATGGCGATGTCCTTGTCTGGGTAGGTCTCAAGGGTCTTCTGTAGTCTGCTGTAGAAATGGTCTTTAACATCCTCTTCACTGGCGTTCGGTGGAGCATAGCACTGGACAAGGTTCATCTTGATCTTCCTTATCTTGGTACGGAAGGATACTGTGATGATCCTGGGGCCTTGGGCCTCCCATCCAATAAGTGCTTTCTGTGCCTGATTGGACAACATGAAGCCTATTCCCTGCGTGTGGGGTGCATCTTTTTCTTCGTGCCCGGAGTACAGCAATAGGTTTCCTGTCATCAGTCGCCTTTGTCCAGCTTGGGTCCATCGTGTCTCGCTGATGCCTAACACGGTCAGGTCATTATTCCTCATCTCAGCTGCTACCTGCTACCAAAGCGGATCGAGATTATCCAATCAGCATGCAATATTTCTGACCAATCAAAAGGCTGTTTTGGCAGCCAATCACATTATTGATGCCTAGCTATTGCAGCAGCTATATAAATGCGTGGGATTTTTTTATGTCATTCAATTTCCTCATCAACCATGACAAAGATGCGAAATCTGACGTTGGAGGAACATATTAAGGTGTCAGTGATGAAGGAGGAATGACTTTCTTGTCAACAGATAGCCAGAAAAGTCGGCTGCAGTCACAGCGAGGTTGTAAAGATTCTGCAGAAGAAGTGCCAGACTGGTTCAGTGGTGGACAAGCCTCGGTCCGGTCATCCACATGCTTCAACATTACATGAAGAACCGTGTACTTCGACGCATTTCGTTGACCAATCGCAGGTTGACCTCACCTCAGCTGCTCGTGAGTGGTCAGATGATTGCCATATCAATGTCAGCACTTGTACAGTTCGTTGCCGGTGTTTGCAGTTTGGTCTACGAGGCTGCAAGGCCCGCAACAAGCCATTGATGACTGATTTACAAAGGCGCAACTGTATTGAAGCATAACCTGGACCTGTGCAATGTGGGAAACGGTGCTTTTTAGCGACGAAAGTACCTTCTGCCTGTTCGGAAACCAAGCCCAACCCTACGTTAGGAGATTTCCTGGAGAGGAGTTTAAACCCGAGTGTCTTAACCTCACAGTAAAGCATCCTCTCAAAGTCATAGTCTGGGGTTGAATGGCTGCCAGTGGCGTTGGACATCTCCACATCGTCGATGGAATGGTCAGTGGCGCCAAGTACATCACCATACTCGACAAATGCATGCTGCCATCAGCTCAGCAACTGTTTCCAGGTCAGTTCATTATCCAGGATGACAATGCGCCCTGCCATCAGTCAAAAATGGTGATCAACTGGAAGCGGATGCACACCATCGAGTCAATGGAATGGCCCTCCCAGTCTTCTGATCTCAATTCCATTGAGAATTTGTGGCACAAGGTGGCACTAGAGATATCAAAGAGACACCCAACATCAAAGCGTGAGTTGATTGAGTCACTGATTGCAGCCTGGAACCACGTTGTCACCCATGATCACCTCATCAAACTGGTGCATTCAATGCCGACTTGATGCCGTTTCGTGATCAAGAGCAAGAGCTGGCCCACCAAATATTGAGCCATCACCAATACACAGAACGGCTTTTTTTTAAAAGGCCATCTTTGCAAATACAAAGAAATATAAAGAATATATCATGATATTTTAAAGTGTGCTAAATTATTTGACATAATTATTAAATTAAACACTGTGTTGCACATTATGTGATTTATGCAGAAAATGATTAAAATACAAACCTTAACAAATAAAATTAAAATATTATTGCCAAGGGTGCATAACAATGCTAATTTTATAGTCAAATATATCCCCTGTAACATTGCATGCAGATAAATGTTGAAGGTCAAATAAAAAATTCAAATTAAAGGTCAGAATGTTGAAAAAAATGCAAAAGTTGGAAGTGGTTCCAAACTTGTGCACACCACTGTAGGTGATGCACTGCATCTGAAAAGAAGAGAAAGTGGAAAAAACGATTAAGCGATTGTATGCAGTTGATATAGGCTGAATAAAGTTGGAGAACTTCATACGACGACTCCTGCCTTGTTGTTTAGTTAACAGGTTGCGTGGATAAACAAATCTGAGTTACACGTATCAGGATTCAAGCATAGGGGCTGAATCATCTACTGATAAAAAACCAACAACAGTGTAACAGTCCTGTCTTTCCAAATGCGCTTCAGCCTTGTCATGGCAGTTGTGCAATCCTGGAGAGGACTTCCTATTGGGACCCATCATTTTGGTCTTCTCTGCACTTATTTCCATTCTATAGGCTCTGGAGGTGGTGTCAAGCCTCTGTACAAGCTTTTTAAGTTCTTGTTCCTTTCCAGCCAATCCGTCAAAGTCATCTGCAAAACGGAGGTTGAGGATTGCTCTACCCCCTATGCTGACTGTGCCTTCGTAATCTGCAAGGGCATCTGACATGATGCTCTCTAGGAAAATGTTAAAGAGTGTCAGAGAGAGTAGGCATCCTTGACGCACACTGATTGTTGTTCTGAACCAGTTTCCGATAGTGCTGTTGTGGAGGACTGCACTGGTAGCCTTGTCATACAGGGTTTTGATGACTTCAATAATTTTAGGGCTGATGTTGTACACTGTCATGGTTGCCCACAGAGCTGCATGCCTGACTTGGTCAAAGGCTTTCATGAAGTCTACGAACACTTGCTTTTCTATCCAGTTCTCCTTTGCTGTGCGCATGTCTTTTCGGATGTCATTGTTGATTTTTCAGTAGGTATCAGCTCCCTGTGAGGTGTTCTTTTTCTTTGTCATCTTTCGTTTATCACACAGATCTAAAAGTTCAGGTGTGATCCACAATTTCTTTGGGCAGTGCTTGCCGTGGATCACACCTGAACTTTTGGATCTGTGTGATAAGCGAAGAGAGATAAAAAAGAAAAAACACCTCACAGGGAGCTGATGTCTACTGAAAAATCAACAATAACATCCGAAAAGGCATGCACACAGCAAAGGTGAACTGGATTGAAGATCAATGCCAGGAAATAGAGAACAGTCTGAACAAGAACAACAGCAAGAAGACCTACCAGACTGAAGCGGCTGACAAGTTTCAAACAGCCCAAAGTCTCCTCTATCCACAGCAAGTCTGGTATATGCCTTACAGAAGAACAAGAAGTCTTGGACAGATGGACAGAGTACTGCTCTGATCTTTACAACCATACACCAAATGGAGACCCATCAGTTCTAGCATGTCCTGAGAACAGAGAAGAAGAAGAAATCCTCCCAAGCAGTCGCTAAAGAAAGGGAAGTCAGCGGGAGTGGACAACATACCCGCCGAACTGCTACAAGCAGGAGGAGAAGCGATGATTGATGCCCTCACCATTATCTGTAACAAGATCTGGCAGAGTGGGGAGTGGCCTATACCATGGACCCAGTCGCTTGTCATCACTCTTCCCAAAAAAGGTAACCTTCAGGAGTGTGAAAATTACCGCACCATCAGCCTCATCAGCCATCCCAGCAAGGTCCTCCTGAAAATAATACTCAACAGGTTGAAACCCCAAGCTGAACAATTCATAGCTGAAGAACAAGCAGGATTCAGGGCAGGGCGAAGTACCACTGAACAGATTTTCAACCTCAGAATAATCTATGAGAAATACCTACAGCACCAACAACATCTATCATGTGTTCATAGACTTCAAGAAGGCATTTGACCGAGTCTGGCAAACAACTCTATGGGCAACAATGAAAGTGTACAACATCAGCCCTAAAATTATTGAAGTCATAAAAAGCCTGTATGACAAGGCTACCAGTGCAGTCCTCCACAACAGCGCCATCGGGAACTGGTTCAGAACAACAATTGGTGTGCGTCAAGGATGCCTACTCTCTCCAACACTCTTCAACATCTTCCTAGAGCGCATCATGTCAGATGCTCTTGCAGATCATGAAGGCACAGTCAGCATAGGGGGTAGAGCAAACTCCAATATTCGTTTTGCGGATGACATTGATGGATTGGCTGGAGAGGAACAAGAACTTGAACAGCTGGTACAGAGGCTTGACACCACCTCCAGAGCTTATGGAATGGAAATAAGTGCAGAGAAGACCAAAATGATTACCAACAACACCAATGGCATCAACACGGACATCAAAGTCCAAGGCCAATTTCTCAACACAGTGCATAGCTTCAAATATTTAGGAGCCATTGTATCAGACAATGGGTCCCGACAGGAAGTCCTCTCCAGGATCGCACAAACAACTGCTGCCCTGACAAGGTTGAAGCCCATTTGGAAAGACAGGACCATCAGTCTACATTCCAAAGTAAGACTGCTGAGCTCTGTTGTCATCTCCATCTTCCTGTATGCTTGCGAGGCATGGACCCTCGTTCGAACAAGGATCATCGAATGCATAGAAACACCAACCTGGTGGCTACCGTCATCGCAACAAGCCCAAATCTAATGTTCACCATCTTGACAACCCAGATGATGAAGCCAACGTTATCAAGACTGAATCTGACAGCTCCAGCGAGATTGAATACATCTTCATGACCTCTAACTCTAAGCCCATCTGGAAAGACAGGACCATCAGTCTACATTCCAAAGTAAGACTGCCGCGCTCTCTTGTCATCTCCATCTTCCTATATCGTGCTTGCAAAGCATGGACCCTCACAGCAGATCTACAACGAAGAATACAAAGCATGGAGATGAGGTGCTACAGAAGACTTCTGGGCATTTCCTATACCCAGCACATCACCAACGACGAAGTCCGACAGACCATCACACAAGCCATTGGACAAAAGGATGACCTGCTCACATTGGTGAAGAAACGGAAACTCCGATGGTATGGCCACGTCACCAGATCATCAGGCCTTGCAAAGACCATTCTGCAAGGCACAGTGTAAGGAGGTAGAAGAAGAGGGAGACCGAAAAAGAGGTGAGAGGACAACATTCGAGAATGGACTGGTTTGACACTGAGCGAAGCCATCAGGGCTGCTGAGGACAGAGAAAGATGGAGTATGCTGGTTAAACGATCATCTGTGGTGCCCCTACGACCTCCGGGTTACGGGATAGATAGGATAGGATAGTGCTTGCCAAGGATCTTAGTAACGGCATCTGTCACAGCTGAGTTGAAAAAGATGGTCATGGTGTTAACATCTACTTCACCAGCTCCAAAAATGAGCAGAGGTGCAAATTTACCTCCAATTGTGGCTTGGATTATTTCTGCCACCTCCAGGTCTTGCAGTTTGTCCAGGTCAAACTTTAGTCTGGTACACTTTGCTCTGTTTAGTCTCTTCAAGTGGAGCCGGAAGGACATCACGAGATCGTGATCACTTCCGATGTCTGCTCTTGGAAAAGTGTGTGTCCTGCCAATGTTGATGCTTGATCTGAAGCGTGTCTTGACCATGATGTAGTCAATCTGGTTGTGATGCTCCACGCTGGGACTGTGCCATGTCCATCTTCTGGATTTTTTGTGGAGACCAAGCATGTTTGCCAGTATCAGATTGTTGTAACTGGCAAACTTCAAGAGTCTACTCTAAGACCTCTATCATTTGTCTCGTTGTTGCAGTGGGGTCCACATGTCTCCCCAGTTGTGGTGCGCACTTTGGCATTCCAGTCGCCTTGCACTATGATTATGTCCTTCTTGGCCTTTGGTCAGGACAGCCTGTATATGTTCATAAAAATCCTCAACTTCCCTGTCGTCATAGTCTGATGTAGGGGGATTAGACCTGGATGATAATGATGTTGAAAGGGGCTGCTCTCCAACGGATGGTAATGAGTTGGATTCTTGGTCCACAGAGACATTCTACCACTAGAATGTCTCTGTGAACCAAGAATCCAACGCAGAGTTCGTGCCTGTCATCTCTATCGCTGAAATAAAGCTTGTGGAATTTGTCGGTCTTTTTTTCACCTAGGCTTTTCTAGCGCAGTTTGCTGATACCTAACAAGTTCCATCGATAGTGGTCCAGCTCGTGGGCCAGTTCTTCTAATTTTCCCTCCGCAGTTAGGGTCCTGACATTCCAGGTTTATTTTACGATGTTGTCTCTCGTGCGGATTCTGTTAAGTTGTCCATCAGTAGCACACATCACCTCCGTCCTGGTGGCCAACGGAAAGCGCGGTCCTTGGTGACCCGGGGGATGACTGATCCGATTTTGAGTGAGTGGTTCTTTTCATCATGCAGTGTGTCTTGGGCAAGCAAGACCTGGCTGGGCCTAATCCTCTCCAGGCTGTTGGCCACAGTCGAAATTCACAAATACAATGTGGCTTGCCCTGGCCCCGAGCACGTGATAGTTGAACCTGGCCGGTGACTTCTGTATAGAAGACTTCGCCCAGTGATGCCGTTCTGACATCACCCCTGTTAGTTGCCTCTTACGACACGCCAGGAAACGTTGGGTCTATTCTATTCAGTGCCCGAACCAACAGTTGTTGATCTATGTCATGGAAGTTTTGTTTTCCAGCAGGCTAGTAGGAGCACGTAAAGCAATCAGTTTAGCATTGACCACGCTCCAAAATGTATTCTTTATTTTACTAAAAAGAGTACTGTTTAATCGAAGACACGCCCTGTTTACAATGTCACAAAAGCAATCACCAGCAATGTTAGAAACAAATGATAAACGATTCATTTTCTCAACATATTTGTAAATGTTCAGTTGGAGTGGACTCAGGCTCAAACATGAAACATTTCTCTTTTACACAATACCTAATTTGTAACTGTGCTTATGAGTTAGCTTAATAGTAGTGGTTTGTTTTCAACATTCAACACCATTATGTAACTGTGGATATTTTAGAGTGTGTTTACATTATTAATTTATTTGTTGACATTTATTTAGTTATTTATAATTATTTGCATTTATTAATTTCTTCATTTATTTTCGCATGGACCCTTTGACTGCAAGGTGTACATAATTACAGACATTCCCAGTGCTAGTTGTCTGGAACTGCAATGTTTGCACACCTTCACACAACAGATCAGATATTTGTTTAAACCTAAGACTAGATTTTAATCTTAGGAGCTTACAAAATGGAATTGCACAGCAATGTCAATGTTTTTTAACACAAGGCCTTAACATGCTTTTACCACAAAAATTCAACATTTCTAACTTAAATCTTTCCTGTACGGCCTTCTTTCAGTTTTTTTACTCTCAGTATTGAAAGTACCATTTTGTGTGATGTCACAAACGGTGTTTAATGTACTATGGCAAGTTAATGGCAGCTACCTTCACACATAAATTTTGACCACGTAGAAAGTGAAAGAAGGCTGTACGGACATGATTGAAAGTAGATTTTAAAATTGGGTTATAAAATATGCTGAGTCCTTGTTCTGTTAGAAAACATCAAAATTCTGTTGAATTCCATTCCTTAAGTCTCCTATGATTTAAATCGAGGATCCTAGGATTGGAGTGTGACGACCAGCATTATACTTGGTGTTTTAACTGTCAACAGATGCGGAAGATCGAGGATGCCCGACAGGTGTTTGAGCGTCTTGTGGAACAGTTTCCTAATGCAGGCAAATATTGGAAGCTGTATATTGAGCACGAGGTTAATATCAATATCTGTCTTTTTAGACGTTTGTCTCTTGCTACCTTCTGTTTGCTAAAAGAATAGACAATGATTTACATATTTTGTTAGTGTAGAAGCAGTTTAGGAATCATGTTTGCAGCAAAAGCTTGATTTATTTTGAGCATATCTGCACTTTTTGCAATTTCAAGATTCTGACGTTTGCAAAATTTGTCATTCTTTTGACCATAGCAGATTTTGATGGCAGACAAGCAATTTCCAGCATCTGTACCAAGGGATGCAAAACTGAAAGAGCTAGAAGTAGTAACTACTTCTTCTAATAACGTTGTAGTAATTATATATGATGCATTCTGAAAAGGCAGCCAAAAATAGGACTACCACTACAGAGAATGACAAGGCTCAAAATACATAATGGTGTTTCATCTTGAGACTCTTCACAAATGTTTTCCTTTCCAGTACACGGCTGTTCATATTGTCACGAGAGGATAGTTCTAACCCAGCACTAAGGCTCCAAACCTACAACGTTCAGTCTGCTTTGACTTATGTAAGTTGTCGCTGACTAGCAGACGACGAGGTGGTTCTACACATATGTAGGCTACAGTTTCACTAAGATAAGCCGTGATGTCACCCAGCTGACCAATCACCCGCAAACCCCCACTATGTGGCGTTACTATTCTCGTAGTCTCGCACGATAGCCGACCCCAGCGGGAGGAGAGTTAGTCTTTGTCCGAACATCATTGTAGCAAGACGCACGTTGATAGATCTCTCTAGCAGAAGACTCTGCAGGTGACGGATGAAATGCATTCATCGACAGTATAGCCAGAGCCTGACATTGTCAAGAAGATAAATGATCAATCGTTTATTTCATTGCGATTATTTGATATGGTAAAGGTAAAGGTAGTCCCATAGCCTTGTGGCCTTAGGGGAGCATGATGTTGGAGATCACACTTATCTTGGGCCAGCGTAATGAGGGTGATGCCCATCTCTCTCCCTCCCTGCTTTACCTTCCCCACCCTTAAGGCTTAAGAGAGTAGGTATGAGTACCAGTTTAGTCAACTGGGGGCGTTGTTATTTGTCGCTTCACGTTTTGCGGTCATCCATCCAAGTGCTAACCAAACTGGACGGTGCTTAACTTGCGACACAGTAGCGAATGCTCCCACCATTGCGCTATCCGATTGGATTATGTTTGTGAAGTTTTGCCATGTTTTAGAATTGTGACTGTTAGTGAAACTTTGCTGACTATGTGGAGGACATGCGACCGGTTTCAGCACCACAAGGTAACCTCCACTGTCCAACTGTTGTTTCTCCTATGTGTATTATTGCAGACCAGTGGCTGTGTGGCGGAGAATGTGTATATTATTAATTACTTCTCCCTGTGTTTATTCTAGCCATGATATATGAATAGGAATTATGTTAGAGATTCCAGTGGACCTCGCTTAGAAAACTGTTCGTCTCTTAACTATATAAGTTGAGATGACCTCTCTGAGGGCTATTTCTGCCAACAGTGAGATGCTCTGCTCAACCTTTGTAAACAAGGAGTTGCAGAAAATCGTCTCATATTTTTCTGATGAGCAGGCATCTTGGTCCACGGCAGGGAACAAACTCCAGAGAGGCAAATCTGACACGTGGCCTGCAACCTTGAGCAGCGAGAGCATTGGGTTGCCTCTCTGTGTAGTTTGTTCCCTGCCATGGACCAAGATGCCTGCTTGTGTAACGTGGGGTTTATTTCTTGCTGGGCTCTGCACAATGGAATGCTGTAACCCTCACGTCTTATTCTATGGGAACTGCTAGTGAGTCACCCGGCGAATTACTTAATACATTTATTTGTTTAGCTCGGTCTGTGTTAAGGCTGGGGTACAGAGATAGATAGAAAAATGGTGAAAGATCACTGTCACACTAGCTTTCACACGGCTATGAATCATAGCCAGCCACTTGATAACAGTCAAAATCACACATTTATTTCTTCTACTCTATACACCTTCGAAGTACGAATCTAACTTAAAAGTTCAATTGTCAATGCGAATGGTTCGCTCGCTGATAGTCTAGGCAGCTATGTTTTCTTCATAGGGCACTGGCTACTAGCGTTCATGAAGAGTGGACTACTGTGGTCCTTTTGTTACAGTTTTAGTGCACTGTTTCCTGGGCACTTAACTGATCAATGGATGCCTGGGTGAAGTGCTGCGTTGAGGTAGCTTCTGTTACACGCTGGTTCGTCGTGTAGTCTTTGACTTTTGGTACGACGTTTGAGGCTATATGCACACGATGCTGTAGATGCCTCAGCAGCCAACTCGAATCGTAGATTAGTTTCTGCTCTTCTGTTGAGTTGGGCTCACGATATCCTGCCTGCTCGTCTGTAACATATGAGACGAAATTCTGCACAACCCTGAATAATAGGTCTGTGCAGAGGCTCTCACTGAAAGCCAAAGTAGCCCTCAGTGATAGCTCCACATCTCTATACATAAGCGACGAACATTCTGCTAAGTCGGTGGTCCACTGGAATCTCCACTCTAATTTCCTATACATACATAAATATAAATCGTGGCTAACTATACACATAAAGAATTAATAATATTATAAACATTCACTGGTACAGCCACTAGTCTGCAAGCATACATATAGGTTAAACAACAATGGTTCCGTCAGGTATACAACATGGCGTCAAAACCGGTCGTGCTTAACACGTGTTCGGCTTCTCCACGTGGTAAGGCAAAGTCGGATTAACAATTCAAATCTATGCATAGCAAATTCCACAAACATAATTTCAACAATAATATAAATACATCACGATGAAACAGAAGTATATTCATTTACCTGTTCGACAATGTCAGGCCCGTGGCTACTTGATTGAATTCAAAAATTCAACATGCACTGCTTCCCTGTTCTATCAGTGAAGAGATTTTTGCTAGGAAGTAACTGTACTGTCCTAAGCTTTCCACACAACTGACCTATACTTGGTTTGGACTGAATCAGCCAGAACTGGTTCTGACCCTCTACCTGTGTCCCGATTGGCTCAAACAATCTAAGTGGCTATAAAGTTCAAAACTCGATCGTAGGCAGCGATGATGTCACTAAACAGCTCGCGTCAGCTCGCAGTGTGTGTGTACACATCAGTTATACCTTAATCGTCTGCTATAGACTACAGTAACCTTCTAAGTTTTACTACTTGTAAACAAGCAAAAGCCC
This sequence comes from Oncomelania hupensis, assembly GCA_036898135.1. Lineage (NCBI taxonomy): Eukaryota > Metazoa > Mollusca > Gastropoda > Littorinimorpha > Pomatiopsidae > Oncomelania > Oncomelania hupensis. The sequence goes on from CM072515.1 coordinate 14,171,349, forward strand.
AAATAGTGAGGGGTAAACGGGTCTGTTTGTGACAGTCTGCAAAATATAAGACGATTTTCTGCAACTCCTTGTTTACAAAGGTTGTGCAGAGCGTCTCACTGTTGGCAGAAATAGCCCTCTTTGAGATATCTTCACTTATATAGTTAAGAGACAAACAGTTTTCTAAGTCCGAGGTCCAGTGGAATCTCCAACATAATTCCTATACATATATCATGGCTATAATAAACACAGGGAGAAGTAATTAATAATATACACATTCTCCGGTACAGGCATTGGTCTGCAATAATACACATAGGAGAAACTACAGTTGGACAGTGGAGGCTACCTCGTGATGCTGAAACCGGTCACATATCCACCACGTGGTCAGCAAAGTTTCTCTAACAGTCACAATTCTAAAACATGGCAAAACTTCACAAACATAATATTATAATATAAAATAATCTCAATGAAACAAACAATTGATCATTTACCTTCTTGACAATGTCAGGCTCTGGCTATACTGTCGATGAATGCTTTTCATCCGTCACCTGCCGAGTCTTCCGCTAGAGAGATCTTCCCTCCCATATCCGCAACATACTATCAACACAAGCATTCAAAAAGGCCCTCAAAACCCACCTCTTCAAACTGCATCATTCAGACTGATTTGTATCCCGCTGCCATTCTCTCCTCTTTTGTCTCTGTCTGATCTGTAAGTGTATACACGGCTGTAAATATTTATACTGTTTTTCCTCCTGGGCCTAACCGGGCATATAAATAGCTGTGAATAGGTTTTTGCTATTCTATTTCTGTCTTTTTTGTCATTTGTGTACATAGTTGTAAATAGTCTATTTCTGTCTTTTTTGTAATATGTGTACATAGTTGTAAATAGTTTGTACCTTTACTGTTCCGTCTTTTGGTGTATTGTAGCAAAAGTGATGTTTTATCGTGTGCATGTATTTATATGTAATGACTATGTAAAGCGTGGTGAGTTTGGTCATAGGCTGGAGTACCCGCTATATAAAAATCCGTTATTACTATTATTATTATCTATCAACATGCGTCTTGCTACGATGATGTTCGGACAAAGACTAACTCTCCTCCCGCTGGGGCCTGCTATCTACTGCGAGACTACGAGAATCGTAACGCCACGTAGTGGGGGTTGTGGGTGATTGGTCAGCTGGGTGACATCATGGCTTATCTTAGTGAAACTGTAGCTTACACATGTGTAGAACCACCTACTTTGGTTGTCTGCTAGTCAGCGACTTAACTTACATAGGTCCAAGCAGACTGAACATTGGAGGATTTTGAAGCCTTAGTGCTGAGTTAGAACTAGCCTTTCGCGACACATATGTGGCATTGGTAGGCTATGGCTAAAAATAACCCTTGTTCCGCCCCGTATTGCTGGCTGAACTGCTTGTAGCCAGTACTGAGACGCTTGCTGTGCATAGCGTAGCCTATCAAACTGGCACTTGCCTTTAGTAATTTGTGCAGTTTATAATTACTTTAGCCAAGCCCATTGCGGCAAGCTAGCCAGACCTTAACAAACCGCCCTCTCTTATGATTTTGTACATTTTAGAAATACATGACAGTTGTCTCGCACGCTATTAGAAACTACTTTTGCTCGCTACATAAGTATTTTATGCCTTACAAAAATTACTGCTGAAACTAAATGTATTTTTAAAAACTCGTCCACTACTTACTATACATGAGAAAGCCTAAACAAACGGGAATACATTTAAAACCTCATCCAAAACAACACAATTTACAAGACATGAGGCAATGCAAATAAAACCTTTTTTTTTAAAAAACAAAACATGCCAAAATACTACAATTTACAAGGAAAAAACACATTTCAAAGTACAACAATTTACAAGATATCAACACAACAGTTTGAATTTTTTCAATGGACACATGCATTCACTTTATAAAGAAAGACAGAGAGAGACACTACACACAACCGACACATACACATAAACTGAATGTAAACACACAAAGTGTAAATACAGTTAAGTTTTAAAGGACTTCACAAAATAAAGCTAAAAACAAATGACATAACAAGTATAGAATAGAAAGAAAGAACAAAACAAACAAAACACATTAAAGACAAAGCATACACGCGGTAACGAAGTGCGGTAACATTCCGGGCTTGACTGCACACAGCGAAGATCTGTAGGGGGCCAGCAACAATGATGTGCCTGTGGCCCGCATTAGCATGCGTGTTTTGTTAATTCGCTGTTATTACAGAGGCCAGCAACCAAACACAAGAAGGTATTCATAAATATCGATCACCAGAAAGTTCAATCTTTGTACTTAGTGACTTCAAATGGTGAACATTGTCAGCTGGATTTAAATGATCAGCACATGTAATTAGAACATGTATACACACTAGAAAATTGGTCCAATTCAAGTCAGTTCATAGTGCAGAAAGGATAGCTACAAACAGTCAAATCCAATTAAATATAGCACAAACTACGTCATATTTGTAATTCTAGTTTGTGCTAACACAAAGCTTAGATATGAAAGTAACTAAATACAAAAGATTACGACAATAACATGGACATTCCACATAAAACGATCACTTTTTGAGCGTATAATTACAGAGCACGAGCAAGACACATTCTCTTTGCCCTGTGAGCAAAAAGAGAGCGTGCTTGCTTTGAGCAAGGCGGTGGCCTTGCGTGGTTAAAAATAGCTATAGCTTGCTGCTGCTGCTGGCAGAGAGTTCACTTTTACACAAGGCTGTTTCAGCCGTGAGTACAATAATGAATCTTTTAGTTTTAGAGACTAAAAGGAAAAGTCGACTGTTGTGGACACAGAAGAATTTCAAATCAAACAATTATATCAGTAGCTGTTGCACACGACACCTTTTCTACATTATCTCGTCCTCAAGTTAATTTGGTGTTAAGGTCATCTCAAAGGCGGTGTAAGAGCACAAGATCAAAGCTGGTATTTGCATTTTAATTCCAGTTTCATTTTCAGTGATGGAGAAAGCTAGGGGTATTTATACCCTCAACCAAAACATGTGGGGGTTTTCATACCCTCATTGCAAACATAAGGGGGTTTTTATACCCCCTTTCAGTTTTTTGGGGGGTACACCAACATACGTAATAAATAATTAGTTTTGTCTGCTTTATTTTTCCTTTTCTTTGGCTTCCCCTCAGATCGCTGCTTGTCGGCCATGTTTAATGTTGGGTTGTTGTCAGTCTTATATAGCCAATCAAAAGCATCGAGAAAAAATAGTGATTATCGTCCATATGATTGGCTGTTTCTCGGAAGCGACAGAATGAATAGGAGGGGGAGAGAGGGTGGTAGGCGGTCGCGCAGGACGCACAGGCACACGATCCAAATCGAGCGAAAGCTGTACGCACGATCGAAATAGTTGTACCTGATGATACCTCCCATCGACTTAGCTTTACGTTTTCATACCCCTTTGGCACTGGCTTTGTGCGTGTTTATACCCTTTCATTACATTTTCGTTACGTGATTTCCCAACTCAGTACGTGAAACACATACGATTGTACGTGATCTCCATCACTGATTTTTGACTCACATGTAGCAAGAGTCTATGTAATCAGGCCCCCTTCCCAACCCCTCCATTTCTCCCCCACCCCCTGCAAAAAAATTTCAAGATTTTTGTAAATCTGTCTGAGATGTCCTAAATAGTCCAAAAATGATATTACAAAAAATTTTTTGGGTCTTTCCTTCCGTCTGTGCTCTGTTTGCCATCTTGTCTTTGCAAAAAATGCAAGTGGATTAATATCTCAGAACCTATTTAAACTATCACATCCAAATCTCATATCTCATAAATGACTAGTGAATGAATGGCTTCATGCAGACATGCCTACCCGTACGGAATTTCCGTATTTTTTCCGGAAATTTGAAAAACTCGGCAAGCGCTACGGAAAATACGGATATTTGTTTTACGGTATGGAAATTTTAAAAAATGATAAAGAAAAAAAATCGAAATCGTTGGCCTGTGGTAATGCAATGCATGACCTTTTTCCAAAGGTTTAATGCCGCAATGCGCAGTCGCAGTGGAGACCTGTGACATCGAAGTTTCCAGTAGAGGCACCGAAGTTTGCCGAACCCGTTTTTGCACAGTCGCAGTAAAGATCGGTGCTCGTGAGACAGAATTTAAAACATGGCGTTCAAACGAATGGCTAAGCAAAGTGATTGTGAATCTGAATCTTCCAAAAAAAAAAAAAAGGCGCAAGGGGCAGACATTTCTTGCCTCGTATTCGGAAAAGTGTCCTTTCGTTATTCGCGGCAGCACTGACTCAAAAGTACGATTTGTGCCAACCAATTTGGCATCTCCGCCGGTGATATGAACGACATCAAGCGTCACGCGGAAGGCCCACAGTATATGAAGAATTACGAGGCTTTGAAGAAGAAAAAGAACATTGTGGCAGCAAATCAATTTATCACTGGATTCTTCGCATAATATCAAAAAGGATGAGTGCAAAAACAATAGGTAGTAAAAGTAAATACGAAAATCGTAATAGTAATACTGAAATTTGAAAAAGCTAATACGGAAACTTCAAATTGAGGGTAGGCATGTCTGCTTCATGTCAAGGTCAAGGTCACAGGGTCAACAAAAAAACGGGAAGGTAAAGGTGGTCCCATAGCCTTGGGGCCGTAGGGGAGCGTGATGTTGGAGATCACACTTATCTTGGGCCAGCGTAATGAGGGTGATGCCCATCTCTCTCCCTCCCTGCTTTACCTTCCCCACCCTTAAGAGAGTAGGTACTCAGTCACAGTTGAGTCAACTTGGGCGTTGTTATTTGTCGCTTCACGTTTTGTGGTCACCCATCCAAGTGCTAACCGCACTGGATGGTGCTTAATTCTTAGCGTCCTATAGCGCAGTAATGCGCGCCTCGCCCGTAATCCTGAAGCGCGGTAATGCGCGCCTCGTTAGTGCACCTTTTAGTAATGAAATCAAAGGAAATAGGAACTCTCCAGTGCGTGAGAGAAGGTTTAGTCAACTTCCGGAAAGGTTCCCGTTTGATTTCCGCTATCGTTTTCGCAAGTTTGACGTGGTTTTGTGTACTTTTTTAACGAGTTTGTTTGAGGTTTGAGTTTGCGAAATTTTCGGCCATGATGGCAGGGGATAGCTCCGACAGTAATAGTGAGTTTGGTAAACTTATTGATGAGCTTATTGCTGAAAGAGCACAAGGACTTGGTGTAGACAACCAGAGTGAGTTTTCTTGTCTGTGTTGACTGTCTGTGCACACATTCACATGCAATCCACACTGTCTTGTTGTTTTATTAGCATAGTCCATAAAATACCTGTAATTATGAATTAATTACAAGATTCCAACAGGTAAAAATAGTACTAAAGTCAAAATGGTTCTTTGGGTACATAGAATAACCATTTTGTAAACAAATCCTAAAATATGAAGTTAATGTGACAATAAATAAATTTTTTGCAATTTTTTCAAATTTATAACCCAGTTTATTGCAAAAAACTTGAAATCCTTACAGGATATAGGCGCAAATGTACAGAAAACCTTATAGGACGCTAAGAGTTGCGACACAGTAGTGAGTGCTCCAACCACTGCGCTATCTGACACCCCAAGCGTCAACAAATGTTAGTTTTAAAAAGATGGCAATTTTTCCCTAAAAAGTTAATATTAAACTGATGATTCTTTGATGCATAAATCCTATGCAGATTTGTTCAACCTCACTCCAAGGTCAAGGTCACTGGAGCTGTACAAAGTCAGTTAGTTTAGCTACTTTGAATTGACCTTGACCCTAAACTATGAGATAGTCAATAAAACCTTTTGTTTTTAGAAATGATAGATTGATCTTTCATTTATGTTCAGTTTATGCATTGATCTTTGTGTACATAGTTGTAAATAGTTTGTACCTTTACTGTTCCGTCTTTTGGTGTATTGTAGCAAAAGCGATGTTTTATCGAGTGCATGTATTTATATGTAATGACTATGTAAAGCGTGGTGAGTCTGGTCATAGGCTGGAGTACCCGCTATATAAAAATCCGTTATTATTATTATCTTGAAGGTCAAGGTCATTTTAGGCCTTGCAAAAACATACAAAAAATAGGTGATCATACAGTGGAATGGCTCTATTTAAACCATACTATGCAACATCTGGGTTATTTGATTATACAGTGGAACCTCTCTACAACGACCTTGAAAATGTTGACAAAAATCGGTCTTTATAGAGAGGGGTCTTTATAGAGAGGGGTCTTTACAGAGAGCATAATGGCCTTTTCTTGAATCAATTTGCCAGTGATCGGAATATTCTTTCTACTAGCATCCAGAAACCAATCCCAAACTTTCTCATTTACTTCCGAGTATGTTGTCTTCCTCCGTTTTGATCGCGTATGATCGGCATTATCACCACTTTCCCACCTTTTAAGAATGTCATCTTTGTCTCGGATAATTCCTTGAATTTGTGTTTTTCCAACTTTAAGACTCTTTGCGATCGCAATGGCAGTCTCTCCTTTTTTGTGTCTGTTTACAACATTAACTCGATCTTCCAGAGATAAAAATTTTCTTTTCTTTGTAGACTCCATCATCCCATCACGCTTTCTTTGCTTCTTCTCAGTGCCGCGCTCATGATGTGAATAAAGTGAAATGCAAACCCAAAACGAGTACAATGTAGAATGTGACGTTACAAGATGACGTCAAACTTATAGAAGATTACTTTATCGGCTGGCGTGTCACACATAGGTACCTGTCTGACTGTGCTGAACAAGATCGTAGACAGTTTTTATTGTGCAGTCATGCCGAGAAAGTCGCTATACGGTCTGCAAAGATCGGTCGTTAGACGTTATAGCGAGGGAGTCGCTATACTGATGACAGCAATATAAGGAAATACATCGGTTAAAATAAAATGGGTCGTTGTAGCGGGGGAGTCATTATAGAGGGGGGTCGTTGTGAGAGGTTCCACTGTACAAAGCATGAGAGTTCTATTTATGCTTGTGGTAGACTAATGATCAAGGTGAAGTACGAAAGTAACATTTTGTTGGTTTCCTCGTTCAGTTCTAATGAAACTAAACATTTTGTAGGGGAAAAGTTGCTTTTTATTTTGTGTGATCTGTCATCTGCCATGGAAGCTGTTGTGTCATTGTCATCGAATGAGTGCATGCGTAATAGAGGAGGATTCCCAGGAAGTTGAAATTTAGCTCGAGGAAAGGCCCATGCGTCAGGTAGGCATTTTTGGATACCAAGCTAAGATTACCGGCAGTTTTCTCCAATCCTAAGGTAAGAGAATATTACAGCAAAGTCTATACTTTGAGATTAACAACCTGAAGGGTTTGCAAGCGAGTCTTTCTGAATACAGGCCCTGCGGTCCTTAATGTTCTATTTTCAGAATGGAAAAATAACTTAAAAATTCGTTGGACAGTTTTTTGGGGGGTGGTTTCCCAAGATAGTTTGCTGTACGATACGTTATTTTATGTATCTCTATTATCTTCTGAACAGTCAAATGAAGAAAATTTATTAAAAACTTGCTGACAAACGCAAGGTAAAATAAATTCTTGCAGAAAAACATGCAGGCCACAAAGTGGCTGGTTTTGAGAATGCATCATATTTAATATTACATCATTTATTGGCTGAATAATTATCAAAATAAATTATTATATTTTATTGCTTTCAAAAAACGTTTGGTAATAAAAACAGGAGCAATACAAATCTGTATAATATATTGCACGATGATTTGTATACAATATTGGTCCTGATGCGACTCTTTGCTGTCCTCTATAAACCCTATAAACAATGACTAACTAAATATACATTGGTTATCTTAAAGAAACAAACAGAAGCTAGCATTTCAGCCATGAAATAAGTAAGCTTGTTTTAAAATGATCTATGTTCTTAAATGTGTACATTGTTTTTTTTTGTTGTTTTTTTTAAAACTTGATAACTGATGATAATGAACATTCAGTGTATTGATTCCTGTTGTACACATTCAGAGCCATTATGTTGATGATGCCAGTTGACAATTCATCATTACTGAATGTGATGTAAAAGAAAACATTGCTGCCTGGTGTTGTTATCTTGTTGTGATTTTGTTGTTGGGAGGGAGGGGGGGGGGGGGTTAGTGGGATGGGCATGTGTTGTGTTGTTAGGTAAGTTATAGGGGGAAGGGAACTGCCATAGGTTTTGTCTGTTTGAGGGACTGCCAGTCATGGTGATGTGGGTGTGTGTAAAAGAAAAGGAGAGAGGGAAGAAAGGAGACTGGGTCCATGAGTGGGGCAGGTGTGTGTAAGAGAAAAAGCGACTATGTTTTGAAGGGTGATTGAGGTGCGTGTGTTTGAATGAAGAAGGTTGTGGACACGGGATGAGGTGGAGTGAGGAGAGTGAAAAAACGTGTTGGTTGGAATTAGTTTTGGCACAGCTGAACATGATTGTAGTGTGGAATTATTGCTGAAAGGAGTGCAAGAATGCTTAGACTAGTGATTTTAATTTCAGTCCATCAGAATCATTACTGTTATTGTACCGATATGCACATTTGTGGGTTCACTCTATGAACCCTTTTTGACTGCAGGGGTTAATATATGAACCCAACAAATTCATGTACAATTTAGTGTAACTACAGCCATTATTCTATCAATTTTACACTTTCTGAAAAAAGTTACTGTTTGTAATTCTCAATGTAATTGACACATTCATGCAGCAATGTGAGTCTACGTAATGCAAATTTTAAAAAAATCCGGATTTTTGCAAATCTGTACAAGATGATTCCCAAATAGTCCAAAATTGATATTTCAAAAAAATGTCCGTCCATCTGTATATCGAAATCTATTTGATATATCACAACCAAACTTGGTAGGATGGTGTATATCGATGAGCTCAAAAATGATCAGTTAATGACATCACTATGGTCAAGGTCACAGGCTCAACAAATATTAGTCATAAAAATACAAATTTTCCCAAACGAAGGTCAAGATCATTTTTGACCTTACCAAAAAAAAATCAACATTTGGTCATCATAGAGTGATGGCTCTACATTTGACCCACAGTACCATTGGTTTATTGGATCATACTTGAGCATCAGAGGTCATGAAGATTAAGATCAGTACTAAGGTCATTGCAAGGTCACTGTTGTGTTTTGGCATAATACAACTTTTGCTTTAGTTTATTGACTCATATGCATAGCAGTTTATGTACACAACCATCCCTTGCCCCTCCCCTATCCCCTCCCCCCACCCCGCCCACAAAAAAAAAAAAAAAAAAAAATCTTGATGTTTGCAAGTTTGTGCTTTAGGAGTCCAGTCCACCGTCCGATTTCTATTTGTGCAAAACTTGCAAGTGGCTTAATATCTCGGAATCTATTTCAGCTATCCCAACAAATCAAAAATGATCAGTGAATGATTGACAACTTCAAGGTGAAGGTCACAGTGCCAATAAATTCCTATTGTTAGTCAAAAAAAATTTAAACAAAATTTCAAATTTTTCTATTATTATTGAACATGATTTTTTGATGCTTGATATCAATGAGACACACATACTTTGCAAATTCGGTCAAACTCGCTTTAAGGTCATGGCCACTAAAGCTGCCCAAAATTGGTATGTATAGGTACTTTGAAGTGACCTTGACCCTAAACTATGAGATTAAAAAGTCCCAGCTTGTTGTATTTAGAGATAATTGATCTTTCATATATTTTCTGTATTTGCATTGATTAAGGTTGTCATTTTAGGCTTCACAAATTCATTTTAAAAAAAATTCTTTCGAACAGTAGTACCTACAGCACCAACATCTATATTATGTGTTTGTAGACTTTAAGAAAGTGCTTGACTGAGTCTGGCATAAAGCTCTGTGGCCGTCCATGAGCAGAACATAAGCCCTAACATTATTGACATCATCAAAACCCTGTATGACGAGGCTACATGTGCATGTCATCCTCTCTCCAACACTCTTCATCATCTTCCTAGAGCACATCATGTCAGATGCACTTGCAGATCACTAAGGCACAGTCAGCATAGGGGGTTAGAGCAATCTTCAACCTCCGTTTTGCAGATGACATTGATGGATTGGCTGGAGAGGAACAAGAACTTAAACAGCTGGGACAGAGGCTTGACACCACCTCCGGAGCCTTTCGAATTAAAATAAGTGCAGAGAAAACCAAAATGATGACCAACAACACCAATGGCATCAAAACGGACATAAAAAGTCCAAGGCCAATCCCTCAACACGGTGCATAGCTTCAAATATTTAGAAGCTATTGTATCAGACAATGGATCCCGACAGGCAGTCCTCTCCAGCACAAACAACAGCCGCTATGGCGAGGTTGAAGCCCATTTGGGAAGACAGGACCATCAGTCAACACTTAAGGTAAAGCTTCTGTGCTCCCTTGTCATCAATCTTCCTATACGCTTGCAAAACATGGACCCTTGCTGCAGATCTATAACGAAGAATACAAAGCATGGAGATGAGGTGCTACAGAAGACTTCTGAGCATTTTCTTTACCCAGCACATCCCCAAAGACAGACCATCACACAAGCCATTGGACAACATGATGACATGCTCACAGTGGTGAAATAAAGAAAACTCAACGGTATGGCCACGTCACCAGAGCATCAGGCCTTGCAAAGACCATCCTGCAAGGCATGGAGCAAGAAGGCAAAAGAAGGGGGAGACAGAAAAAGATGTGGGAGGACAACATTCGAGAATGGACTGGCTTGACACTGAGCGAAGCCATGAGGGTTGCTGAGGGCAAAGATGGAGTACACTGGTTAAACGATCATCTGTGGTGCCCAAATGACTTTCGAGTTACGGAATAGGATAGAATAGGTCAAGGTCATCTCAAAGTCAAGAGCATTGAAAGATCTAAGTCGGTATATTGCATTTTAATGCAACCGTTTCATTTAGTTTTTTCGGAGTGTTCATTTTTATGTTAACATTTAAATATTGCAAGTTCATAAGGAGCATGTGAGTCATATGGTCTCTGCCCTTCTAGTTTGATTCTACATGAGTTTTCATTTGGGTCTAGTCAAGGTCGTCTCCAGATGAATGTAACTATTGCTTTTGTGTTTAAATCCATGCCTTGTGCACTCGGTTTCATATAGAATATTGTAAAGTTCCCTAAGAAGCATGTGTCTCATGGGCTTTGCCCTTTAGATTCAGTTCATACTTTGGAAATAGAAACTAGTTTGATAAAACACTAGATAAAAGATCTTTTGGACTGCACATAGAACAATGAACATCTATTACAACTGCAAGAACATGGAATCTAAGAAAAGTTTTTACCTGCAATATTTAAAAGGAATTTCCAAAGCTAGATTTGTTAACTTGCTCACTAAACTAGTATGCCAGAATTCTCACTAGTCATTAATAACTTTTACATAAAATAAATATAAAGGAGCGAAAAAGTATGTCAATGATGAAACTGTGCACCATTTAGTAAAACTTTAAAAAGGTATCCTAATAGGTCTGTCAAAGGGGTAGTTTTTAAAAATTGTTATGCACATTGTTTGGAGAAACAGACCAGTGCATTCAGCACGTGGATTATTAAACATGCTGCGTAGACTGCCTCCTTACATTTCATCATGCTTGTAGGCATTTTGTTTAATTCAGAGTATACACACACATATATACAAGCTACATTTACTAGTCTCTACACCTCAATTTTCAATTTTTCCCTTTTGTCAAACATTAAAACTGTCTAATTACAGAAATAACCAAGGATTTGTTTATGTTAAATTATGACTTTGCAATTTATAGTGTAATAAAAAGCTGAAATAGTTGTGCATATAATTATGCCATTACCATTTCAGTATGCCATTACCATTTCAGCTAGCTATTACATATTATTAGTACAGAATATATATATATATATATATATATATATATATATATATATATATATATATATATATATATATATATATATATATATATATATATATGTTACCGACAATCTGTGTATTCAGTCAATACATGTCTTGTCTAAATAAAAAAGTCAAGTCATGTATTGTCTGTGACCACTAGCCAATACATGTAATGACTAAAATTTCCAGTCAATACGTGTATTGTTTTAATTTTTACGCACTTCAAAACACACCTTGGCTGTTCATTTCAGTCAATGCGTGTTTCACTCAGTCAAGTCTTCTGACAATATTTCAGAGTACATGCGAGCATAGAGCATTATTTATTTTACACAGAAATGTTCAGATCATAAACTTTGACATGTGTTAATCAGCATTTAACTGATAAGGTCCAGTCTTGTTTGAAATAAATCACTATGACTTCAGAGAAAATCTCATGATGACGATTGCGATTTTCAACCGTGACAAAACCTTGGTTGATCATTCAATCCAGACTTGCTTTGCCGGCTCCTCACCACAAATGATGGATATGCACGGGAAAGAAAAAAAAAGTTTTTAAACAAGCTGGCTGAAATTCTATCGACGAAAGATTCCAGTTGTCAGTTGACCAAGGCGAAATATTATGACTGTTACACGTATTTATCAATAGTCAATTCAGCCACGGTGCTTGAATCTTGATATATGTAATGAATTCGTTTATCCCCGCAGCGTGTTCACTTAGCAACAAGGCAGGCGTTTTATACAGTTTTTCAACTTTATTCAGCAAACACTAACAACTGCATACAAGAAGATCACTTTCCGAAAATCACTACAAAAATCCCTTTTTCAAGCCGAGGGCGTATATAGCATCTCTGCAATCCTGTAAAGCTTAAAACAATCCTGAATGACGCAATAACACCCAATCAAAGTAAAACATCACTGGAACTGTCTTATGACATCGAACATTCCTCAATTTAGAAGAATTGCATAACTGTGAACTTTTCATCGATAATAAACAGTATAATAATCATAACATCATATAACAGTATAATAATCAGTACAACTTATGTTAATCTGATGAATAAAATTTGATACAACAACAACAACGATAATAAACAAGTAATTCCATAAAATTCTCACAAACTACAACAATATCGGCTGACAAAAATTATTAATATTATACAAAGCTTTTTCTAGTAACAGCACAGAATCAAATAAAAGGTAAAATTACATCATTGCATGCTTTGCAAAATAAAACGTTCGGAATTAAAATAAAAAGTTCGGAACTATCGTGTGCGTCTCTCTCTCTCTCTCTCTCTCTCTCTCTCTCTCTCTCTCTCTCTCTCTCTCTCTCTCTCATCAATAATAGTATAGCCTCCCCAACTACATTCAAGAATTAGATGTAATTGACAGTGAAACTAAAAGAGAGACTGAAAGAGAGAGAGACAGGGACAGAATTTGACAAAGAGAGAAAAGTTTAACATTTAAATGTGTACATTTAAAATTTATTTTATTTACATTGCATGAGAGAGAGAGATGGTTTTAAATTTGTGTGTACATTTTAAGCTTATTTTTTAATATTTACTAACTTATACTTAACATGGTTTAGTTGTGTGGATATGTCACTGTGAGTGTGCATATTGAAGTAAAAGAACAACAAATGATTGTGTGGTCATTCATTAGTTCATATTTACTACCAGTTGTAATTTAAATGCTGAATGACAGTTCAGTCAATTCATGAATTGACCAGAGCATTTTTTAAGACAATACACGTATTGACTGGAAATTTTAGTCATTACATGTCTTGGCCAGTCAAAACACAAATTGACTGATTTTTTTATAGACAAAATACGTATTGGCTGAATACACAGATTGACCGGTAACATATATATATATATATAGATATATATTATATCTATATATAGATCCATCAAACAGCAGCGATGTGACGTTCTTGGGCTGGGTATTTTTTATATGTTAGTTTGGCCGCTCTCTGCCTGTGGTCTCTCTCTGTCCTCACCCTTTATTTCATCTCTGGGATGCTCAGCTAAAGCTTAATGCGCTCACCATCTCTTTTTCTCCTTTTCTATCTTTCTCTCTTTGCACGTCATTTGTTTTGTTTTGAACTAGTGTCCTCTGCTGTGGCATTCCCGATCTGATTTTGATGATGTATATGTGTTTTCCTTCTTTTCTTGTGTGTGTGAGCATGTTGTGTTTATTTGTGTATGCATATTATAAAATAAATTAAACATGCAGAATAGGCTCTCTCAATTTTGGGGCAACAGTAGATACAAATTTCTGTGACAGTACACAGGGTTGCAACACTCTGACTGTGCTACAAACACTAAAATTACATTTTTCAATACTATTACTACAATCTTTTTGCTGATTTATTTATTATAGGAGATAGGTTTAAATGGCTCGCCCATCTTCACAGTTGGTTTTGGAGCTATTTGAGGTGTTTTCATGACTATGGTTACAGTTTGAAAAACTGGATCTTAACATTTTAAATACATGATTTATCTTTTGCTAATTTAGCATAGAATATGTACAAGCAAAACTAAATCCTAATTAATGCTGACAACTGCTGGGAAGTGGGATTAAATAATTATTCGGCATATGGTTTGTTACGGCACTTCATCAGAATGCGTGTCATCGGCAATTATATTGTTTGAATCAATGGCAGAAGATGGTTTGGAAAATCTGTATATGATTGTGTTTTGTCGTTTTTTTGTTCACAATGTGTGTTCTGTATTGTTCTAGTAGTCTTGTTAAGTAATCATTTCAAATTGAACATTTTATTTTCTTACATGTTTAACTATTATTTTTACTTTAAAAAAAGAAAAAAAAGAAAAAAGATGTAATAAAAATGTTAACAAAAAATTGAGAAAATAAATGTTTTTCATATATATATGCATGTTGCTTTGAGTGTAAGAAATGAATATTATGTGTTTGATTCCTCTTTATGGAGACAGAAGTTTTGATTTTGAGCAGTATTTTGTCTCAAAATAAAAATTGTGCAATTCTTGACTCCCAGATTCAGATGTTTTGTCTTGATGTTCGAGTTGTGTTCAGGATTTTTGACGCGCATGCATGACAATGTGTCTATTTATTCCCTTCCAACTCTCCCCTCCAAATTTTTATTCTAGATGTTTGCAAATCTGTAAAGATGTCCTAAAAAATCCCACAATTCTAGTAGTACAATAACATTGTGTCAGTCTGTGCAAAACTTGCTAGTGGCATAATTTCTCAGAACCTATTTCATCTATCACAACCAAGCTTGGTTGGATGGTGTGTACCTATGAGACCTTAAAAATGATTAGTGAATGAATAACTTCATTTCAAGGTCAAGCACGGTCACAAGGTCAGCAAATGTTAGTCCAAAAATTTCTCGAAAAAATTAATTTTTGGTTGGTTTGCATAGCAATGTATGTACTCACCAATCCCCTTCCCCCTCCTCATCCTTCTTCTCTCCCACCCTCCCCTCCACAAACAAAAACAAAAATCTAGATATTTGCAAATCTGTGCTAGATGAGTAAAAAATAATCAAAAAATTAAATAAAATAAAAAAAATCAGTTCAACATCCTATCTGCAAAACATTAAAGTGGTTAATTATTTGGAATCTATTTTATGTTTTGCAACCAAAATTAGTAGGATGGTGTATATTCAAAAGACCTCACAAATTAAAAGTGAATGAATGGCTTCACTTCAAGTTAAATGTCACAGTCCGGTCCTGATTTGGCTCGGAAGAGTCCGCTGGACCTAAAGCAACAATAAATCAATCAATCAAATGTCACAGTCAACAAATGTTAGTTTTAAAAAAATTACAATTTTCCACAAAATTTCACTTTTCTCCTATTTATGTTGAATACATTATTCCTGTATGCATTCGTCGTTATTGATATCAATGAGACACATATACCTTTCAAATTTGGTCAACCTTGCTCCTGTCACTGGAGCTGTCGAAAGTTGGTTTGTATAGGTATTTTGAAGTGACCTAGACCCTAAACTATGAGATATAAAGTCTAAACTTGTTGTATTTAGAAACTATAGATTGATCTTTCATATATTTTCTGTGTTTTGTTTCTTGAAGGTCAAGGTCATTTTATGTATTTTCCCTTGTGGGAGTGCCGGGGGTTTCTGTATAAATAGTTTTCCCACTTTCTGGAAATTTAGTGCTTTAAATTCCCACTGTTGCTGTCTTTTTCATTTGTTCTTTCCCATTTCTACTCTGTTCTTTCAATCTACTATACTATCTTCTCCTTTGCTAGACCCCCGTGAGGGTTCCGGGGGTTTCTGTATAAATAGTATCTCCACTTTCTGGAAAGTTAGTGCTTTAAATTCCCACTGTCGCCGTTAGTTCTTTCTCATTTCTATTCTGTTCTATCAAACTACTATACTATCTTCTTAGCTAAACCAGTCACCTACTTTTTTTCTTGAAAACTCTTCCGGGACAAAACTCCTCATTTGTATGTGAGGTTTGTTGGATCAGCTTGGGAGTATTTGACGCTTTTTGCCAAATGGTCACTAGGGCTTTTGTTACACTCGGTTTGATGTTGGTGTTTTCTATCAGTATTTGATTCAGCCCCAATGCTGAATTCCTGATAGGGTGTAACTCAGATTCGTTTATTCACACAGCCTGCTCAATCAGCATACAAGTCACAAAGTCGACGTATGGAGTTTTCCACTTTTATTCAGCACACATCAACAACTGCATACAATTCTCAACTCAACTCAACAACTTTCACAGCAACTCTTCAAATCACTATCAACAACTTTACTCTCTCAACAGCAACTCGGCACACGATTAAATAACCTCTCTCTTTTCTCGAACAATTTGGTACATGGTGAATTGACGCACTGCCACCAATCGAACTAAAGATCGTCATCACTGGCTTACGTCATACACATTTCCTCTACTTCCGGGAACATTCACGACCTTCGATATCCATCGGGAAATTTCTATCGACAGTAATAAACATGCAGATCCCGAAAATTCTCCAATATCGACTAACGCAAATCATCAACGTTATACAAAGCCTCTCCTAACAACAATGCAAACTCAAATCAAAGGTAAATAAACTCCATTATTGAATACTTTGCAAAACGAAACGATTAGATCTATCGTACACGTTTCCGACGTACTACCATTCGCGTTTCAACGTAACATAACCCCCAACTCAAGAAGAAATTTACCTAATTTCTTCCAACAATGTTGAAACGTAATGCACAAACAATGTACAGAATTAAAACTTACTTCAGACTGTCTCATTTACTGTCAATGTTCTCAGTTTATATACACAGAGTCCATGTTTTTCATCCGCAAGTCTTTCTGGATACTGTCAATGTTCACAGTTCATTCACACAAGGTCAATGTTTCTCATCTGCAAGTCTGTTTAGATATTGCCAATGTTCTCCACACAGTCAATGTTCTTTCAACCGCAAGGAAACGACGCCCTCGTCAGTTGCGGTCGTCATCGGCCCAGGGTCAAAGACAGTGATCTCGTGGGCTTTCCTGGAGTCAGTGCATCCTCCGTTGTCTTCCTCTCCCGTCGGATGTCCAACGCAGTCGACGTTGTCAGCTCCCAGAATGCATTTGCTGGGTCTCATGATCAGGTTGGCTTCTGCGGGACGGTGGAACAGCTCCCTCAAAGTCTGCAGATGCTCCTTCCAGGTCTGGGTGTGTACTTCATGTTCGACCAAAGTCGTAGAGCCTGGGACATCATTGAAGCTATGTGGAAACTCACCTATAAGGTCCTTGAGCTCCATCTGTTGACCTTCCGTCAAGCTCGGTCCTAGCTTAACATCATCGATGCTTTCTTTGCTGTGGAAGTCTCCCAGTTCCAACAGTTCTTCGCTGCCAAAGCTGTTGTCGATCTCAGCTGCTGTTGCCACATGCAGTCTCTGATGGCCTTTCCACGTACAGCTTAAGGAGGTTGGCGTGGTATATCTTGGAATGCTGGCCGACCTTCACCTTGTAGTCGTTGATTCCCACCACGGTCTCCACTTCGTACGGGCCTTTCCACTGCATCAGCAACTTATTATGATCAGTAGGTAGCAGCACCAGCACTTTGTTGCCAGGTTTAAACTTCCTGCTCACAGCCCTACGATCATAGTAGAGCTTTCCACAGTCCTGGGACTTCTTCAGGTTTTCTCTGGCTATCTCGAGAGTCTGCTCCAGCTTCTCTCGTAGCTCAAACACGTACTGGTAACTGTTCTTCACCTCTGGGGTGTCCACTTCCTTCGTCCACAGTTCTTTCAGGATGTGCATCGGCCCTCGGATGGTTCTTCCGTACAGCAGCTCGAACGGAGAAAAGCCGGTGGACTCCTGCGGTACTTCTCTGTAGGCGAAAAGTAAGGCGTTGATATAGCGATGCCATTGTCTGGGCTGCTCGCTGCACAGTTTCTTCAGGGTGGACTTCAGCGTAGCATTGAACTTCTCGACAAGCCCGTTGCACATCGGATTGTAGGGTGTCGTAGTCAAATGCCGGATGCTCAGCAGTCTGTTGACCTCCTTCATACAGTCAGAGACGAACTGTGTCCCGAGGTCTGTCAGAATTTCTTCAGGCACTCCAAGTCTACTGAACATGTCCACCAGTGCCTCTGCTACAGTTTCAGTGTCAATCTTCTTCAGCGGCACTGCTTCTGGGTACCGAGTCGCATAGTCCACTAAAGTCAGTACCCACCGATGACCTTCTTCACTCGGAGGTCTTATTTCGCCGATTAAGTCTAAGGCCACCCTCTTGAAAGGTCGGTCGATCAGAGGCATCCTCTGCATAGGCACTTTCGGGACCCTTCCTCGAGGTATGGTCTTCTGGCAAATGTCACACGATCGGCAGAAACGGCTGACGTCCGCATGAAGTCCTGGCCAGTAGAATACCGCCTGGATTCTATCCGACGTCTTCTTGATGCCTAGGTGACCTCCCATGATTGAGTCATGCGCTACTTCCATCACCTGGCGCCTTAGGGGTAACGGTACCAATACTTGACGTAGTGGTTTCCCTCCGTTGACCCTCGGGTGCTGGAAGATTCGATACAGGATCTTGGCCTTCACCTCAAAGTAGACCGTACCACTGCCTTTGGTCACGTGGTCTTGGCAGTTCCTGTACTTGTTTAAAGTACTACCAGCTTCCTGGAGCTGGATCAGCTTATCTCTGTCCACGATGGCAGCTTTAGAGTTGTCGGCGACCTTCAGTGGCGTAGACGTCTTGTCTCTCTTGGCCTGGGCCCTGGTTGTAACGGCACCGACGATCTCTGGTCGGCAGGGCTGAGCCGGAGTAACCACATTGTCCCGTAGCAGCTCTGTAAGGTCTCCATCGGGAAATGGCAATGGATCCTCCTCCACAACTTCGACGTGTTGAGTTGAGGCAGGACTCCACTCTGGATCGGGGTCGTCGGGTCGTCTCGCGCCGTCGATATTCCCGATCATCAAATCATACAGCGGCTTCTTCAGGCAAACCGCTTCGACTTCGCCTATGTAGAAAGGGGTGTTGACATGAATCTTCGCAACTGGCGCTCTCACACATTTGCTGTCGGCCATAAGTGTCCATTTAAAATCGCCAGTGAACTGTTCTTTAGCGATTAGGTCTTCTTTGACGATGACCCCACTGCAGCCAGAGTCTCTTAAAGCAGTCACTTCATGATTTCCGACGCGTCCCTTTGAAACAGGCATGTTCTGTACGGTCACAGCTGCGCTGGCGACGACGGGGATGGATTTTCCGTTGGCAAGGAGAAGTTGGCCATCGGTCATGCACTCTTGCACGTCCGCAGGAGTAGCTGTGCGCTTGGTCTCACTCGGAAGAATGACGCTCCCGCCGCACACTTGATGGTCAGATCTACTGGTTTGCCGTTGATTGGAGAAACGTCTCTGTCGGTTGCCCACCGCTGCATTGTCCGTACTGCTCCGCTGTACGCTATTTCTGCTTTGAGGGCAGCTGGCAGCTCTGTGGTCTGTAGCGTTGCAAGTGAAACAGCCTCTTGAATGCCCTTCCCTTGGAGGTGGCGTGGAGTCCGTGTGTCTCTGGCTCGTCTGACTCCCTTGGATCTGGTTCCCATGGTTTCCAGTCTTCTGAAAATGTTTCGTCGCGCTGGGTGGCCCCAGGGTTTTCCCATGAGCGATGAGATATCTTTCAGCAGCCTCAGTCACATCTTTAAGCATCTGCAGCTTTTGTTCTTCTAAGTGGGTCGCTAGGTCCTTGTGACAGGCATTGAGAAATTGTTCCTTCACGATCAGGTCATGGAGACTGTCGTAAGACTTCGTTTCGCCTGATAACTCCACCCACTTGTGTAGATATGACGACAGGCGCTCCACAAACTGCTTTGGCGTCTCGTCTGACTTAGGCCGGCATTCACGGAAGCGTTTACGGTAGCCCTTCTCTGTAAAGTTGTAGCACTGCAACAGGGCCTCTTTCAAGACGTCGTAGTTTTTGGCGTCATCGTTCGACAGTCTGGTGTAAACTTCGAGAGCTTGCCCCGTCAGAAGTGCACTCAGTCGAATCGCCCAGTCTCGAGGTTGCCAATTGGAGCTTTCGGCGAACCTTTCGAATCTCGCCAGATAGCTGTCGATCTGGTCCTTCCCGTCGACGAAAGCTGGCAATTTTGGAGCCGTTGGTGACTTGTGGCGCATGCTGATTGTTCTGGATACGCGCCAACTCTAGCTGGTACTGACGATCTCTTTCTTGCTGCTGCTGTTCAATTTCCAGACGCTTCAGTTCAAATTCTCTGTCTTCACGACGTCGCTGCTCCTCTATTTCTCTTTCTTCACGACGTCGTTGCTCTTCTTTTTCTTGCCGCTGCTGTTCAATTTCTAGACGCTTCTGTTCTAGTTCTATTTCTTTTTCTAGACGCTTCTCTTCCAATTCTCTTTCTCGTATTCTCTCCTGAGACTTGACGTACTCCGTCAGCTGCTTGCCTTTTAGATTCAGTTCAACCCCTTTCTGCCAGAAGTCAGCCATCTTGATGCTTCTGGAAAGTTCTTTTCAAGAAAGTTCTTTTCTAGAAAGTTCTTTTCTGGAAGGTTCTTCTTCTAGAAAGTTCTTGACTGTAGAGTTCTTTTTTTCTGGAAAGTTCTTGACTGTGCTGTACCTTTCTAGACTGTTCTAGAACAGCACGCTTTCTGCAGTAGCGCTGATGCTTGTCACTAGTCGCTTTCGTTGACGCAGGCCCCGCTGTCCTCGTCGTATGCGACGCTGCACCACGCTGGTGTTGATGTATACGCTCCTGTGCTGAAGTAGACGCGACGTCCGCTCGTCGCTCTCTCTAATACTGGCGATGTAGCTCCGAGACTGTCCCTCGACGTAGTCCTGCAGCAGCCACGTAGTCCTGATCTGTTGTTCGCTCACGAAGCAACTCTTCAGCGACCACACGCCCTTGCAGTCAACCCGAATCTATCGGATGTAGTCCCAGTATGTTGGCCCCTCTCGACGCAACTTGTTGGCGGCTACCCTCGATGACTGCCTCTCGTAACGTTGACTCGCTTGTTGTAGCAGTTGAACCCTTGGCTATGGCGTGAATCCCGGCTTGGCCCCCAAAATGTTACACTCGGTTTGATGTTGGTGTTTTCTATCAGTATTTGATTCAGCCCCAATGCTGAATTCCTGATAGGGTGTAACTCAGATTCGTTTATTCACACAGCCTGCTCAATCAGCATACAAGTCACAAAGTCGACGTATGGAGTTTTCCACTTTTATTCAGCACACATCAACAACTGCATACAATTCTCAACTCAACTCAACAACTTTCACAGCAACTCTTCAAATCACTATCAACAACTTTACTCTCTCAACAGCAACTCGGCACACGATTAAATAACCTCTCTCTTTTCTCGAACAATTTGGTACATGGTAGAAATGACGCACTGCCACCAATCGAACTAAAGATCGTCATCACTGGCTTACGTCATACACATTTCCTCTACTTCCGGGAACATTCACGACCTTCGATATCCATCGGGAAATTTCTATCGACAGTAATAAACATGCAGATCCCGAAAATTCTCCAATATCGACTAACGCAAATCATCAACGTTATACAAAGCCTCTCCTAACAACAATGCAAACTCAAATCAAAGGTAAATAAACTCCATTATTGAATACTTTGCAAAACGAAACGATTAGATCTATCGTACACGTTTCCGACGTACTACCATTCGCGTTTCAACGTAACAGCTTTCTATGATATTATTTGGCAATGTAGGCATTTTGTATGTGTTTTGTTGATATTTTATAATGATGTTTGTATTCTATTTTGTTTTTGTAAACGGGGGCTTAATAAATTGGAGTATAGCCTAGGCGTCCCCTGCATGGGATGCCTTTATTGTGCAGTGGCCGGCTGGTGGAGTGCCTTCAGTGTTACCACTGGGGTTGTTTAAGCAGATCTTTTAGGCAGATCAGGGGTTAGTCCTCTCTCTGCCAAGTTGTGGTCTTGATTTTGCGATCCTGATTCGACTCTTTGCAGTCTGCTGGACCCTGTAAGCAATGAATAACCAACTAATTAATTTTAGGCTTTTCAAAAAAGGTTCTAAACAATTTTCATACAATGAAATGGCTCTGTATTAACTCATAGTATACAACTTGGTTATTTGATCATACATGAACATCAGAAGTCACATAAAGGTCAAGGTAATCCCAAAATCAAGGTCACTGAAGGTCAAGGTCATCCCAATATTACTTTATTTTGGTGGGGGGAGGTGGGGTAGGGGGGGGGGCACAATACACCTTTGTGTGTTATAGCCAGAGGTCAAGATCAACTCATGATCAAGATCACCACAAGAATTCCCTGATAAAAAGGAACAATAAAGCATTTAAAAAAAATAATAATAAAGGTTACACAGCTAAGGTATAAGTGTACCGTTAAGCAAGGGAAATCACTCCCCGTCAGAACAGGCCCTAATTTATGAGAAATTATTAAGTCCAAACATAGTTAAAGTAGATCTCATATATGCGATCTTGAAGATCAAGGTCATTTTAGACCTTACAAAAACATTTTTTAAAATGTCATTTGACAATAAAATGGCTGTGTTTGACCCATAGTATACATCCTTGGGCTATTTGACCATATTATATGAGCATCAGAGGTCATGCAAAGGTCAACTCCAAGGTCAAGGTCATAATGCAGCCTTTGGTATTATTTATGTAAAAATCATACCTAAGTGTTGATGTGGAGCCGGAGGATCAAAGTACTAATTTGCACTTAAATGCCACTATTCTGTTTCAGTTTTTTGGCGCACTCATTTTTAATTTTATGCAGAATATTGTGTTCCATATAGAGCATGTGTCATATGGGCTTTTCCATTTGAGATAGAAAAAAATGTGTTTAGCAACAATTTGACGGCAGCAACTTTGACCTTGGTGTTACATATAAGATGTCATAGAAGGCTGGCCACTAATCTAGGTAGTGTACCCATGAAGTTTGGTCAAAATCTGTTCAATGGTTCTTGAGATGGAGTCGATGGACCAACCAACTGATTGGTAGACAGGCTGACTGACTTTTTGCAAGTTCTGATTCCTGACTATTTCAAAAACAAACAACTATGAATTTGAACCAAATGCACACAATCAGAATTTCATGTATCATCAGTTATAGTTGTCATCAATTTAAAGAGAAATCCTGAAATAAAAAATTTCTTTGTATTGTAAATATGCCATTCTTATATTGCTTTAACTCATTATGGATGGAAGGATATGGTGGAATTGTAAGAACTTTTATATATGTAAAATGTGACAGGTTTAAATGATTGTGTTATGATTGCATATGTGCCCGAAAAGGACTAATAGTAAGAATAAGCTGTAAGTTTTAAATTATTATCTTTGTAACATGTAATTAATTAATTAATTAATTTAATCGTTCTTATATAGCGCTTTTTCAGCTCAAGGCGCTGGCCGATACAGGATCTAACTGAAGCCGCCCGATGCGCCAACTTGCAGCCTTTGGGCGCATAGTAATAATGCTCCTGACAAGTGAGCACAATCCTGGGCAGCCAGGGATGGGAGAGAAGGACCTAGGTGCATTTTGGATGTGTTCTTATCACCAGCACTCACCCGTCTAGGACATGAGCATCAGGATCTTTATTGTCCGTTATGATGAAATGTATGCGACACAGACTAGACCTCGTTTATACTCTCATCTGAATTGCAATAAACCATTAAAGTCTTTTCTCTCTCTCTCTCTCTCTCTCTCTCTCTCTCTCTCTCTCTCTCTCTCTCTCTCTCTCTCTCTCTCTCTCTCTCTCTCTCTCTCTCTCTCTCTCTCTCTCTCTCTCTCTGTGTGGCTGGCTTGCTAGCTAGCACTCCCTCACTCACTGTAAAATGGTCCAATGAAGATGCCTTGAATTCCAGTCTCCCCCTATCCCCCCTCCCGTCTCTTGATCCCCTTCCCAAGACCTTAGGGTGTTGCCACCTACCTCCCAGTGTCCCATTTAAACATACACACATTGAACTTCATTTTGGAAAATTTTAAATAGCAATTATCAGGTTTTTAAATTCTCATCTTTAATTGAACTTCATTTTGGAAAATAGCAATTATCTTGTCTAAATTCTCCACTTTTGGCAGAAATCCGCCATTTTCATTTTTGTTCTCTTCCAAACATATTTTTCTATCACAACGACACTTGTGTACAGCCATGAGAGCTAAAAAAATTATCAGTGATTGAATTACCTCACTTCAAGGTCAAGCTCATAGGGTCAATAAATTTTGTTAAAAATGATGATTTTTCACATGTTCCCAAGTTATTGATAAGGGACATGATTGTTTGATGCATGAAAGCTATCTGGGTCCATGGTGTAGGCCACTCCCCACTCTGCCAGATCTTGTTACAGATAATGGTGTGCGTCTATCATCGCATCGAAGCAATTTTGCAGGTATGTTGACCACTCCCGCTGACTACGTTTATTTCAGCGATTGCACTGCTGCCTCAACTTTTTCTCTGAGAATTGGGAGTATTTTTTCTTCTTCTCTGTTCTGGTGACATGCTAGAACTGAGGAGTCTCCCTCCGTTTGGTGTGTGGTTGTAAAGCTCAGAGCAGTACTCTGTCCAAGCCTTCTTGTTCTTCTGTAAGGCATATGCCAGACTTGCTTTGGATTCTGAAGACCTCGGGCTGGTTAACACTTGTCAGCCGTTTCACAGTCTGGTAGGCCTTCTTGCTGTTGTTCTTGTTCAGACTGTTCTCTATTTTCTGGCATCGATGTTCATCGACTGTCAGTCTTTGAGCCTCTGAACCTTGAACATGTTAGAAAACTTGTTGATAGAGCTAAACCCACAACTTCAGCTTTAGATCCTGTACCCACTAGGTTTGTCTTGGAGTTTCTTGAGACTTTATTGCCGGTCTTTCAGAAGATCATAAATTCAAGCATGCGCTCTGGCACTGTTCCACGTGCGTTCAAATATGCTGCCGTAATTCCTCTTTTGAAGAAGTCGAGTTTGGATCGAGAGGTCCTGGGTAACTATCGCCCAGTATCCAACTTGCCCTTTGCATCCAAGCTTCTTGAACGAGCTGTTGCTGATCAGCTACGGTCTCATCTAGATGGAAACAGCTTGCATGTCAAGTTTCAGTCGGCATACAGAAGTGGACATAGCACTGAGACTGCACTTTTGCGAGTTGTAAGCGATCTCCTGGGGATGGTTGATGGGGGTAGTAACGCACTGCTTGTTCTTCTTGATCTCAGTGCCGCATTCAACACCATAGATCATGCACTCCTCTTGGATAGGCTCCATTCTGAGATTGGCGTTTGCAGCACTGTACTGAATTGGTTTTCCTCCTATCTGTCGGACAGATATCAAAGTGTTCATGTCAAGGGGTACACTTCCCCTGAAACTCTTCTTTCCTGTGGAGTTCCACAGGGTTCTGTCCTTGGACCCCTTCTGTTCTCTCTGTATGTTCGCCAGTTGTCTAACCTCATAAGCAGTTTCTCCATTGATCATCACTTATTCGCTGATGATTCGGAACTATATTCCAAAATTCCAGTTGATTGTGATGCTGCTGTTGCAGCCGTCAGAAATGTCGAGCAGTGCTGTCTTGAGATCAAGATGTGGATGAATGCGAACAAGTTGAAACTGAATGAACAGAAGACAGAAGCTTTGCTATGTGGACCACGAATTAGAAGACAATCTTGTCCCTTCCAGTCCCTGCGGGTCGGTGATGCTGACATTCAGTTCTCTCCTTTTGTAAAGACTCTTGGCCTTGTGCTTGACTGTGACCTTTCACTTGAACAGCATGTTTCCGCAGTAGTGAGATCCTGTTTCTTTCATTTAAGAGCTCTTGGTAAAATCCGTTCATCTCTGACTCGTAGTGCAGCAAACACTGTTGCTGTCTCTTTGGTCTTGTCAAGACTAGACTATTGCAACAGCCTTCTTGCCAATCTGCCTAAAGCACAGATCAAACGCCTCCAATCTGCGCAGAATTCTGCAGCTCGATTGGTCACAAAAAGTCGTAAATCAGTCCATATCACCCCCATTCTTGAGCAACTCCATTGGCTTCCTGTCCACAAACGCATTAAACACAAACTGCTTTCAGTTACCTATCGCGCAGTTAAAGAGCACACTCCTGAATACCTGTTCGAACTTCTGAATGTGTACGAACCATCTCGCAGCCTCCGCTCAGCTTCCAAGTCTTTATTTGTTGTTCCTGGGCACAAGCAGTGTAGGACTAAGAGGTATGGCCAGAGGTCTTTCAGATACACTGCACCGGTCTGGTGGAATGCTCTTCCAGAAGGCATAAAGAGAGCAGACTCTGTCGGTGCATTTCGCAGAAACTTGAAAACACATTTCTTCTCTTCTTGCTAATCTGGATGTATAATTATCTGATCTCATCCCAATTTCATAAGTCACTGCGTGAAAGTTTTGCATAAATGTTAATTGACTGGTCTGCCTGCTAGAATGTGTTGAGCGATAGTGAAGAAGTTAAAATGTTAAGTTATGATGTATGCACCCTTCCCGCCACTGTGTGTGTGTGTGTGTTTATCCACCTCCCTCCCACCAGCGCTGCGATCATGCCCGTCGGAGTGGAGATATTTAGGCGCTTTATAAATTATTCATTCATTCATTCTATCCAGCTCTCCTTTGCTGTGCGCATGCCTTTTCAGATGTCATTGTTGATTTTTCAGTAGGCATCAGCACAGCGGCTCTGCCGAAGCTTTCCAGATTTTGAGGTCAGGTCAGCCAGACTAGCTATAAATAGCTTCGCCAATGCTTTCTTTCTCTGGAAGGGTGGAGCCGGCAAGCTATAAATAGTCTGTAGCATGCGAACATGCACTGAACAGTGCTGCTCACATAGGAATTGAGCTGGTGTGTCACTCTCTGTGAGGTGTCCTGTTTCTTTTTAATCTCTTTTCATCACCTATCCTATCCTATCTTATTCTCTCCCGTAACCCAGAGGTCGTAGGGGCACCACAGATGAATGTTTAACCAGCATACTCCATCCTTCTCTGTCCTCAGCAGCCCTGATGGCTTCGCTCAGTGTCAAACCAGTCCATTCTCGAATGTTGTCCTTCCACCTCTTTTTCGGTCTCCCTCTTCTTCTACCTCCTTGCACTGTGCCTGGCAGAACGGTCTTTCCAAGGCCTGATGATCTGGTGACGTGGCCATACCATCAGAGTTTCCGTTTCTTCACCACTGTGAGCAGGTCATCGTGTTGTCCAATGGCTTGTGTGATGGTCTGTCAGACTTCGTCGTTGGTGATGTGTTGGGTATAGGAAATGCCCAGAAGCCTTCTGGAGCACCTCATCTCCATGCTTTGTATTCTTCGTTGGAGATTTGCTGTGAGGGTCCATGCTTCGCAAGCATATAGGAAGATGGAGATGACAAGGGAGCGCAGCAGTCTTACTTTGGAATGTAGACTGATGGTCCTGTCTTTCCAAATGGGCTTCAACCTTGTCAGGGCAGCAGTTGTTTGTGCGATCCTGGAGAGGACTGCCTGTCGGGACCCATTGTCTGATACAATGGCTCCTAAATATTTGAAGCTATGCACTGTGTTGAGGGATTGGCCTTGGACTTTGATGTCCGTGTTGATGACATTGGTGTTGTTGGTCATCATTTTGGTCTTCTCTGCACTTATTTCCATTCCATAAGCTCTGGAGGCGGTGTCAAGCCTCTGTACTAGCTGTTCAAGTTCTTGTTCCTCTCCAGCCAATTCATCAATGTCATCCGCAAAACGAAGATTGGAGATTGCTCTACCCCATATGCTGACTGTGCCTTCGTGATCTGCAAGAGCATCTGACATGATGTGCTCTAGGAAGATGTTGAAGAGTGTTGGAGAGAGTAGGCATCCTTGACGCACACCGATTGTTGTTCTGAACTAGTTCCCGATGACGCTGTTATGGAGGACTGCACTGGTAGTCTTGTCATACAGGCTTTTGATGACTTCAGTCACATTCTTCATCACACAGATCCATAAGTTCAGGTGTGATCCACGGCTTCTTCTTTGGCCAGTGTTTGCCAAGGATCTCATTGGCGACATCTGTCATAGCTCAGTTAAAGGTGGTGGTCTTGGTGTTGACATCTACTTCACCAGCTCCCAAAATGAGCAGTGGTGCAAATTTTTCTCCAGTTGTGGCCTGAAATATTTCTGCCACCTCCGGGTTGAAGTTTGTCCAGGTCGAACTTGAGTCTAGTGCACATTGCTGTGTTTACTCTCTTCAAGTGGAGCCGGAAAGACATCACGAGATGATGTCGATCTGGTTGTGATGCTCCCCGCCAGGACTGTGCCATGTCCATCGTCTGGATTTTTTGTGGAGACCAAGTGTGTTTGCCAGTATCAGATTGTTGTATCTGGCAAACTCCCAGAGTCTCAGACCCCTGTCATTTGTCTCGTTGTTGCAATGGGGTCCACATGTGTCTCCCCAGTTGTGGTGCGCATCTTGGCCAACCTTAGCATTCCAGTCGCCTTCCACTAATAAATGGAATATAAAATTAGGGAAAAAAATTTTGGGAGCTGGTGAAGTAAATGTCAACACCATAATTACCACCTTCAATTCATCATTGACAGATCCCGCCACTGAGATCCTTGGCAAGCACCGCCAAAAGAAAATAACTTTTGGACCTTTGTGACAAATGAAGAGAGATACAAATAAAAGAACACATCAAAGGAGCTGATGCCTACCGAAAAATCAACAGTTACATCCAAAAGGGCATGAGCTTAGCAAAGAAGAACCGTGTTGAAGATCAATTTAGATTGCCAGGAAATGGAGAACAATCTTAACAACAACAACAGCAAGAAGGCCTACCAGACTGTGAAGAGGCTGACAAGTGTTAAACAGCCCAAGGTCTTCATGACCCAAAGCAAAGTTGGCTTGTGCCTTGCATAAGAACAAGAAGGATTGATGGACAGAGTACTCCTCTGACCTTTACAACCACCCACCAAACGGAGACTCATCAGTTGCAGCATATCCCCAGAACAGAGAAGAAGAAATTCTCCCAAGTCTACGAGGAAGTTGAGGCAGCAGTGCAATTGCTGAAGAAGAGGAAGTCAGTTGGGGTGGACAACATGCCAGCAGAAGTGTTTCAAGCAGGAGGAGAAACGATGATTGACGCTCTCACCACCATCAGCCTCATTAGCCATCCCAGCAAAGTCCTCCTGAAAATTCTCCACAGGTTGAAACCCCAAGCTTAACAAATCATAAATGGAGATCAAGCAGGATTCAGGGCAGGATGAAATACCACTGAGCAGATTTTCAACCTCAGAATAATAGGTGACAAATACCTGCAGCACAAACAACATATATCTATGTCATGTTTTTGTAGACCAAGAAAACATTTGACCGAGTCTGGCATGCAGCTCTGTGAGCAACCATGAGAGTGTACAACATCAGCCCTAGCATTATTTAAGTCATCAAAAGCCTGTACAACAAGGCTACCAGTGCAGTCCTCCACAACAGAGCCATCGGGAATTGGTTCAGAACAACAATCGGCATGCTTCAAGGATGCCTACTCTCCCCAATAGTCTTCGACATCTTTCTAAAGCACATTATGTCAGATGCCCATGCAGATCATGAAGGCATAGTCAGCATAAGGGGTAGAGCAATCTCCAACCTTTGTTTTGCCAATGGCATTGATGGCTTGGCTGAAGAGGAACAAGAACAGAGTGTACAGAGGCTTGTTCCCACTTCCAGGGCATTTGGAATGGAAATAAGTGCAGAGAAGACCAAAATGATGACCAAACGCATCAACACGGACATCAAAGTCCAAGGCCAATCCCTCAACACAGTACACAGCTTAAAATATTCAGGAGCAATTGTATTAGACAATGGATACTGACCGGAAGTCCTTTCCAGGATAGCAAACTGCTGCCCTGACAAGGTTGAAGCCCATTTGGGAAGACAGAACGATAAGTCTACACTCCAAGGTAAGGTTGCTGCGCAAAACATGGACCCTCACAGGAGACCCACAACGAAGAATATAAAGCATGGAGATGAGATGCTTCCGAAGACTTCTGGGCATTTCCTACACCCAGCACATCACTGATGAAGTCCGACAGACTATCACACAAGCCATTGAACAACACGATATGCTTACAGTGTTGAAGAAATGGAACCTCCGATTTGTATGGCCATGTAGCCAGAGCATCAGGTCTTGCAAAGACCATCCTGCAAAGCATGGTGCAAGGAGGCAGAAGAAGGGGGAGAAAAAGAGAATGGACTGGCTTGACACTGAGCGAACCCTTGAGAGTTGCTGAGGACATAGATAGTTAAACGATCATTTGCGGTGCCCCAACAATTTTCAATTTATGGGATAGGATAGAATAGGTTGAACAAGATTTTTCAGGAAATTAGACAGATTCTTTATGGAAAACTAAAATGGTTTCAAACTAGACTTGTGCACAGAAGTTTTGCTACAAATGTTACACTACAAGGTATACATATTTTTACTGATGCTGCAAGCTTGTTTTGTAAAAAAAAAAAAAGAAAAAGAAAAAAAAAAGTATTTGTTCTGGGAGTTTGAAAACATACATACGTTGTGGAATCAGTTTCAAACTGCAGTTAATAATAGGTTTTTGAATGCTATGAATGTAATGTTAAAGGAATCATTTGTTCTTCTTAGATATAATAGTAATATTGGAACCAACACAGTGCTTGATCTGATTGTATTGGAAGCGAATGATAATATTTACAATTGCAGAATCAAGAAATCAATACCAGTGAAAATTACCTGAGAAAATGCTATGAAATTGAAAAGACATTTTGCATAAATAAAGATGAATGTTGCACAGTTCAATGCAGAGTGGTCTGCGTATCTATCACTACTTCAATGAATATTAATTTATGCATTGATATAGAAAAATGGACACATTTTGGTAAAAAAAAAGGAGGTTAATTACTCCTTGCACTGTTCTATTAATTTAAAGGCAATATGTATTGGTTTCCACTAGACTTTGTATAGTTTCCCCCCTCCCTACTGTTAATGTTACCCCCGTTGGGGTGCCGGGGGTTTCAGTATAAATAGTATCCCCACTTTCTGGAAATTTAGTGCTTTAAATTCCCACTGTCGCTGTCTTCCTCATTTACTCTTTCCCATTCCTGCTCTGTCCTATCACTCTGCTATACTATCTTCTTCTTCGCTAGATCAATGACCTACCTTTTTTCTTGAAAACTCTTCCTGGACAAGGCTCCTTGTTTGTGTATGGGGTCTGTTGGATCAGCTTGGGAGTGTTGGACGCTTTCTGCCGGGTGGTCACTAGGGCTTCCTATGATGTTATTATTTAGCAATATAGGCATTTTATATGTATATGTTTTGTTGATAATTTATAATGATGTTTGTATTCTATTTTGCTTTTGTAACCGGGGGGGTTCGAGTAGGGGTAAAGCCTCAGCTGTCCCCTGCGTGGGATGTCTTTATTGTAAAGTGACTGGCCGGTGGAGGGCGTTCAATTTTCCCACTAGGGTTGTTTCAGCAGATCTTTTATGCGGATCTGGGGTTGTCCGGTCCTGATTTGGCTCAGAAGAGTCCGCTGGACCTAAAGCAACAATCAATCAATCAATCAACTGTTAATGTTTTTGTTTTTTTTAATTTACCCCCCCCCCTTCTCCTCTTAATTTTTTTCCCCTTTTTCTTCTTTAGATTATTGGTTAAGGATTTATCATTATCCTCGTTCATCTCTCATATTTATTAAATTCATTTCATAAAAATATTTTTTTTTATGTGTGAAAAAAACCAATAAAAACAACAGATTGATGTGTCATGTATATTCCGTTATGTGTCAGGCTTGAAGGTTGTCATTTTAGGCTTCACAAGAAAAATTAAAAAGTTGACATCTTCCAATGGTATGGCTTTATTGTGTTTACCTACATTATCACTCAACATTGGTTTATTTGAACATACATGAGCATAAAAAGTAATTTTAATATCAGGAATTATTAAATAAACAAAAATGTACATCAAATTGCAACATTGACCTTGAATTTGATGCTACCTGAGAATTCATAGTCATGTCAATGTAAAGGTCAATTCAAGGAAGTCAGTATTAATTCTTTTTGTGTGTGTGTTCAGTTTTTGACTCGCATGCATGCATTCCCCCAGAAAACTTTCAATATTTTTGCAAATCTGTGCGAGATGTCATAAATAGTCCATAAATGACATTTACCCCCCCAAAATGTTTTGTCCGTTTGTCATCCAGCATACGGATGTGCAAAACTTGCAAGTGAATTAATATCTCAGACCCTATTTTAACTATCATAACCAAACTTGGTAAGATGGTGTATATCCATGTGATGTAAATGATCTGTGACTAAATGACTTCATATCAAGGTCACATGGTCAACTTATGTTAGTAAAAAAAAGTTTTTCACCAAATTTCACTTTAAAAAAAAATATTAAAATGATTCTTTAATGCATGATAACTATCAGTGAGACACATCCTATGCACATTTGGTCAACCTCACTCAAGGTCACTGGAGCTGTCCAAAGTCAGTATAAGTACTTTGAAGTGACCTTGAACCTATATACAAGGTTGTATTTAGAGATGATAGATTGACCCTTTTATATGTTCCCTTTTTGGTTTGGTATGAAGGTCAAGGTCATTTTAGGCATTGCAAAAATTCAAGTGATAGGTCATCATACAGTGGAAGGGCCCTATTTAACTCATAGTGTGCAACAACATTGGGTTATTTGATCAAACATATGAGAGGTCACATGAAGGTCAAGGTTGTTGGTAATGTACATAGCTGAGTTAAGATTATGTCTTTCGGGCAGCATTTAAACAGCATCAAAATGTCTTTTTAGAGTGTATATTTTGTATTTATATGACAATAGATTGCTTACAGGTTAAAAAATAACGGATGTTTTTTTGGGGGGTTGTAAAAATAATCATTAATTTTATCTTGATGTATATTAAAAGTGTTATTATAGGAATATATTTTCAACTCATATTGAAATGAATACAATTTTGTATCGTCTGCCATGGATAGGGAAGCATTTTGGTGCCTTTGTTGTTTGTTTTATGGGTGGGTGTTGTTGTACTCTGTGTGCATTGTTGATTTTGTAATGGAAGGGATGGGATGAGAGCAGGGATGATCTTTTTGCACAAGTAGAGAGAGACAGAGAGAGAGAGTGAGGGAGAGAGAGTATGGGGGGGAGAAGTAAAGACATTAGGGAGTAATATCAAGGAGAGAGAGACGGACAGGCAGACATAGGGAGAGAGAGAGAGGAGGGAAGCAAAAGTACTAGGGGGTTGTGCAAAGGAAAGAGACAGAGAGAGATGGTAAAATAAATGAAAATTTATTATTGTAAATATACGGCTGTATAATTAAAGATCCTTTTGATTTTATTAGGACATGCAGAAGTTTTCTTGACAATTACAAACCTTGAAGAACATGCAACACATCTAGATCTAGCCTATTTTTGTAAATATAGCTTTATCAGCGCTGTAGTTTATTTGTGAGCAAAGAATGTACAGCTTCACAAAGAAGGATCATAATGTCACACGTAAAAAGTTATGACAGGTGCGCTTGGCGCGCACCACGCAGCGAGTTTGAGCCCTCGATGCAAGAGACATCATCCTTTGCTTAGCAATGCGTAAACAAACCTTGCCGCAGGACGTTTTTGACCCCTAAACATTAACCTATTGTAGTAAAACGAACTCAAAAATGTTTTATTAATACAAGTAAATACTTTTTTTTATTCCCATTAATTACCAAAGCTGTTCGATTCATGATTAATTTGTTTGTGCTATGCACATGCAAGTCTTTTTTTCTTCTGAGAAAGCTCAAGTACATTTATAACTTTTGTCTGAACTTGTTATGAAATAACTTCATAGTGCATTCCTGTGTAGCCTACTCAGGCCTGTATGTGTGCAACTGTATGACAGGCATATTTGCCAAGAAAAAGAAATCAGTGACCAGACATATAGTAAGACAGGAAAAAGAAATCATTGACCAGACAGTTAATAGACAAGCAAGTGAAAAGGAACAAAAACAGTGCATCACTGAACTTGCATGCCATTTAATTGTATCACAGTACAACATGCAACAAATTAAAACATAGCCATGTAAAGTGCCAAAGCACAAAAACATGCCCAAAGTTAATTGATAAGAATTTAGGGAAGCAATATGAATTATTAGGAAATCTACACACACTTGATTCTAAAGAAACATTTTGACCATTAATAATTCATATCACTATTCAAAATTATGCGGCATATGACACCGTGTCCACTGCGTGGAAAACAATAATACACACAAATGTTAATTTTGTCTTCTACAGAACAGACGCTGTAAAACAAAGTACATATACTAAAAAATACATTAAAAAAATTATCTTCTGTGAATCTACACACATTTGATTCCCAAGATACAGTTTGACCATTATTATGTATATCACTATTAAAAAAATGTAGCACATGGCCCCCGCATCCACTGTGTTTAAAAACATAGTGTTTACACATCAATAAACACACACTAGCTTATAAAATAAGTCCAGCTGTGATAAATAGCATGAGTAAACGTAGCAACAAATTAGTTGAACAGTAACTTTACTGTGGATGAATCGATCGGTTCAAGATGCATTGTTTACACATTTTAATTTGCGGCACTCACCTTTTGGGATCCTTCGGAAACCTGAAGAATGACAGTCCAGGACACGTGAATCTGTTATTCGTACAGTTGATTGCACTGCAGTGAGTGCCATATTTGCATTTTTTCGCATGATTGCAACCTCCTCCAACTTCAGACATGCTGTCGGCCATTTTCCCAACGCTAGCCGGCTAGCAAAGTCTCCCACTTGCCGCTTGGGGGCGCTGGGTACTTTCAATTTTGAACACTTTTGAGTTATGCACCTTCTTTGTGAAGCTGTACATTCTTTGTTGTGAGGTAACGACATACTTAGCCTTGCAATGTTTGAGATTTCAACAGCAGACAGCGAATTGCCATTCGGCATGCTTCTTTTTTCTTTGAAATCCATGTTAAAGTGAATAAAGCTGGATGTATAAGGTTTCAGAATGTGATGGGCTTTGTACTCCTCATAGAATTATAAAGAGTGTGCTGAGTGGGAGGGTAAGATTACGGCCTATAAACCATCAACACAAACCAAATTACAAAGGTAATTTCACATGTTGTTATCGTATTCTTTTACATGCAGAATAAACAGAAATAATAAGTGTGCATTCTATCCAGTCCTCATCTCTTGGAAATCAAAAGAACGAAAGTTTCTCACATTCTTGTTTGTAATGGGCGTTATGACATGCAGTCGCACTGGGCAAGCATTGCCTCTAGCGTGTCATCAGCTCTTGCTGAATTTGCTGGTTTAGCCGTGAGTGACAAATCTTATGATGTAAAGTCTTTAGTAATGTGCCGTTCTAGTTTTCATGCATAATGACAAGAATGAAGCAATTGCAGTTTATTACCAATTGCAGTTTCTTCAGCATTTGCAAATATTTATTCAACGTATGCAAAATATCAACCTATATTGTATGTTTACTGAGCTAATAACTAGTGTTAAAATAATTTGGGTATAGGGAAAAACAAAATCACTGCAGTTGAAGAAAGCTTATTTAGATATGTGTATCAAGTTCAGCTAATATTATTTTGTTGCAACAACTACTGTAGAATGAAGACAAAAGCGAAACAGCAACAACTGACGACACCAACTGATTACAGTTTTTCAACGAGGGACATTTGGACAGGAGATACTCGTGTGAAAGTTTGACACTAATGCAGAGTACGCCACAAAGCGGGATAACTGCTGCTGTAGAGCATTACTATGAGCGCTAAGGCAATTTTGATTGCAACAAAGACTGCAAATTAGTATTTGCAGTTTTGTAAGTCGTGGGATTTTATGGGTAAGTTTGATTTGTGTTGTGTTATACAACAGTGTATTGTTTACAACAGAATCTGTTGGAGAATATATTTTTATTTTATGAAAACCTAGACCCTTCTAGAGACTGTTTTTGTGTTTCTATAATGTGTGATACAGTTAATAAAGATCATTCATTTTGAAAAGATAATCTATTGTCCTTTGACTGTCCTTACAGCTGAAAGCAAAAAACTTCGAGCGTGTCGAAAAGGTGAGATCTGACTTTTGTTTCTGTTGTAAAAATAAATCCTAGCAGTACGCTGAATGTCTTGAGTTGTGTTTTTCATGATTGAAAGAATTTTGAACTACAGAAGAAAAAATTAGTGCATGTCATCTGATACTCACAAATCATTTATTACATTAACAGTACCAAAAATCAATATATTATGCATTTTATGGGAAAAGTAAATGATTTTTTTGTTTTTCATGTCAGTTTAGAATTTTTAATGCTTTTTTCTGAAAATGACATGTGGATGGGGAAGAAGGTGGGAATCTTAATGATCGTCACCCCCCAGGTGAAGTATGTTGGGAAATGGCCTGATTGTAGATAAAATAGACATCAATATATTATTAAAAGTGCATGTGGTCGAGATTAGAATTAAGGAAAAATTTATAAAATGTCTAATGCTAGCAAGTAAGAATTTTTTGTGTAATTGTTTTGAAAATTGAATCTAAAATTCATGTATGACCAATCGAAAAGTTGTCTGCTGTAGCAGTTTGCTACCTTAGAATAGTTGTTAAGACACCTAACAGATTGACACAGTGGTGCATAATGAACATGCTCCAAGGCATTATGAATTAACCAAGCTGGAGTATTGTGTGCCTGTGATATTGAGTGACTCATAATGTCTATCAAGGAACCCTTTGCTAGCCTCGCGTGACTTTATCATGGAACCGAATGTATTTAAGCTGCTTACATGCTTATTTCAGAGCTTTTACCTCGGGTTATGTTGGTCTTTAGGACCCAGAAGGGTGTTTAACTGTAGATATCTCCTGAACTATTGGGAATTTTTATGTCAAACAAAGTATTCATCAAACTCCTAAAAGCAATTTCTTCAAATGTTAGTATTGATTGGTGAAAAAACAACAACAAATAAACAATGTCTGATTTTCAACTACACACAAGTGATTATGTGGGTCATTACCCATACATTTTACAGAGAAAGAAAAGCAAATATTCATGTCAGGATGATGTGGATCGTTTAGGACCCATACATTTCAAAAAAGATTCTTCTGGCATGTCCGCATTTTGATTACAACAGGGAAACATGGGAGGAGTTCAACTCCAAAGAGCAAGTACTACATTCCTGGCCCTTAGTTGACTGTTCTTCTTCTTCTTAGGTTCAACAACAATCAGTACTTTGATTCATTTGCTGCTATTGGTTGTTAATAGGGTGTTGCCATGTTTTCAGTGGTGGCATGAAAAAAAAGAAGGTATATTGTGTTTGCTGAATAAATTTGGAAAACTTTATACGACAACTCCTGCCTTGTTGCCGTAAACAGGCTGTGGATAAGCGAATTTGAGTTACACATATCAAGATTTAAGCATCGGGGCTGAATCGACTATTGATAAAGTGTGCAACAGATTACTTCTTCGTTTGAGAGGGTGTTCCAGTCCCTAATGGTGCGGGGGGAAGAAGAAGTCCCTGTAGTCTGTCCTGCACTGGATCAGCCAGTACTGCAGGTCATGACCTCTGCGTCTGTGGGCAGGCGCAGGCTGCAGCTTGCTGTGTTGCACTGGGGCTTGGCCATTTCTGATCTTCTTCAGCATGCTGTCTGGCTTTCTTTCATCAACTCTTGAGAGTGGGAAATCCTAGACATATTCTGCCATATTCCAGGATGGGCTGAAGGAAGCTATTTTCAGGTTGTGCCACAGAAACCCAAGAGTTTTTCTGGCCTTGGCTGTGATGCCATGTGGGTTCCAACTGATCGTCTGAAGTGTGACTCCCAGATTCTTTGTTGATGTTACTCTATCCAGTGTGAGATCGCGCAGTTGGCTAGAGCATGGCAGGGTGGTTCTGTGTCTGGAGACTAGCAGAATGATGCACTTGCCCACATGGAACTGAATGTCCCAGTTTGCCTCCCATTCTGCCAAGCGGTGGAGGTCGTATTGTAGCTAAGCTTGGTTTTCCTGGCCAGCAATCGTTCTGTAGGCAGCAGTGTCGTCAGCAAACTGTCTGTACAATGATGATAGGGTGTCTGGGAGGTCGTTGATTTAAGCAAAGAATATTCAAAGAAGGATCATTCCGAAAGCTATATAAATAAATAATGATGACATTCCAGGCGAAGCAACCCCCAAGCGGTCATCGTGTTAGAAAACTCAGGGGAAGCATTCCAGTGCATAGCGACAAGTAAATAAACCTCGAATGTCTCATGCGGCTAATCGGTCGCTTTTATAAATAAAACGACTCAGAATGTGCAACAATAAGTAAGTGATCCTTTTGGGTAATAAAGTATGTACAAGAGTATGTGCAAAAAATGTATATAGATGGGTGTAGATGTGTTTCAAAATGACGAAGCATGACCTAACTTGGTGACCAGAAACCGATAGTCTAGCACTCTAAAAAGTTCCTCCAGATGGCAAAAAATCCTACATAAAAATAGATCTGCTTGAACAAGAAAGAACACAATAATTTTTATTGTATTTTTAGTTAACATTACATTACATGATTATTGCTTTAGGTCCAGCGGACTCTTCCGAGCCAAATCGGGACCGGACAACCCCCGATCCGCATAAAAGATCTGCTGAAACAACCTTAGTGGTAAAACTGAATGCTCTCCACCAGCCAGTCACTTTACAATAAAGACATCCCACGCAGGGGACGCTGAGGCTTACTCTAATTTATCGAACCCCCGTTTACAAAAACAAAATACAATACAAACATCATTATAAATTATCAACAAAACACATACATACAAAAATGCCTACATTGCTAAATAATAGCATCATAGGAAGCCCTAGTGACCACCTGGCAGAAAGCGTCCAATATTCCCAAGCTGATCCAACAGAACTCACACAAAAATAAGGAGTCTTGTCCCGGAAGAGTTTTCAAGAAGAAAGGTAGGTGACTGGTCTAGCGAAGAAGATAGTATAGCAGATTGATAGAACAGAGCAGGAATGAGATAAAACAAATGAGAAAGACAGCGACAGTGGGAATTTAAAGCACTAAATTTCCAGAAAGTGGGGATATTTTAGTTAACAGATTGATAACAAACGCCAAGTGTTTCAGAATGACAAAGCACGAGACCAAAATTATAGGCCAAAAACCGATAGTCTAGCACTCCCAAAAGTTCATCCTGATGGCAAAAACTACCATTGTAAAAATGCTGCATTATTGCTATGCTAATTGATAACCAAACTTATGCTAAATTTATTGATGTGAAGTCACTACATATCCAGATATGCATTGAATGCTGTTTTTTATCAATGGCGGCAATGACATACTGCATAGGCATAGATCTTGCACACTGTTGGTACTCAATTCCTATCCCTAATAACCCTAGCTTCCTATCCTATTCCTATCCCTATCCTATCCCGTAACTCGGAGGTCGTAGGGGCACCACAGATGATCGTTTAACCAGCGTACTCCATCTTTCCCTGTCCTCAGCAACCCTGATGGTTTCGCTCAGTGTTATACCAGTCCATTCTCTAATGTTGTCCTTCCACCTCTTTTTCAGTCTACTTCTTCTAACCCTAGTTTAAGCCCGATATAAGAAAGTGCCAATGAACATGCTATCGTTTGTTATTCGAGAATGGCTATACAAGACAAGATTTCACACCACAGTTTAACAGGATGCAAAGCAGTAAATGTAGGCCTGTTTTATGGTTGTTCTAAAACAGCATAGATCTAGCTTTAATGTTATCGACTTTACAGTTTATATATGGGTTTTCAGACAACAAAAAAGCAAGTACAAACTCAGTATTATTATTATTAATGTTCTTCTTAACATTATAATCATTATTGAGGAAAATTTATGTCACGTAGACCTAAACAGTTTGATGGCAAAACGACCAATTCATCTACAAATAAGCAGAGGTGCCAACCAGTACGGATTGACTGTATTTAATTCCGGCGAAGTGAATTCAATACGTAAATACGGTAGCTTTTATATAAATACGGAGGAGAAGTTGCCGATCGTTTATCTTTGCCAGCGGTGCTTCTGTACCGGTTTCTGGTCTCATAATAGTATTCCTGCACTCACTGAACATCGCTGTGTTCAACAAGCTGATTTTCATGGTGATTTTAGAGTAAAACAAGTGTGGTGTTCAACAAGCTGATTTTTTTCATCGTGATTTTAGAGGACTGAAAATAGCCTGCTGTTTCAGAGGGAAGCCTGTCGTTACTTTATAGTATCATAGGCTGGGTTTTGCGGGGAAAAAAAATACTGACAAGTGTTAAAAAATACTGACAAACGGGTCCGGAAATACTGACAAGAAGATTAGGGGGTTGGCACCTCTGAATAAGCATAGTTTTCAACCATTTGTGATACTAACCTTGTTTCATCCTTCAGGAATCTGAAGATTAAAAGTCCATGGCACTTGTAACGACCATTTGGGCAGTTAATAGCACTGCAGTGATTACTCCCACATGTCGTTTCGTAGAATTTCCGTTAAGTACAATTTCTCGTTCCATACTGTAAGCCATTTTCTTTCACGATGACTGCTTGGTGGCGCTGGCAACTTTCGATGCCCTGGAGTTATGCTCCTTCTTTGTGAAACTAAACTTTTTTATTTAAGCGAAGAAAAGGCAAGGGCCTATTACTGAGCCTTGGGTGATCCCAGACATTGATGTATTCAGAGGTGCCAACCAGTACGGATTGACCGTATTTAATTCCGGCGAAGTGAATTAAATACGGAAATACGGTAGCTTTTATAAAAATACGGAGGAGAAGTTGCCGATCGTTTATCTTTGCCAGCGGAGTTTCTGTACCGGTTTCTGGACTCATAGTAGTACTCATGCACTCACTGAACATCGCTGTGTTCAACAAACTGATTTTCATGGTGATTTTAGAGTAAAACAAGTGTGGTGTTCAACAAGCTGATTTTCATGGTGATTTTAGAGGACTGAAAATAGCCTGCTATTTCAGAGGGAAGCCTGTCATTACTTTATAGTGTCATAGACTGGGTTTCGCGAGAAAAAAATACTGACAAGTGTTAAAAAATACTGACAAACGGGTCCGGAAATACTGACAAGAAGATTGGGGGGTTGGCACCTCTGTGTATTCCGACTGGGTGTCTTTAACCACAACTGTCTGACTTTCTAACAAAACTCACAATCCAGTGGAGTACGTGGCCCTGCACCCCATGACGGCGCAGCTTGTGGAGAAGCAGACTGGTTAACTCTGTCAAAGGCTTTCACCAGATCCACGACAAGCTTGTCTGTTTGAAGGCACGCTTCCATGTTGTCAACCACTGATCTCATCTGAACCTGAGCTTTAGGAGGATCTTCGTGATGCCCTCTTCAGAGATGGTAATGCTTTCAAGCAGAAGAATGCCTCTGGATGACATATTAAACTTGCCATTCAACTCCTCCAACGTGTACGTCCTGCCATCACCCAAACACCAACTGAAACTGTCTGTTCAGCGCCTCTGTTTTCCCTTTGGGGTCTGAACACAGGATGCCTTTGACTTCCAGAGGGGGCACACTCCAGCAGCTGACGATCTTTGGCTTTTAATAAGCGCTTGTACTTAGGGGCTTGCTCTGAGGGATCATCCAAGATCAATTTACTGGTCACGTAATTCCAGCACGCTCGACGGAGGTGGCTCTGGGTTTCTATACTGCGCTTCATTTCATCATGGTGTTTAGGGTAGCCAGTCTTCCTCCACCGCCTCTACGCCCTCTCACGCCTGTTAGTGAGTTGGTGGATAGTAGATGTTATCCAGGGCTGATGACTTTTGCTGGTGGACGTCTGTTTGTGTGGGATGTAGGCCTGGATGGCTTCAAGAAGGTTGGTCCGAAAGTAGTCCCACATCACCTAACCAGAGGGCTCGCCCTGGCCACGGCCACCAATGTGAGAGGGGATGCTGCTGACTGAGCTTCCCAATTGGCTTTGTAATAGAGGAGGACTGACCTGGACACTAGCTTTTTCTTCTGCACATGGCATCTGCTCGAAGCCATGATCGTTGATGTTCATTAGCTTTTGGTGGAGATCAGGGTATGGTGATGTGCCAAATTGTGTTAGTGTGTACAAAAAGCATAGGTCCGAAACGACAGTAGGAATAAGAATAGTCTAAACGACCCACATCTGTGTTTGTGTGTAGTCCAAAGAAGGTTAATAAACTCTT
This sequence comes from Oncomelania hupensis, assembly GCA_036898135.1. Classification (NCBI taxonomy): domain Eukaryota; kingdom Metazoa; phylum Mollusca; class Gastropoda; order Littorinimorpha; family Pomatiopsidae; genus Oncomelania; species Oncomelania hupensis. The sequence continues at coordinate 14,213,660 of CM072515.1, forward strand.
CAATGAATTTCTAGTTTAAAAGTTTGAAAACGACCTGAAACTTTTTTGTGTAGCTGAAAAAAGCAAAACCAGAAATTGCTTTTCAGAATTTTCTGTCTAAAACTTTGCTCAAGAACTAGTACGCGACCATTACAAAGAAAAATAAATTTGAAAAGGAATACTAAATATCCAAATTTAATACATGTATCTTGTTTGTAATTACTAGTACTAGTGGGTGACCTTAGTACAGAAATGTATGAAATTGGAATGAGTTAAACAGTGTGAGGAATGTCTTTTGAAAAAGTATTGGAATGTCTGATGATCTAAAATAGTTTTGTTTTAGCCATCTGAAATAAATTGGTTGTATCTATTTCATTTTGTTAACATTTTCCTCATAACAGTGTGACTTTAAAAAAAAAAGAAAAAAAAAGTCTGAGTTTGTAAACCTTTTGCTAATCTTTTAAGTTACTGGAATCCCCAGTCCTGCTGTAGCATTTCTGCAATCATTGAATGAAGTAAGCCTAATGAAAATAAGAGTTCATTTTATCAGCCATTTAGTAATCTAAAACCATACTGTATTTAAAATACCAAGTCTTTCATATCGTATATCTTTCAAATAACCATTGAATAATTTTATTTTATTAAGTATTATGAAAATACAGTGGATTTTGCAAGTCATTTGCTTAGTCTCTAAATTATTGTTGTCTATGCATCTATCTAATATTATCAAGTCAGTGACATTTGAAAGTTGAGTTAAAAAAAAACAACTTTTTTGGTAAATGAAAAAGATTTCTTTATTACTAGTGTCACACAATATTAAATATCAGGCAAAAATAGAAGTTTTGTAATACCAAAGTGTAGGGTGCATCGATCTGAAATTTTTTTTATTGCATTTTATGTGTGAAAGTTGAATAAAGCATTTTGAAAATGGAAAGACATCTAATGAGTTAGTTTAGTGCTGCAGATGTCAAATAACCGACGAGTATGCACTCTTGATTATTGTTTGGAATAAACACCTCTGAAATGGAAAATTAGTCAGTCACTATTCTATCATTTAATGATTAAGTAAAGCAAGTCCATCAACCTTATAATTTTGAGAAAATTACATTTTGTGTCTTGGTTTACTTGCCTGTGATGTGTTGACATAGTATTCTGGAGATCACAACTCAAGGACATTTGAGAGACAAACAGTGTGAAACTCATAAAATAAGTTGTCTGACCTACAGAAATAGGACATGTATACTTAAAAAAAATAAAATTATGATTGAAATGTTTTTATTATGAACTTTGAATTAAAAAAAATGTGATGAAAACAAATTGATGGTTTGGCTCAAGGACACTGGTCAGCTGTGTGTTTGTGTCTGCCTTGCTCACGTGTGTATAGCATTGCCTTGCCTTTGCCCTGTCCCAGCTTTTTCAGCGCTGTTTGATCAAAGTACTGCACATTGACCTGTGGAAGCTGTACCTCACCTACATCAAAGAGACCAAGGGCAATCTCTCCTCTTACCGTGAGAAAATGGCACAGGCCTATGATTTTGCTCTCGAGAAAATAGGCATGGACATCATGTCCTATCAGATTTGGGTCGATTACATCAACTTCTTGAAGTCTGTGTAAGTATCGGTAATTGGTATTTACTTATACATTTATCTGAAGTCTGTTTATCAGTAACTGTTTTTCTTGACATACATTTATTTAGTGTTCTGAACATTGATTAGTTCGTTGTGAAATGTAGTGTATATGTAAATTTTACTTTGTCAAATTTATTATGCTTAAATAGTTACTTTGTTGCAAACTTAGTATATTAAACTGAATTGGTTTGTTGGCAAATTTAGTAAAAATATTTTTTGGTTAACAATCTGTAATTTGCACACCTGTCAAGGTCTTGTGGACTCTTACTATAAGATTTTGTTTCCAATACCACAAGTTTGAACAAAATACCATAAGAAATGTGTGAAAATGCATGGATTGTCACGTTCAACACGAAACAGAATTAAACACATGTATACACACACACACACCATGCATAACTAACCTTAGCAAAATATATATATTATTTATTATTTATATTATTTTTTCACCAGAATTATTTTAAAAAAAAATAAGATCTTCACCTTATGCCATAAGACCTGAAAATCGCCAAAATTCCATAAGAATTATGTCAAAAGCATAAGACGACAGGTATGGATTTGAATCAAATGAATTAAAACATAAATTTAAAATGCATTTGCATCTGAAATTTGTTCATAGAACTACGTTGATGTCTGTCAAGAAATCTAATCCTTTGTAGGATGCAGACCCTCAACACAAAAAGAATTTTTCATTAATAAATCCACAGAACAAAATGTTGTGCCTCAGGACATGGCCACTGAATTGGTGTCTGTAACAAAATTCAGTCTTCTGTAGTTTAGTTGCAGACACCCAACAATTAAAGGATGATTTGTTTATTGATATTTTTGACACATGCATAGCAATGTGAATCTGTGTACTCACACCCCCAAAACAAATTTCCCAGATTTTTGCAAATCTGTGCGAGATGTCCTACAGTCCAAACAAAATGATTTAAAAAAAAATGTCATCCTTGTCTGCTGTCAGCCGATTGTCCATGCAAAAACATTAAAGTGGCTCAGAACCTATTTCAACTATCACAACCAAACTTGGTAAGATACCCATAAAACCTTTAAAAAAATCATCATTGAATTAATGACTTCACTTCAAGGTCAAGGTCACAGGATCATCAAATGTTAGTCAAAAAATGACTATTTAAACAATTTCACCTTTTTTCTAGGTTTGAACTTGTGATTCTTTGATGCATGATAGATTTCAATAAGGTACACATACCATGCAAATTTGGTCATCCTCACTCCAAGGTCAGGGTCACTGGAACTGTCCAAAGTCAGAATATATATTTCGAAGTGACCTTGGCCCTAAACTGTGAGAGATTTAAAGTCCAAATTTGTTGTATTTAGAGATGATAGATTGATCTTTCATATTTATTCTGTGTTTTTTGTTGATCTTAAAGATTAAGGTCATTTGAGGTCTTGCAAAAACATACAGAAAATAGGTCAAAGTACAGTAGAATGCAGGCCTGAAAATGGCGACTAATTTAGTCGCCATGGCTAGTGAAAAAAAAAATTGGCGACTAAAAAAAAAACTTTAGTCGCCAAATGCGAGTGCGCTAAAATGAACTTTTTTTTAGTTTGGCTAGTAAATTTTTTAGTTTGGCTACTAAAATTTTTAAGTTACTAGCCAAAGGCTAGTGGGACCTTTTTTTCATTTTCAGGGCTGGAATGTCTGTTTATTTAAACCATAGTATGCAACAACATTGGGTTACTTAATCAGACATGCATGAGAGATCATATGAGGGTCATCCCAATGTCAAGGTCATTGAAGGGCAAGGTCATGCCAAGTTCACAGTTTTTTTCTTTTTTGACATAATACTTTTGCTATAGTTTATTTGATAGTATATGAGTGTATTTGGAGCTGTATGTCATCAAGGTCAAGAACATATAAAGATCAATGTCAGCATTACTTTGCATTTTTATGCGACCATTTGTTTTTCTTTCTGGGCACTCATTTTTATGTTAAATATTGTGAGTTCCATAAGGAGCATGTGAATCATATGGGCTTGGCCCTTCTAGTTACAAAATGGAAATGGAATGGTTCCCTTGTTTCTAAGAGGTTCAGTAGTTGCACACACACAATTCAGACATTTTGAATCTGTATAGATGTATAGAATGGAATCTGGTACCTGTTTCTGTCAAGGTCTGCTTGCCAGAAAACTATAAAGGAAATGGGAAAGGTTAGAAGAACATGATTGAGAAAAACAATTAGTGGAAATGGCCTGGAGCTGCTGGTACACTTGCGATGCAGCATAGTCTGGAGATGATGAAGGCATATGAGAGCAGTTTCAATGTGATTGTTATCTAATTCAGTTGATGCAATTGGGAAAGTGCAAAAAGTAAAACTATATGACCATACATTAGTATCAAGCACATTCCCACAGCATAAGGTTTACACAAGTGCACATTTTATAGGAATAAGTTAATTCATGATATTGTACACTAAACATTGTATGATGCACTCTTTAACGTGTGTACAGCACATATGTGATTAATATTAACATAGATAAACATATGAAGTGCAGTATATAAAGAATACAATGCAATAAACTATGAAGATTTTTTTAACTGCAAAAATGAAGACCATTTTATGTTAGGAAACATGTGAACGTTTCATTCAAGCAATTTTGTTGTACACAAAAGCAGAATACGATCGACGATAGGGTAAATATATCCCCAAGTTAATCTCATTGTCTACATTGCTCATTGTAACTGCCCACATGACTAAAATTTTGTATTAGTCGATCATCAATTTATTTTTACATGTCTAGTGTTTCTGCTAGGGGCAGTTAATTTTCAGTTAAATAATGGTCAATGAGCAAATCACAATCAAGGATGGGGTGTTGGCCTCCGCAGACATTTTCCTTCATTCATGATGAGATGAAATTTGTCCTGTGAAGTAAGATTACAGTCCACAAAGAAGTGAACATGACAATAAAAAATTATTAGGTTGAATTGCCTGAAAAACTAGGTTAAAAAAAAGAAAGTCGGTCGCATAGGTGCTGGTAGAAAATGGGTTGTTGTCGTCCTGCCAAGACATCTGGAAAGTTAAGGTGTCCTTAATTGGGAACTGCCTGCAAATGGGAATACCTACCCTAATTGATACAACAAGGAGTTTGCATAATAGTGAAGGAAGATTGGGAAAGATGCTAATGGTTATATGGGATACTGAGGGTTATCAGTTTTATGTGACCTGGGTGTTGTGTTAGGATCACTAACAAAGGAATTCCTCGTCATTGCTGCATGCACGTTTTTACACATGATCTGCTTAGAACTGTGTTAACGCACAGCAAGTTGTAGCTTGGCACTCTGATGCTTACAACCAATTTGGCCAATTGATTTTGCCTGAGGGAAGGATAAAAAAATAACACTATGTAACACAATTTTTGTTCCTGGCTTTTAAGTGTTATATTTCAATTGCTTATGTCTAAAGTACGTGAAAAAATGACTTCATTAAGCACAAACTTTGCTTACACGACAACAGCACGAAGAAAACTCGTTTTTTGTGAAAATAGAACGACTTTTTTTCATTTTCGTCATTTTTATCAGGTAAAACCAAAAATTGCACAAGGAATAGACAAACACAGTCGGAAACTACTCAACAAGGTTCAGAAATGTGTAGATTTTCTAGATTTACGATTGTACTGTGAATCACTCTCTCAGTTCAGTTTATAAATTTATAGTCCCCAACACAGTATGCGTATAGGAGACTTTGGTATTATGATGTCCATAGAAATAAGAGGTCGTGCTGCAGTAAGAGGTCATATGAAGAGGGAGTGCGGGACGCTGCTACGACGTCCGGAAGAAGACGGAGATGGATCGATGGCAGGCATGAGGGGAAGGAGTACGAACGAACGGCGGCAGGGGTAGGACCGGGGTGCCAGGGAGGCCGCCAAGGCCAAGGGAGGGCAAGCACAGAGGGGAAAGGGTGGAGGGCCTAGCAGTGACAACAATACAATACAATACAATACAATACAATACAATACAATACAATACAATACAATACAATATAACTTTATTGATCTCAAACTGAGAAATTCGAGTCGCTTGTCACCACTCTTCCTCATCATCTCGATGAAGAAGACGTTGATAAAACAACCAACCAACCAAGCAACTGAGAATGGGCATCTGGGATATTCGATGCTGGCAACCATGGCATGAAGAATCCTCGACCAGGAGGGCGGGGGGAAGGGAACGTACCTAATTATATAAAAATCCTTCAGGACCACATTAAAAGTCGAGGAGGGCCGGGTAAAACCTATAAACAATCAAGAATGGACCCATAAAACAAAGAAGGGGAAAAAAAGGTACAGTGAGGTAGGGAAAGTCATTCATGAAAACGGATACCCAGGACACAGGGGTCAACTGAAGGTATGAGTCATGTGGAGGGGATGGTCAGTGATGGAAACGGATACCCAGGCCCCGTGGGGTCGACTGAAGGTATGAGTCATGTGGAGGGGATGGTCAGTCATGGAAACGGATACCCAGGCCCCGTGGGGTCGACTGAAGGTTTGAGCCCTGTGGTATGGGATGTCAATCATGAAAACGAATCCCCAGGATCCAAGGGATCAACTGAGGTATAAGACATGTGGTGAGAAATGTCAGTAGTGGTATCTAATACCCAGGACACAAGGATCAACTGAAGGTATGAGTCATGTGAGGGGGGTGGTCAGTCATGGAAACGGATACCCAGGAGCCATGTGGTACCGTATGAGAGCAAGGTAGCTGAGCGGTATAAGTCAGTACGTGGTAGTAATACCCAGGACCCAATGGGTCAGCTGAGGGTACAATCTGTGTAGTAGTAGCTGAGTGGGAACATGTCACTTAAGTAGAGCATATCCAGGACCCGAGAAGGTAGAGTCGAACCCATGGGCCAGGTGGGGAATAGGTTGCAAACAGGTAATTGAGTGGAGATAGCCATCATTAGTAGTTGTAAGACAAAGGAACCCAAGATGAGTTCCGGGGAGAGAACCGGCCACGAGTTGGGTCTAAAGGTGTACAGACACTCGTGAGCGGTAGGTGCACACCGCGGTCATGAACAGCAGTCCAAAGTTAGTCGACAAGGAGTAGGCTACCAGGTCGGCCATGGAGTCCAGATGCAAGGCAATCCTAACCGCGAAGAAGTCAGGTTCCAGGGCCAGACACTCAAGGACACAGTGGTCGTGTGCTTTTATATTTGTACAGCTACTTTTGGAACGTTCAAGAACGTTCTAGAAAGTTCTGAGAATTTCTCGAAAGTTCTGGAAGTTTCTTGAACGTTCTAGAGTGTTCAGGAGAATTTAGAAACATGTGGACAACTCTAGCTGTTCAAGGAGGAAGCTCGGCATTGAAAGCAAATCGATAATTTTCTCGAACACACGCGATTTTCCAAATTTCATTGTCCCAATCACAGAAGCAAAGTTTTTCTGGAATAACAGCGATTTCCTTTCTGTTCTAGGCCTAACGGATTAGGAAAACACACTTTGAACCCAGGAACAGAACAAAAGTGAAAATTTGTTACATAGTGTAATCTAACGTGATTGACATTACTTACATTTGATTAAATTTTGTTTTCCTTAGACTTAGGACTATGTAATATAGTGCTTATGTTGCATTGATGTTAGCTAAAAAGTAAATTTGTAATGCCAATGCTATAAATAAAACTGATTTAGTGTCTGCATTTTTATCTATTTTAAAAAATCTAGTTGTGTTCTTTCTTTGCTTTCTTTTTTTTTTCTTGCTTTTCGTACCTGTTTTACTTTACTTTTCATCCCTTCAAGTGCTTGCATTGTAAGACCACATTCTGTGAAAAATGTTTGTCAAATGTGATCAAGCTATCTTATACCCCTGTCTTAAATAAGTTCAATTTTTATTGTTACCTCCATTGACCTTTATTAATTATTACCTCCCTTAGTTAGTCATTAAAGGTTCGTTGAGGTTCCTGAATCTTTATTCGAGGTTCTCAGATCCCGAACGTGTTCCTGAACCTTTTGGACAAAAGAAGGTTCAGGAACCTAGGTTCAGGATCTGAGAACCTCAAAAATAGGTTCAAGAACCTCCAAGAACCTTTTCCAAATCTTCACATCAATAGCCCTTATTTACTGTTCAGTACTCATCACAAAATAATGTAGTAATAATAGCATTAGGTTTTAACACCTAGTGAAGTTGTGGTCAAATACTTTGGCTCTATGTTTAGCCTGAAGCATTTTAACTTCTTCATCTTTTGTTGTCTCATCATCTGTAAGTGTAATTACAGAAAAATAATTACAAAAACATTCATTACTTACAGGACATAGATTTATTATCGGTAACTGTAATAAAAATATTACACAGGGCATATATTTATTATCCTATCCTATCCTTTCCTATCCTGTCCCGTAACTCGGAGGTCGTAGGGGCACCACAGATGATCGTTTAACCAGCTTACTCCATCTTTCTCTGTCCTCGGCAGCCCTGATGGCTTCGCTCAGTGTCAAACCAGTCCATTCTCGAATGTTGTCCTCCCACCTCTTTTTCAGTCTCCTCCTTCTTCTACCTCCTTGAACTGTGCCTTGCAGAATGGTCTTTGCAAGGCCTGATGATCTGGTGACGTGGCCATACCATCAGTGTTTCCGTTTCTTAACCACTGTAAGCAGGTCATCGTGTTGTCCAATGGCTTGTGTTATGGTCTGTCAGACTTCGCCATTGGTGATGTGCTGGGTATAGGAAATGCCCAGAAGTCTTGTAGCACCTCATCTCCATGCTTTGTATTCTTCGTTGTAGATCTACTGTGAGGGTCCATGTTTCACAAGCGTATAGGAAGATGGAGATGACAAGGGAGCACAGCAGTCTTACCTTGGAATGTAGACTGATGGTCCTGTCTTTCCAAATGGGCTTCAACCTTGCCAGGACAGCAGTTGTTTGTGCGATCCTGGAGAGGACTTCCTGTCGGGACCCATTGTCTGATACAATGGCTCCTAAATATTTGAAGCTATGCACTGTGTTGAGGGATTGGTCTTGGACTTTGATGTCCGTGTTGATGCCATTGGTGTTGTTGGTCATCATTTTGGTCTTCTCTGCACTTATTTCCATTCCATAAGCTCGGGAGGTGGTGTCAAGCCTCTGTACCAGCTGTTCAAGTTCTTGTTCCTCTCCAGCCAATCCATCAATGTCATCCGCAAAACGAAGATTGGAGATTGCTCTACCCCCCCCCCCCCCCTCCCTATGCTGACTGTGCCTTCGTGATCTGCAAGGGCATCTGACATGATGCGCTCTAGGAAGATGTTGAAGAGTGTTGGAGAGAGTAGGCATCCTTGATGCACACCGATTGTTGTTCTGAACCAGTTACTGATGACGCTGTTATGGAGGACTGCACTGGTAGCCTTGTCATACAGGCTTTTGATGACTTCAATAATTTTAGGGCTGATGTTGTACACTTTCATTGTTGCCCATAGAGCTGCATGCCAGACTCGGTCAAACACCTTCTTGAAGTCTATGAACGCATGATATAGATGTTGTTGGTGCTGTAGGTATTTCTCACAGATTATTCTGAGGTTGAAATCTGTTCAGTGGTACTTCGCCCTGCCCTGAATCCTGCATGTTCTTCAGCTATGATTTGTTCAGCTTGGGGTTTCATCAGGAGGACCTTGCTGGGATGGCTGATGAGGCTGATGGTGCGGTAATTTTCACACTCCTGAAGGTTATTTTTTGGGGGAAGTGTGATGACAAGCGACTGGGTCCATGGTGTAGGCCACTCCCCACTCTGCCAGATCTTGTTACAGATAATGGTGAGAGCATCAATCATCGCTTCTCCTCCTGCTTGTCGCATTTCCGCGGGTATGTTGTCCACTCCCTCTGACTTCCCCTTCTTCAGCGATTGCACTGCTGCCAACTTCTTCTCGGGACATGCTAGAACTGATGGGTCTCCATTTGGTGTATGGTTGTAAAGGTCAAAGCAGTACTCTGTCCATCTGTCCAAGACTTCTTGTTCTTCTGTAAGGCATATGCTTTGGATCGTGGAGACTTTGGGCTGTTTAACACTTGTCAGCTGCTTCACAGTCTGGTAGGCCTTTTTGCTGTTGTTCTTGTTCAGACTGTTCTCTATTTCCTGGCATTGATCTTCTATCCAATTCTCTTTTGCTGTGCGCATGCCTTTTCGGATGTCATTGTTGATTTTTCGGTAGACATCAGCTCCCTGTGAGGTGTTCTTTTTCTTTTTCATCTCTCTTCATTTATCACACAGATCCAAAAGTTCAGGTGTGATCCATGGCTTCTTCTTTGGTCGGTGCTTGCCAGGGATCTCAGTGGCGGCATCTGTCACAGCTGAGTTGAAGGTGGTGGTCATGGTGTTGACATCTATATCACCAGCTCCCAAAATGAGCAGTGGTGCAAATTTCCCTCCAATTGTGGCCTGAAATAGTTCTGCCACCTCCGGGTCTTGCAGTTTGTCCAGGCCGAATTTCAGTCTAGTGCACTTTGCTGTATTTACTCTCTTCAAGTGGAGCCGGAAAGACATCATTCATCACGAGATCGTCGTCACTTTCGGTGTCTGCTCCTGGAAAAGTGCGTGTCCGGCCAATGTTGATGCTTGATCTGAAGCATTTCTTAACCATGATGTAGTCTATCTGGTTGTGATGCTCTCCACCGGGACTGTGCCATGTCCATCGTCTTGAGTTTTTGTGGAGACCAAGCGTGTTTGCCAGTACCAGATTGTTGTATCTGGCAAACTCCAAGAGTCTCAGACCCCTGTCATTTGTCTCGTTGTTGCAGTGAGGTCCACATGTGTCTCCCCAGTTGTGGTGCGCATCTTGGCCAACCTTGGCATTCCAGTCGCCTTGCACTATGACTATGTCCTTCTTCGGCACTTGGTCAAGGAACGCCTCTAGATTTTCATAAAAATCCTCCACTTCGCTGTCGTCATAGTCTGATGGGGCATAGGCCTGGATGATGGTGATGTTGATAGGGGCTGCTCTCAGACGGATGGTAATGAGTCTACTGGAGACTGGGCGGCAACCCGTGACAGTGGCTAGAATGTTCTTGTGGACCAAGAATCCAACGCCGTGTTTGTGCCTGTCATCTCTACCGCTGAAATAGAGCTTGTGGCCTTTGTCGGTCATTGTTTCACCTAGGCCTTTCCAGCGCAGTTCGCTGATACCTAAAATGTTCCATCAATAGTGGTCCAGGTCGTGGGCCAGTTCTTCTAATTTTCCTTCTGCAGTTAGGGTCCTGACATTCCAGGTTCCTATGACAATGTTGTTTCTTGTGCGGATCTTGCTAAATTGTCCACCAGTAGCATACTTATCACCTCCGTCCTGGTGGCCAGTGGAAGGCGTGGTCCTTGTTGAGCCGGGCGACGACCGATCGGGTATGGAATTAGTGGATAGTTTCATCATGTAGTGTGTCTTGGGCAAAAAAGACCTGGCGGTGCCCAATCCTCTCCAGGCTGTTGGCCACAGCCGAAATCCACTTACACAGTGTGGCTTGCCTTGTCCCTGAGCACGTGGTTGTTGAACCTGTAGTAACGTGAGGTTCCTCCGCCCTGGCCGGTGACTTCTGTGTAGAAGACTTTCGCCCAGTGATGCCGTGCTAACATCACCCCTGTTAGTCGCCTCTTACGACATGACGGGAAACATTGGGTCTATTATATTTAGTGCCCGAACCCACAGGGCATATATTTATCATCTGTAAATGTAATAATAATGTTAACCACAATTATAATGACAATCATTGTAATATTTTGTGGGGTATCTAATCCACAAACTAATTTATTTTGTCTAAACAATTAGAAATTATAAACTGCACCTAAAATAATATGACCGTGGGAAATATAAAGAGGTATTTGGTGTTAGGCAGGGCCACAAATAAGCATACAAGGAGGCCACATATAGTTTTTGACTCACACGCATGCAGCAATGTGAGCACACACACACACCACCACCACCACCACTCCCCAACCCCATCCCCCCAAAAAAATCATGTGCACGTGCAAAATGAGTCCTAAATAGGACAAAAATGATATTAAAATAACCAACAATGTCCGTCTGTCTGTGCTTCTGTCTATCTGAGCTAAACTTGCAAGTGGCATAATTTCTCATAACTTATTTTATATATTCTATAGCAACCAAACTTGGTAGGATGGTGTGTACCCAAGAGATCTCAAAAATAATCAGCAAATGTCAGTAAAATAATTAAAATTATTTACATTCTTTTTTTGTGTGTATTTATTTTCTTATGATATAGGACATGATGCATGATACATATCAATGAGACGCATTCTATGCAAATTTGGTTAACCTCGCTCCATGGTTCATATGGATACTTTGAAGTGACCTTGAACTTTTAAACTGAGAGATAAAAAGTCAATACTTCTTATATAATTGATCTTTTGTATATGTGACTAGTGGTTTTGTACCCTGGCAAGCCAGGGTACACAGGTTGCTGTTTAAAATGTAGACAGAGAGAGACAACTGTTGTCTGCGAGTTTCATTTGGACGATGATACTTCCCCATATCCCCCTTGATACCTCACCATATCCCCCCCCCTGATATCTCCCCATCCCCCCCCCTCATGATGCCTCACCATACCCCCTTGATACCTCCCCATACCCCCTTGATACCTTCCGTACCCCCCTTGTAACCTACCTGTACCCTCCTTAATACTTCCCCGTTGATCGTTTCACAGGTATGGATGAAGGGAATCGACCATCATCATACCCCCTTATATATACCTGTATCCCTCGTTATGCTTACCCATGCCCCTTTAAACCTACCCGTAGCCCCTTTAACCTACACCTACCACCCCATCCCGATCCTTGGTAATAATAATAATAATAATAATAATAATAATAATAATAGTATTGAATATAGAATAATACAAATAGAAATCATAAAAAACACCAAGGTTTTAAAATAAAATTTAATATAAGTATAATTATAATTATAATAATAATAATTATTATTATTATTATTATATTTTTATTATTATTCTTATTATTATTATTAGTTTATAAATAATAATAATAATAATAATAATAATAATAATAATAATAATAAATATGTTAAAAGTAAAAAGCCTAAATTAAAAAGAAAAATATCCATATTGTAGTGTTAAAAAAAACAACATTAAAAAAGAATGGCCCGCGGGAGATTTGAACTGGGGTCGCCTGGACGTTAGGCGAATGTCTTCTATATATTAATCGAGAAGCCGTTTTAGATCACGAGGGGCCGTTTTAGCCAACCAGCGACTTTGTTGTGAAGCTCGAAGTGAGCTTCACTTTGCTCGAATTTGTGCAGATTACAGCTGAACTGTCGGTATAATTGCTTCCACGCGAGTTTTGACATTCGCCCGCTCGATCACATGCTGCCGATACAACGAAACTTAACATTATTTTCGATCGCAAAACGGCTTTATTTTGCATTTTACTGCCTTGAAAATGTACTAAAAAACACGTGGGAAATATGTGCGAGTCCAACCAATCACTCTTGACGTTGCCTACGGCAGGCCCCGCCTTCATTTCCGGTTGGCGTTTAGTGATTTCGCTCCGTAGCCTTCATTTCATAAATTTGGATTTGATCTCGCTTTTAAATCGTCGTTATATTGTTTAATGCAGTTTAAAGTTTATAACTCTAATAAAATCAAGGGTTCACCATGTTTTATGATATAGGACCTAAAATAAGGCTGTAGAATAATAGCAGCCCTTGGATCAATGGATAATGCGTTTGATTATCATTACGGCGAACCGGGTTCGAATCTCGCTGGGGATACTTTCTTTTTTTTATTTTTTGTGTAAATTTAATAATACAGAGGGAGAGAGATAAAAGACAGAGGGAGGTATAGATACTAAAGAAAAAGAGAGGAGAGGCAATTAAAAAAAACAAAAAAGGGTGCAAGTAAAATGCCTAACATAAATAAATAAATAAATAAATAAATATATAAATAAAAATAAAATTATAGCACGGGTATTAATAACTGCTTCATATTACATTTTTTTCATTTATCCATGATGCATGTACTTTTTAGAACACTTAACATCTTATGATTTTTTTTTAAAATTAGGTATAGGTAGGTCTATTTAAAAAAATTAGAAAATAACATTATAGTTTTATTGTAAATTTCATAGCATAATTAATTGTCATTCGATTCATCAGAAAAAATAAATAAAAATAAAAGCAAACTTTACATTAAAAATAAATATTTAGAATATAAATTAAAACTGAATTGTTCCAAAAATAAATATCTGGTGCTTTTTTTTAATGATTGCCTCAATTTGGTATTTCATTGGTATGTATTATAATTTAAAAAAATTCTGTGCATGCAGTGATAGCATTGCCTTATTGTTTTAATCACATGCATGTGCAATAAATCAGTAATGCTGTTCTCCTCAAATAAATGGTTATTGTGTTTTATTACAATTATAAGTTTATCTTTAATCTATGTCTCTTTTTAGTGATTCACCACTGACAGTGCACTTCAGCCTTCCATTTCCAGAATCATAAACACAATAAAGATTATTATATCAAAGATACTTTTATACAATATGAATTATTTTTCGAGCTAATGTTAATTAATCTTAGTTGTGTTCATGATTTTACTTTCAAAATACTTAGCAGTTCCTGTTGTGTTTACAATTTCTTCCACTTTCAGGCAATTGATATATTTCCTAAAGGTAGTTATTTTACCAACACCACAACATAAACTATACACTATGTAGGCTACAATGGAACATTATAGTCTCAAATAAATTTGACTTCACTCAGTGGCTGACAGCTTGGACACCCAAAGATAACCTATAACGGGCATAAAATCAGAAACACAACAAAGAAATATATTAGATACTTTTAATTATACAACAATACAAGACAAATGAATTTTCGTGCTTTGCTCTTCTTCAGATTAAAAACAAACATAAAATGACTAAATGCTGCAGAATGCACAAAAAAAAGTCACTTCCAGGAAAATGTTTGAAACGGGCATATAACATCAGGCCCAGCAATTGGGTCATCAAAAATTTATTTGCACGGGTAATAACTGCTAGTACTAAGTGAGCTACCATGGCTTCGTATAAAGACCATAAATTTTTTGGTCTATATGGGTAAACATGCTGAAACCTCGATTCGAGTTTTAATGGAAGCGCGCGGAATGAGGCTATTGCAGTTTGTGGACATTTTGTTTATTTATTTATCTCAGAAACGGTTAAACGTTCGGTAAGGAAATGTCGGCTATAACGATTTCGCGGGTTTTGAGCGCACAGCAGGCCGATCCGCAGAGCCCAGCACCTGCCCAGATCAGCGCCCATACCGGACAAACTTTACAGTAGAGGCGAAGAAGGACTTCCAGCTAAGCAATATATATATATATATATATATAGAGAGAGAGAGAGAGAGAGATGCTTGGGCATTAATCTTGAAGGTCAAGGTCATTTTAGGCCTTGCAAAATCAAATTTTGTTTAAAATTGGTCATTGTGCCGTGGAGTGCCAATATAGCATGCACAAACTTTGGGGTATTTGATTATACACGGCATCAGAGGTCATGTAAAGGTGGTCATCCTGAGTTTTTGATTTTTTTTAAACTTTTTTTTTTGCATTACAACTTGCTGTAGTTTGACTGTACATGAGTGTCCATTTGGAGCCAGATGTCAAGGTGGTCTTAAGGTCAAAATCATCACAATGTATCAGTATTACTGTGCATTTTAATACCGGTGTTTTACATTTTTCTGAGCACTAGTTTTTTATGTAAAATATTGCAAGTTAAGACTGCTGCGCTCCCTTGTCATGTCCATCTTCCTATACGCTTGCGAAACATGGACCCTCACAGCAGATCTCCAACGAAGAATAAAAAGCACGGAGATGAGGTGCTACAGAAGACTTCTGGGCATTTCCTATACCCAGCACATCATCAACGACGAAGTTCGACTGACCATTGCACAAGCTATTGGACAACACGATGACCTGCTCACAGTGGTGAAAAAACTTAAACTCTGATGGTATGGCCACATCACCAGATCATCAGGTCTTGCAAAGACCATCCTGCAAGGCACAGTGCAAGGAGGTAGAAGAAGAGGGAGACTGAAAAAGAGGTGGGAGGACAACATTCGAGAATGGACTGGTTTGACACTGAACGAAACAATCAGGGTTGCTGAGGACAGGGAAAGATGGAGTATGCTGGTTAAACGATCATCTGTGGTGCCCCTACAACCTTCGAGTTACGAGATAGGATAGGATTGCAAGTTCAATAAGGTGCATGGAAGTGATATTGGCTTTGCCCTTTTAGCTTTAAAAAAATAAAAGGCAGGTTACTTTTTTTTTTATTCCTGAATGTCAGATGGTTCAAACAGTAAATGGCTTCTTCCCTTGATTAAAAAAAAAAAGTGAGAATTCTTTGATTGTAGATAAAAGGGCACACTCATGGGGTTACAAAGAGGTTAAACAGTACTGAAACATGTTAATCCTTAGAACCCTAGTATTGTGACAATACAATGGGGTTCGGAAATAGTGCGAACATGTGAATTTGTGGATTATTTATTTTATTTTATCACTTTTAAATAGCTCTTTTCCAGCTTAAGAGCTGGAGGAGTAATGTGGGACACTAATAATACATTATGGTACTAGAAATTGTCAGAGAAAGATGGGAGGAAGGAGATGAGAAAGAGAAATGCAAGTATAAGCTGAAGTATATGTGCACGCACGCATTTCATAGCATGGACTTTAAAGATCCTGATGCGCATGTTCTAGATAGGTGAATGAGAGATGCAAGTATAAGCTGAAGTATATGTGAACGCACGCATTCCATAGCATGGACTTTAAAGATCCTGATGCTCATGTCCTAGATAGGTGAATACCAGCTAGACAACTACACCATGCAAGCACTAGTTCATTTCTCCCCCATATCTTGTCTTGAGCTGGAAAAGTTGTCTATAAGGATTATTACTTTTTGACCAAAAAAGTTTTTCAGATTTTTGCAAATCTTTGCGAGATGATTCCTAAATAGTTCAAAAATGACATTGTAAAATATGTCCATCTGTCTGTACAGTTTGTCTGTGCACAACTTTACAATGGCTAAGTACTCAGAACCTATGTCAACTATTACAACAAAAATTGGTAAGACAGTGTATACCCAGGAGACCTCATAAATCATCAGTGAATGAATGACCACTTCAAGATCAAGGTCTCAGGATCAACAAATGTTAGTTTTAAATAAATGACGTTTTCCCACAAATTTTTTTTCAAGGTTATAATGATTCTTTGATGCATGATCAATGAGACACATATATTATAGAAATTTGGTCAACCCCACTAAAAGGTCAAGGTCACTGGAGTATAGGTACTTTGAAGTGATCTTGACCCCAAACTATGAAAGATTGAACTATTTATATTTAGAGATGATATATAGATTGATCTTTCATATATGTTCCATTTTTGCATTGATGTTGAAGATGTTCATTTTAGCCTTGCAAAAACATACACAAAAATAGATAATCGTACAGTGAAATGGCTGTTTGTTTATCCCATAGTATGCAACAACATTGGGTTATTTGATCAGACATACATGAGAAGTCACCTAAGGATCAAAGTCATCCCAAGGTCTAAGTTACTGAAGGTCAAGGTAATCCCAAGGTCACCGGGGTTTTGGCATAACTCCTCCTTTGCTGTAGTTTATTTGATAGTACATGATTGTATTTGGAGGTCGAGGTCATCTCGAGGTCAAGAGCATAGAAAGGTCGAAGTCCGTATTATTTTGCATTTTAATGCAATCGTTTCATTTTGTTTTTTCTGGGCACTCATTTTCATGTTAAATATTTTGAGTTCCACAAGGAGTATTTGAGTCATATGGGCTTTGCTCTTCTAGTTTTTTAATCCCGTTTATGCATTTTGCATGCGAGCCCTCCTGAAGGTATAATTTATGGGCAACATTCCTTCTGTTGTGTGCCTTTCTTTAGTCTATGTAGGTTGGCGATCGCACAAAAAAACTATCATATATTATATGCCTGGACAGCAAGCTGAACAGACGTTAATGTGCTTTAAGACTGGTACAAAAAGTTAATTGCATTTTTCTGGACCCCAATGATTGTAAACAAAAGTGTCTGACCCCTGCCGTCAATCTCAGTACTTAAAATACATTTACCATGGCAATGGTTATATCGGCACCTAGAGAGGACATTTTCCTATCAGCATCTGAAATCCGTTTTTCTCTCAAAATTATTTTGAGCGTTTGGCGCCACTTTTAAATTCATAAAATTTCTCGACCTCCAAAATCCCGCTGTGTTTTTATTTGTTGGTAGGGTATAGTGTCAGCAAATAATAAAAAAAAAACATTAATGAGAGTTTAGGTAGTGGTAATATGTATGTCTTTTTCATTTGTTCAGGGAGGCTGTAGGGTCGTATGCAGAGAATCAGCGAATTTCTGCTGTACGCAAGGTGTACCAGAGAGGTGTGGTCAATCCCATGATTCACATAGAAATCCTGTGGAAAGACTACTGCGCATATGAAAATGTACGCTGCATTTACTTTTTTCTCTTTCTTGCTTTCTGTCTCTATTTTTTATTTCCAAACTTATTTGAAAATACTTTGAAATAGGGAGGAGTCAGAACTAGCTAAATGTGGATGGGTCTGTCCTGTGGAAGCCCTGTCTCAAGAACCACAATGAATTTTGACCAAACTGTATAGGAACGCTACCTAGTTTGTGGCCTGCCTCCTGTGATATCATATTTACTCTAATGCAAAGGTCGAGGTCACTGGAGTTATTTTGTTGTTAAATATTTTTGCTCAACATCTCAAAAACGGCTAATCCAATTTTGGTACTTCAGATCATAGGCCATCCTTCAGCAGCAGTCCAGTCGGCGGTCATTTGGTTGGTCCGTCACTCAGAATTGCACTTTTTGACTGGCATTCAATAGCAGTATGAGTCTCTGTACTCGCTCCCACAACATTTTTACCAGATTTTTGCAAATCTGTGCGAAATGAGTCCTAAATAGTCCAAAATTAACATTTTAAGAAAACTATTAAAAAAACTAAAAGTGTCATCCTTCCCTCTGTCTGCCATCCGTCTTGAGTGGATTAATATCTCAAAATCTATTTCAGCTATCACAACCAAACTTGATAAGATGGTGTATATTTATGAGACCTCATAAATGATCAGTGAATTACTAGTGCATGAGTTTATTTGGATCCAAAAGTTGTCATCTCAAGGTCAAGAGCATAGAAAGATCAAAGTCATTACTTTGCATTTTAATGCCACTGTTTCTTTTTGTTTCTGGGCACTCATTTTCATGTAAAATATTGCAAGTTAAATAAGGAGCATGTAAGTCATGTGGGCTTTACCCTTTTAGTTCTAGGGTGGAGTAACACATCGGCACAAGCTCCTGTTTGGAGTTGTTAAGCCTGGTAATTTACTTCGTGACCATCAAATGAACACAGACCCCCCAAACATTGTAAAATATCACCCATCCATCCAACTGTGGTTACAAACCTAGCAAAGCAGCAAGGGAGAAGAGATTGGCATCTGCCATCACCATAAACCTAAGCCTGAGAAAAAGTCCTTTTAAAGATTAAGAGAACACCTGTATACCATAATTTTGTTCTAGTCTGCTGCAAAATGTTATTTAATTAATGTATTAATTAATTAATTAATTAGTTTAATTCATATATTGTTTTAGTGCATCGCAACTTATTTGTGTATAGTTGGTCATAGATAGTTTTGGTAAAATAAAATATAATATTAGGAAATACGAAAGTTCTACCTTGCAGAGAAAATAGTTTACCATAGAATATTAACAAGTTTTATTCTTGATGTCGACAGTGAAGAGCAGATCATTTCAGGCAGCCTTTGACACATTAGGATCTTTGAAAATAGCTAGCCTTTTTCAACAGGCTTGAAAAATAAGGTATTCAACACAACCAAATGTTAAATTATCCTATCTCCATCTCGTATATTTCCGTGATGCCTAACATAATTGTCCATGGTTGACTCGACAAGATAAGCTTGATGTTATTAACAAATAAAAAAAATTTTAAGCTGCAGAAAAAGAATCTTATTTTCTCTCAGAGCATCAACTCACTGATAGCGAAGAAAATGACAGAGGACAGAGGAAGAGACTACATGAACGCACGCCGCGTGTCCAAAGAGTACGAAGCCATGACCAGAGGGCTGGACAAGAATGTTCCATCCATCCCACCACAGAACACCTTCCAGGAAGCCAAACAGGTAGGTTGCTTTCCTATTTTCATCATTATCAACATCATCACCACCCTTCTCATCCTCATACCGCAAAGGACAAGGTCACTGGAGTCATTTTGTTAATAAACAATTTTTGCTTAATATCACCAAAACGCCTGAAGCGATTTTGTTGTTTTTGTATATGTTACACTCGGTTTGATGTTGGTGTTTTCTATCAGTATCTGATTCAGCCCCGATGCTTGAATTCCTGATAGTTGTGTAACTCAGATTCGTTTATTCACGCAACCCGTCCGAACAGCATACAAGTCACAAAGTCGACGTATGAAGTTTTCCACTTTTATTCAGCATACATCAACAACTGCATACAATCGCTCAATCGCCTTTCCACTCTCAAATTTACTTTCCAATTCACTATCAACAACAATCAACATCTCAACTTTTTTAACAGTGCGGCGCTTATATAGTCTCTCTACATACACGGGAATAAACGAGAATAATCCTACATAAAACACCACAACCAATCAAAATGAATTTCATCATCACGTGACTCACGTCATACAACCTCATTTGGAATGGAAGCTTCCATGGTAACCGACAGAACAATCCATACGCTTCGATCGATAGTAAACAACCATTTCTCGAAAATTCTCAAATAATATCGAGCAAATAAAAACTAACTTTACACAAAGACTCTACTAATAACAACGCAAAATCAAATCAAAGGTAAATACACTCTATTACTGCATGCGTTGCAAAAATAAAACGAACAGATCTATCGCGCGCGTCACTCACAAGCCTACCATTGCACGCGCTTCACACATATTATCGTGCGCATTTCATACGCACCATCATGAGCGTCTCAACGTAACATAACCCCCCACTCAAGAAGAAATTTACTTAATTTCTTTCACCAACGTTGATACGCAATGCACAAACAAAAGCAGAAATTAAAACTTATTTCAGACTGTCTGAACACTATCAATGTTCTCAGCTCATTCACACAGAGTCAATGGTTTTCATCTTCAAATCCGTCTGGATATTGTCAATGTTCACAGTTCATTCACACAGAGTCAAAGTTTCTCATCTGCAAGTCTTTCTGGATTCTGTCAATGTTCACATATCATTTACCCAGTCAACGTTTTTCATTTTCAAGTCTGTCATTACCAATATTCTTAGTTCATCCACACAGTCAATGTTCTTTCGTTCGCAAGGAATCGACGCCCTCGTCAGTTGCGGTCGTCATCGGCCCAGGGTCAAAGACGATGATCACGTGGGCTTCCCTGGAATCAGTGCGTCCTCCGTTGTCTCCTTCTTCCATCAGATGTCCGACGCAGTCGACGTTGTCAGCTCCCAGAATGCATTCGCTGGGTCTCACGATCAGGTTGGCTTCTTGAAGACGGTGGAATAGCTCCCTCAAGGTCTGCAGATGCTCCTTCCAGGTCTGGGTGTGGACTAGCAGGTCGTCCCAGTAACACACGACATTGTCCATCCCTTTGAGCATCTTCTTCATTCCTCTCTTCAGGGTAGCTCCGCTGTTGACCATGCCAAAGGGCATTCTTAGGCACTCGTACGTCCCATCAGGAGTTATGAAAGCAGTCTTTGGTATGTCCTGTTGACGCACGGGGACTTGCCAATAACCCTTGCTGAGGTCAATCTTTGAGAAGATTTTACTCCCCGATAATTGGCGGAAGAGGTCTGCTGCAGTAGGCATCGGCTCGGGATCGAAGACGGAGATCTTATTAACCTTTCTGTAGTCGATGCATACTCTGTTGCTCCCGTCCTTCTTCTTCACGACCACGACAGGGGACGTGTAGGGTGAACTGGACTCCCTGATGATGCCCATCTTCAGCATCTCATCGATGTCTTTCTTCAAGGATTCACGGGCCTTGAAAGGGATCGGGAAGGGTTTTGATCGAACGGGAATATTTGAAGTGAGGTGGACTTCATGTTCGACCAAAGTCGTAGAGCCTGGGACATCACTGAAGCTATGGGGAAATTCGCCCATAAGGTCCTTGAGCTCCAACTTTTGACCTTCCGTCAAGCTCAGTCCTAGCTTAACATCATCGATGCCTTCTTTGCTATGGAAATCTCCCAGTTCCAACAGTTCCTCGCTGTCAAAGCTGTCATCTATCTCAGTTGCTGTCGCTGCCTGTACAGTCTCTGATGGCCTTTCCACGTACAGCTTAAGGAGGTTGGCGTGGTATATCTTGGAGTGCTGGCCGACCTTCACCTTGTAGTCGTTGATCCCCACCACGGTCTCCACTTCGTACGGGCCTTTCCACTGCATCAGCAACTTATTATGATCAGTAGGTAGCAGCACCAGCACTTTGTTGCCAGGTTTGAACTTCCTGTTCACAGCCCTACGATCGTAGTAGTGCTTTCCACAGTCCTGGGACTTCTTCAGGTTTTCTCTGGCTATCTCGAGAGTCTGCTCCAGCTTCTCCCGTAGCTCAAACACGTACTGGTAGCTGTTCTTCACCTCTGGGGTGTCTACTTCTTTCGTCCACAGTTCTTTTAGGATGTGCATTGGCCCTCGGATGGTTCTTCCGTACAGCAGCTCGAACGGAGAAAAGCCGGTGGACTCCTGCGGTACTTCTCTGTAGGCGAAAAGTAGGGCGTTGATGTAGCGATGCCATTGTCTGGGCTGCTCGCTGCACAGTTTCTTCAGGGTGGACTTCAGCGTAGCATTGAACTTTTCGACAAGCCCGTTGCACATCGGATGGTAGGGTGTCGTAGTCAAATGCCGGATGCTCAGCAGTCTGTTGACCTCCCTCATGCAGTCAGAGACGAACTGTGTCCCGAGGTCTGTCAAAATCTCTTCAGGCACTCCAAGTCTACTGAACATGTCCACTAGCGCCTCTGCGACAGTTTCAGTGTCAATCTTCTTCAGAGGCACTGCTTCTGGGTACCGAGTCGCATAGTCCACTAAAGTCAGTACCCACCGATGACCTTCTTCACTCGGAGGTCTTATTTCGCCGATTAAGTCTAAGGCCACCCTCTTGAAAGGTCGGTCCATCAGAGGCATCCTCTGCATAGGGATTTTTTTCGGGACCCTTCCTCGAGGTATGGTCTTCTGGCAAATGTCACATGATCGGCAGAAACGGCTGACGTCCGCATGAAGTCCTGGCCAGTAGAACACCGCCTGGATTCTGTCCGACGTCTTCTTGATACCCAGGTGACCTCCCATAATTGAGTCATGCGCTACTTCCATCACCTGGCGCCTTATGGGTAACGGCATCAATACCTGACGTAGTGGTTTCCCTCCGTTGACCCTCGGGTGCTGGAAGATTCGGTACAGGATCTTGGCCTTCACCTCAAAATAGACCGTGCCACTGCCCTTGGTCACGTGGTCTTGGCGGTTCCTGTACTTGTTTAAAGTACTGTCAGCTTCCTGGAGCTGGATCAGCTTATCTCTGTCCACGATGGCAGCTTTGGAGTTGTCGGCGACCTTCAGTGGCGTAGACGTCTTGTCTCTCTTGGCCTGGGCCCTGGTAGTAACAGCACCGACGATCTCTGGTCGGCAGGGCTGAGCCGGAGTAACCACATTGTCCCGTAGCAGCTCTGTTAGGTCTCCATCGGGAAATGGCAATGGATCCTCCACAACTTCGACGTGTTGAGTTGAGGCAGGACTCCACTCTGGATCGGGGTCGTCGGGTCGTCTCGCGCCGTCGATATTCCCGATCATCAAATCATACAGCGGCTTCTTCAGGCAAACCGCTTCGACTTCGCCTATGTAGAAAGGGGTGTTGACATGAATCTTCGCAACTGGCGCTTTCACACATTTGCTGTCGGCCATGAGTGTCCATTTAAAATCGCCAGTGAATTGTTCTTTAGCGATTAGGTCTTCTCTGACGATGACCCCACTGCAGCCAGAGTCTCTTAGAACAGTCACTTCATGATTTCCGACGCGTCCCTTTGAAACAGGCATGTTCTGGACGGTCACAGCTGCGCTGGCGACGACGGGGATAGATTTTCCGTTGGCAAGGAGGAGTTGGCCATCAGTCGTGCACTCTTGCACGTCCGCAGGGGTAGCTGTGCGCTCGGTCTCACTCGGAAGAATGACGCTCCCGCCGCACACCTGATGGTCAGATCTACTGGTTTGCCGTTGATTGGAGAACCGCCTCTGCCGGTTGCCCGCCGCTGCGTTGTCCGTACTGCTCCGCTGTCCGCTACTTTTGTTTTGAGGACAGTTAGCCGCCCTGTGGTCTGTAGCGTTGCAGGTGAAACAGCCTCTTGAATGCCCTTCCCTGGGAGGAGGCGTGGAGTCCGTCTGTCTCTGGTTCGTCTGGCTCCCCTGGATCTGGTTCACATGGTTTCCAGTCTTCTGAAAATGTTTCGTCGCGCTGGGTGGCCCCAAAGTTTTCTCATGAGCGATGAGATATCTTTCAGCAGCCTCAGCAACGTCTTTTAGCGTCTGCAACTTTTGTATTTCCAAGTGGATCGCGAGGTCCTTAGGGCAGGCGTTGAGTAATTGTTCCCTCACGATCAGCTCATGGAGACTCTCGTAAGTCTTCCCTTTGCCTGATAATTCCACCCACTTGTGTAGATATGATGACAGGCGCTCCACAAATTGCTTTGGTGTCTCTGACAAAGGCCGGCATTCACGAAAGCGTTGACGGTAGCCCTTTTCTGTAAAGTTGTAGCACTGCAATAGGGCCGCTTTCAAAACGTCGTAGTCTTTAGCGTCATCGTTCGACAATCTGGTGTAGACGTCGAGTGCTTGCCCCGTCAGAAGTGCACTTAGTCGAATCGCCCAGTCTTGAGGTTGCCAGTTAGAGCTTTTGGCAAACCTTTCAAATCTCGCCAAATAACTGTCGATCTGGTCCTTCCCGTCGACAAACGCTGGCAATTTTGGAGCTTTGTTGTCACTGATAACTTGTGGCGCATGCTGATTGTTTTGGATACGCGCCAACTCTAGCTGGTACTGACGCTCGCCTTCAAGACGCTTCAGCTCGAATTCTCTGTCTTTTTCTTGCCGCTGCTGTTCAATTTCCAGACGCTTCTCTTCTAATTCTCGTTCTTCTCGGCGACGCTGTTCTTCCATTTCCAGACGCTTCTCTTCTAATTCTCTCTCTTCACGGCGACGCTGCTCTTCTAATTCTCGTTCTTGTATTCTCTCCTGGGATTTGACGTACTCCGTCAACTGTTTGCCTTTTAGATTCAGAGCAACCCCTTTCTGCCAGAAGTCAGCCATCTTGATGCTTTTCTGGAAAGTTCTTTTCTGGAAAGTTCTTTTCTGGAAAGTTCTTTTTCTGGAAAGTTCTTTTTCTAGAAAGTTCTTGACTGTGCTGTACCTTTCTAGACTGTTCTAGAACAGCACGCTTTCTGCAGTAGCGCTGATGCTTGCCACTAGTCGCCTTCACTGACGCAGGCACCGCTGTCCTCGTCGTATGCGACGCTGCACCACGCTGGTGTTGATGTACACGTTCCTGTGCTGAAGTAGACGCGACGTCCGCTCGCCGCTCTCTGTAACACTGGCGATGTAGCTCCGAGACTGTCCCTCGACGTAGTCCTGCGGCAGCCACGTAGTCCTGATCTGTTGTTCGCTCACGAAGCAACTCTTCAGCGACTACCCGCCCTTGCAGTCAACCCGAACCTATCGGTGATGTAGTCCCAGTATGTTGGCCCCTCTCGACGCAACTTGATGGCGGCTACCCTCGATGACTGCCTCTCGTAACGTTGATTCGCTTGTTGTAGCAGTTGAACCCTTGGGTATGTCGTGAATCGCGGCTTGACCCCCAAAATGTTACACTCAGTTTGATGTTGGTGTTTTCTATCAGTATCTGATTCAGCCCCGATGCTTGAATTCCTGATAGTTGTGTAACTCAGATTCGTTTATTCACGCAACCCGTCCAAACAGCATACAAGTCACAAAGTCGACGTATGAAGTTTTCCACTTTTATTCAGCATACATCAACAACTGCATACAATCGCTCAATCGCCTTTCCACTCTCAAATTTACTTTCAAATTCACTATCAACAACAATCAACATCTCAACTTTTTTAACAGTGCGGCGCTTATATAGTCTCTCTACATACACGGGAATAAACGAGAATAATCCTACATAAAACACCACAACCAATCAAAATGAATTTCATCATCACGTGACTCACGTCATACAACCTCATTTGGAATGGAAGCTTCCATGGTAACCGACAGAACAATCCATACGCTTCGATCGATAGTAAACAACCATTTCTCGAAAATTCTCAAATAATATCGAGCAAATAAAAACACTAACTTTACACAAAGCCTCTACTAATAACAACGCAAAATCAAATCAAAGGTAAATACACTCTATTACTGCATGCGTTGCAAAAATAAAACGAACAGATCTATCGCGCGCGTCACTCACAAGCCTACCATTGCACGCGCTTCACACATATTATCGTGCGCATTTCATACGCACCATCATGAGCGTCTCAACGTAACAGTATATGGGTAGCTCATATCATGTGATGTGATCAGAAGCAGTCTGGTTCACGGTCAGTTGCTCCAAATTTCACTTTTTTGTTCAAAATACCTTATCTCAAGAATAACAACCAGAATTAATCATTTTTCTTTGTATATACTTTAACTACTGCTAAGCATATTTTATCATTCATAGTTATACTTTCTCAAAGGTCAAGGTCATTGTGCTTCACCATTTTTGACTCGCATGCATAGCAGTGTGAGTCTATGTACTCACACCCCCCCCCCCCCCAAAAATGTTTCCACATTTTTACACATCTGTGCGCGATGTTCTAAATAGTCCAAAAATGTGTGTCCGTCTGTCTGTCCGCCGTCTGTGCAAAACTTTTGAAGTGGCTAAGTACTCGGAGCCTATTTCAACTATCTCTTTGACGCATGATAGATATCAGTGAGATGCGCATACTATACAAATTTGGTCAACCTCACTTCAAGGTCGAGATCACGAGCTGTTCAAAGTCGGTTGTTTAGGTACTTTGAAGTTTCCTTGACGCTAAACTATGTGAGATATTAAACCCAAGCTTGTTGTATTGATGATAGATTGATCCACATTTGTTCAATTTTTGTGTTGATTTTGAAGGTCACGGTCATTTTAGACCTTGTGGAGGCACAGTGGTCTAATGGTAGTGCTTTGGCTTGCGGATCTGAAGGTCCCGGGTTCGAGCCCTGTCCGGACCATTGTGTTGTGTCCCTAGGAAAGACACTTTAGTCCCGTTTCCTACTTCTTCGGATGAGAGTATAAACCGAAGTCTAGTCTGTGTGTCGCATACATTCCATCATAACGGACTTTAAAGATCCTGACGCTCATGTCCAAGATGGGTGAGTGCCGGTAACAAGAACACACCCAGCATGCACTTGGTCCTTCTCCCCCATCCCTGGCTGGCCAGGATAGGGCTCAGTTGTCCGGGCGTCAGACCATGCGCCCAAAGGCTGCGGGTGGGCGTCTCGGGCGGTTTGAGTTAAATCCTGTATTGGCCAGCGCCTAGAGTCTGGTCAAGTACGGCGAGATAAGTGCGCTGTAAAGATCCTCAATAATAATAAAAAATAATAAGATATTTTAAAAAATAGGTCATCTTACAATGTAATGAATTTTTATTTAGCCCATGGTATGCAACAACATTCTGTTATTTGATCAGACATGTATGAGAGATCACATGAGGGTCAAGGTCTTCCCAAGGTCAAGGTCATTGAAGGTAAAGGTCCCAAGGTCACCGTTTTTTGTTGTTGCATAATACAACATTTTGTACACATTCTTTTCATTGGATGCAGATTTTGTTTTAGTGACAGTGGACACTATATAATATTCATGTATGCCTATACGGAGACAACACAATGACAATATTGACAAATGAATGTCTGAAAATATTGACAAATTAATTTCTTTCTATAGTGACAAATTGTACTTACATTTTTTACTTTGGTCCCTATATGCGGGGTTAAGGAATAACAAATCCACTGTGGCAAAAAGGGTGAATAGGTGGCTGTGTGAAATGACAGTTGTATATTTCTTATATTTCTTACAGGTTGAGTTGTGGAAGAAGTACATACAGTGGGAGAAGAGCAATCCTCTGAGGACCGAGGATCACACAGTCATAACGAAACGAGGTGATACTGGAGAGTGGGTGCATGTGAATGTGCATGTGTCATTGCAGGCTGTAATGAGTGTGGACATAAAATAAGACAATGTTTTTCTTTTGCTAGGGTAAAAAGTTTGGCCCAAAGACACTTTATTACCAAAAAGGTGACTGATCTTGCGAAAGAGCCTGGTGATTGTGATAGATAGTCAGTGGATTTGGAGATCCGAAATCTGGACACATACTTCTGTTTTGTGGTTAAGCAGTGTCCAGCCTGCTTTCTAACCTGGATGGGACTGGATAGTATGTGCGAGAACGCACAAAAGAAATAGCAGCCCCGCTCACCCAGAATCCACCCACCTGGCAAATATTTCTAACCACTTTACTGATTATTTTTATTGCGTAGCTAAGTTAATAACTGCCTAGATAAGATAAGATAAGACAACTTTATTATCTTTTACAAGAAATTACATTGTGGTGTACAATTACAATCAACAAGGAATAAACATCACAATAATAATAACAACAATCATAATGACAATGAGGATAAAAATGCACAGTCTCATATGAATAGAATTACACTTATGCATGCTAACATTAAACAACAGCAAATGTGAAATGAGATTATTTTGGGCAAACAAAACACACACACACACACACACACACATGTCATTTATTAAGTAATGAGACAGCCTTTGGAATAAAACTGTTTTTCGTTCTGAGAGTTCTAACCCTTGGTGTTTGGTAGCGCCTTCCAGAAGGCAGGAGCTGGAAGTTGTGCGCAAGCACATGAGTGCTATCCAGCACAAAGCAAATAGCTTTCCGCACAACACGTCTTTCATACAACACCTGCAGACTCTTGTTTCACTCCCACAACCCTCCCACAGACTTTCACTACTCGATCCAGAATACTTTTGTTTTTTACACACAAACTTCCATACCAGCAGATAAAAGAAAAGGTAAGAACGGACTCAATAAAAGAAGAGTAAAAGGTCTGAAGGATGGGGATACTGACTTGGAGATTTCGAAGTTTTTGAAGGCAGTAAATTCTAGACTGACATTTTTTTTGTATGGCCTGGGTGTTTGCAGTGAAGTTCAGTTTCTCGTCAATGATGGTTCCCAGGTATTTGTATTGGGTGACTCTCTCGACTGTAACACCATCAATGACAAGGTCTGGAATGAGAGTGTTGTTTTTACGAAAGTCAATGACCAGTTCCTTAGTTTTCTTGACATTTAAGTCCAGATAGTTTTGTTTGCACCAGGAGCTGAACCTATCAACTGCAGAGAAATACACAGCATTTGAATAGGTCCACAAGGGCAGAGTCATCCGAGTACTTTATGACCGGTGAGGCATCAGTTCCTCTGCAGTCGTTTGTGTAGAGCGTGAAAAGTACCGGAGAAAGAACCGTACCCTGAGGAGCTCCAGTGGACGTTTGTTTGAGAGATGAGACAGCAGAGTGAAAGCGGACAACCTGAGATCTGGACACGAGGAAGTGAACGATCCACAGGACGAGTCTAGGAGGGACAGTGTAAGACAAAAGCTTCTGAGCCATGAGGTGTGGCTGTATGGTATTGACAGCAGAAGAAAAGTCTATAAATAGAATGCGGACAAAGGAACCAGAAGTCTCTAAGTGATCATACGCATTGTGGAGAAGCGTCAGACTAGCGTCGTCGGTACTACTATTGGGTTTGTATGCAAATTGAAGAGGATCAGTGAAAGGCTGAGTGTGACAAAGAAGACGAGAGAGAAGAATCCGTTCGAGACATTTCATAGCTATGGATGTCAGGGCAACAGGGCGATAGTCGTTGAGTTCTTTGGGTTTACTGTTTTTGGGCACGGGACAGATGATAGAATGTTTCCATACACTAGGTACAACACAATCCCTGACTGACCACGAGAATAGCTGACTGAATACTAAGCACAACTGTGCAGCGCACCACTTCAAGGTCCTACCCCCTATACCATCAGGGCCAGTGGCTTTTCTCAGATTCAGTCTTTTAAACATGGACTCAACTGTGGCACCATCGATCTCAAAGTCAGCATCACCATCAACCACGTCTTGTTCTAAACGAGAAATAATAACATCAACGTCGTCTTTTGTGTCATCGCGTTCAAAACGGCAGTAGAATGAATTTAGTTCTTCTGACATTTTAATTCGGTTTTCGAAAGGAAGGTCACAGTTAGTTGACTTCAGCTTCGCTTGACCGGACAGAGTTTTCAACCCCTTCCACGCATCAGCCAGGTTACCACGCTCGAACTGTGATTCTACCTTTTCCTTATATTGCCGTTTAGCATCCTGAATTTCCTTTCTTAGTTTTGCTTGAACACGCCTGCGTTCAGCTTTATCATCAGTTTGAAATGCAATTTTCTTTTCGTTTAGCGTGGCTTTGAGTGACTTTGAGACCCAAGGTTTGTTATTTGGAAATATTTTTATAGTTTTGGTAGGGATGACAGTATCTTCGCAGAATTTAATATAGTCAGAAATAACATCCACAGCTTCATTTACACCATCACTAGATTCCAAAAACATGTTCCAGTCAGTACAGTCAAAACATCCTTGTAACTGTTCAATGCTTTCAGAAGACCAAACTTTCACTGTTTTCTTTACAATGGGTTGTGATCTGATTTTAGGCAGGTAAGATGGAATGTGTTTGGTTGATCAATGGAGGAGGTATATGGGCTAGGTTCAGAAAAGGAAAAATTGTGACATATATAAAAAGACTTAGTCTAAAGAAATCAGTTTATTAGGAGAGCTGGGGGGGAAAAAAGTACATTAACATTACACATCAGAACGGGACGTTTGCGTTACATCTTGTTAGACAGTGAATTCACCAAACATTTAACCTGAAATGCAACAAACTACTTCTACAGTTCCTGAGGGAAATTTCTAACATCAAAACATCACGATGGTCTTAAGGTACATGAATATTTTGCAGTTAACTTCGAGACTAGTCATACATTTATTTTTTAAAATGTGAACACAGCCATAACAAACATAATTTATCCAGAAATAAAGCAATACAGTTATAATAATAATAAATGTAGATTTATATAGCGACGCATCACAGTGGCTGTGCTCTCCACGCTTGACACATTCATACACCATTTATACTACACAACAACAGTAGGTATATAAAGTCTGAATAAATTCACTAAAAATGTTAGATGCTATCATTTAAGTTAATTTGTCTTTGGGTGAACACAAAAAGATCAAAACAACAACATTAGAAAGCATACAATGCTTGTCAAGGATTCAAGAGGTCATAACTTCATGCCGTGACATAGCATTTTTATACAGATAAAAACTTAATCGTTTATGAAAAACAGTAGCTGACTTGCCGGATTAACAAAGCTAGCAAGGCTAGACACTGACAAATTCAAATCAACCAAGATGTTAACTGGTTTTAAATATAAAAATGTTAGTGGTGGAGTACATAACTTCATTACACGAATGGAGTGGTGAATCCACGACGTCAACAGTTGACATAACATGAACTACAATTGCTAATGAGCAACATGTTGTCTATAGAATGGTTGATAGGCCAAATAATTGTGGACATGACCTCACACAGTGATTCCTTAAGAGCAGATAAACAGTAAAAGAAAACTGATCTAAAGTAGAAATTGCATTGATTTATACAAGAACACATAAATGAAAGTAGTGCAGAGTAAAATGTGTCTTACAAGGACATGAATATTTTGCAGTTAACTTCGAGACTAGTCAAACATCTATAAAAAAAATAAAATTAAACAAAATGTGAACACAGCCATAAAAAACAATTTATACAGAAATGAAGCAATACAGTTAGATACAATCATATAAGTTCATTTGTCTTGGGATAAAAAAAAAAGATCTAAAAAAAACCCATAAGAAAGCATACAAGCTTTTCAAGGATTCAAGAGATCATTACTTCATGCCGTGACATAACATTTCTGTGTGGATAAAAATTGAATCGTTTATGAAAGCCGACTTGTCAGATTAACAAAGCTAACAAGGCTAGACACTGACAAATTCGAATCAACCATGCGAAAAATGGACCCTTACAGCAGATCTACAACGAAAATACTAAGCAGGGAGATCAGGTCCTACAGAAGACTTCTGGGCATTTCCTATACCCAGCACATCACCAACGACGAAGTCTGACAGACCTTGCAAAGACCATCCTGCAAGGCACGTTGCAAGGAGGCAGAAGATGAGGAAGAAAAAGAGGTGGGAGGACAACATTCGAGAATAGACTGGCTTGACACAGCGAAGCCATGATGGTTGCTGAGGACAGAGAAAGGTGGAGTACGCTGGTTAAACGATCATCTGTGGTGCCCCAACGACTTGAGTTACAGGATAGGATAGGATAGGCTTAGTTTTGTGTGGTCCTGATTCTGCTCTTGGCAGTCCACTGTATCCTATAAACATTGAATATCTATCTATCTGTCTATACCCAGCTCCCTTAACCCCCTTTTTTCAACACCCCCAATTCTCCTTTTAATCCCAATTCCATCTTTAACTTTGCTGGAATACAATTATTTGTATTCTACAGAATATGGCACACTGATTCATTTTGCTTTATAATATTCTGACATCAGTGCAAGACCAATCCCTCAACATGGTGCATAGCTTAAAATATTTAAGAGCCATTGTTCAGACAGGAAGTCCACTCCAGGATCACACAAACAACTGCTGCCCTAACAGGGTTGAAGCCCATTTGGAAAGACAGTGCCATCAGTTTACACTCCAAAGTAAGGCTGCTGCACTCCCTTGTCATCTCCATCTTCCTATACGGTAGCTAAACATGGACCCTCACAGCAGACCTACAACAAAGAATACAAAGCATGGAGATGAGGTGCTGGGCATTTCCTATACTCAGCACATCACCAATGACGAAGTCCGACAGACCATCACACAAGCCATTGGACAACACGATGACATGCTCACAGTGGTAAAGAAACAGAAACTCTGATGGTATGGCCACAGAGCTTATTCTAGGTCGCGGGATGCGCGGGATCACGCACAAAAAGTTTTTTTCCCGCAAAGAAATTCGATGAGCGCGTTCGCGATCCCGCGGAGATTGGAAATATCCCGCTACATGTCTTGATCGAAGCGGGCTTTACTGTGACGTTTCTGTCGTCTGCTAGGGCGTAGCGGAAACTGGAGTTTAACGGAAGTTGCTCTCTTGTATATGTGTTGTGTTTCAAATTTTCATTGGCCGATGCTATTCTTTTTGACCAATCACCTTTCTTCTGAGTATGGCATCGATGAACCTGACCGGTTGGAACTGGTTTACAATCAGAATCAGAATGGCTTCGAAAAAACGCACGCTTTTCGACTTCGAATTCAGTGGAGGAACTGTGAAGAAAACAGTAACACTGTTTTCCCATGACTGATCTTCTAAAATAGCAGAGCTTTTATGCAACAGTTGTGAAAGCAAGGTTACAGATACCAGTTTGTGATATATTTTGTCTGCGATTTGTGTGTACTTACTGTTTGGAGAGAATGCGACACTTGACTGTTTCACAGTTTATCCGGGAACATCACGGGAGAAAACAGATATGGATATTTGTTTGTGTGTACACCCTATATATGCCGAGAAGACGCCCCCACTGTTTTGGTCAGAGGGGGGCCTAATCCCCCCCTTTTCTTCAAGGAAGGGGGGCCTGCCCCCACTTCTTCAAAATCCTAGAATAAGCTCTGTGGCCACGTCAGAAAAGCATCAGGCCTTGCAAAGACCATCCTGCTTTTTTTTTGTTGTATCAATTTTTATTCATCAGAATAACATAAGTTGTACTGATATCCATCCTGCAAGGCACGGTGCAAGGAGGCAGAAGAAGAGGGAGACAGAAAAAGAGGTGGGAGACAACATTCGAGAATGGACTGGCTTGACACTGAGCCACAAGGGCTGCTGAGGACAGAGAAAGATGGAATATGCTGGTTAAAATATAATCTGTGGAGACCCAACGACCTTCGAGTTACGGGATAGGATAGGATTCTGATCACGGCTGTCCGTAAACGGTACTTTAGACGGTGGCTAAATAAAAAACTTGTTCCGTCTCTTATCGTCTCTTAACGCTGGCTGAACTGCTTATAATCAGATCAAAAACGCCGGCGGGCTGCCGTGTAGCCTATCCAACTGGCACATGCCTTTAGTAGTTTGCTGGGAGCTTATAATTATTTTATCCAAGCTA
Organism: Oncomelania hupensis; assembly: GCA_036898135.1. Taxonomy (NCBI): domain Eukaryota; kingdom Metazoa; phylum Mollusca; class Gastropoda; order Littorinimorpha; family Pomatiopsidae; genus Oncomelania; species Oncomelania hupensis. The sequence goes on from CM072515.1 coordinate 14,247,610, forward strand.
GCTCAAGGTAGCCAGACCTTAACAAACCGCTGGCGCCCTCTCTTACGATTTTGTTGTACATTTTAGAAATACATGACAGCTGTCCCTCACGCTATTAGAAACTACTTTTGCTCGCTTCATAAGTATTTTATGCCTAACAAAAATTACTGCTGAAACTGAAGAATTTTAAAAACTCATCCACTATTTACTGTACACGAGACAGCCCAAACAAACGACAACATTTAAAACCTTATCCAAAACCGTCACAATGTACGAGACATGAGGCAATGTAAATAAAACCTTTTTTTTTTTTACAAAACAACATGCCAAAATACTACAATATACAAGGAAACAAACACAAATTTCAAAGTACAACTATTTACAAGACAGAGCAAAATAACACGTAATAAAGTGTTGTGTGTTCGTGTGTTTTTTCTAAGGAGACATGCATTCACTTGAGAGAGAGAGAGAGAGAGAGAGAGAGAGAGAGAGAGAGAGAGAGAGAGAGATATTAAACATTTAATAACAGAGAGAGAGAGGGAGGGTTGGGGGAAGAGATATACAACATTTAATAACATATCTTAGGCGTGCCTGTGCAGTGCATGTAGAATGTTTGTGTTTTTCTATGTAACCTAGTGCGTGTATGAAACGTCACAGAAAAAAAGAACAATGGGAAATAAAATGTATGGCTCTCACCTATATTTTGTCCCAGGCAGGTAATCCCATGGCCCCACTAACACAAAGTCACCTGATTGTCACTGTTACACAATGGCACATCTGGCCTAGCGATTCAGTCATTATGCTGATAGGGTGTTACACTCCGTTCGATGTTGGTGTTTTCTATCAGTATTTGATTCAGCCCCAATGCTGAATTCCTGATAAGGTGTAACTCAGATTCGTGTATCCACGCAGCCTGCTCACTCAGCATACAAGACACGGAGTCGACGTATGAAGTTTTCCACTTTTATTCAGCACACATCAACAACTGCATACAATCGCTCAATCGCCTTTCCGCTCTCAAATTTACTTTCCAACTTCACTATCAACAACTACTCTTTACAACACACGGAGCATCGAATATATAATTTTTTTTCTCATTCGAGATGACGACAGGTCGTTCTAGAAATGACGCATTACAACCAACCAATCAGAATTAAAGATTGTCATCACTGACTTACTTCATACATATTTCTTCTGCCTCCGGGAACATTCCTTCAAACTTCGAAAATTATCCCAAAACTTCGATCGATAGTAAACAAGCGGGTCCAGAGAATTCTCCAACCATATCGACCAACGAAAATTATCAACGTTATACAAAGCCTCTCCTAACAACCATGCAAACTCAAATCAAAGGTAAATAAACTCCATTATTGAATACTTTGCAAAATGAAACGATTAGATCTATCGTGCGCGTTTCAGATATACTACCAGTGGCGTTTCAACGTAACATAACCCCCCACTCAAGAAGAAATTTACCCAATTTCTTTCAACAACGTTGAAACGTAATGCACAAACCAGGGTGGAGAACTCTCCGCGAATCCGCGGATTTCCGCGGAAGGCATTTGCACTTCCGAGAAAAAAATATTGAGTTCCGAGTGTGAGAAGCTGGGGGGCTACCCTTTATTGGGCATAGCGTCCAAAAGCGGCCGAAGTTCTAAACAGGCAAAACGTCCAAAAGCGTCCCTATCAACCATGTGGTTATATTCTCGCGTTGTTTGAAAGATTGCGAGACTTCCGGCAATTGACTTCCGGTTTATTATGTTGTGAAATGCATTCGTTTTTTCGATTTTTTTTCCCAAATTATCTTGTGTGTGTGTCTAAAATGGATGGTTTGGATTCTTCGACTGATGAAGGGGAGTTTACAGGCTTCCATTTATTAGACATTAAAGTGAGAGAAATGGACTTGGAGTCGAAGGAAGAGATCGGTACTGACATTAGACAATTAGTGTCAGTAGTGTGCATTCATATGATCTTTCAGCATGGCATGAAAGTGAAGAAGAGGAGGGGGCTTGTTTGGACTTTTTAAAGCTTTTTTTTTTATATACACATTGAGTAATAAAAAACAAGACATGACAAGAGAAGTATAAAAAGGTAGATAATCAAAAGAGAATTTATTTCTGTTCATTTTGCATTTTATTTCATTTAAATCTATACACTAGTCACTAATATAGTAATAATACCTAAGATGTGGTGTTTTTACTAGTACCCCTAAATATCTCTAAAATTATAAAAATTCTTGCCTGTTTACAGCTAAAAAATAGACAAACGTGTGCCCAGTAAAATTGGAAATGTGGAGTTTGTGTGTAACAGTGGTGGACCTCAAACTTTGTTAGGCCTACAGTACAAATCAAGATTCTTAACTTTTTAGAAAGACATGTGCATAAAACATTCTTTTTTGTTTGGTTGTTGTTTCTATTGATGTTTACTTTGTGCTTTTTGAATTCAGGAGAGGCCCTAAATTACTTTCAAAATTGCCTAAATTCATTTTCTTCCAGGGGGCGAATACCGGGGCTTGGCCCCTGGGCCCAGGCCGGATTTCAGAGATTTCTTGATTCAGTTGTTCTCCACCCTGACAAACAAAGTCTTAATTCTGGACTTTCTGAATACTGTCATTGTGCTCAGTTCATTCACACAGAGTCAATGTTCTTCCATCTGCAAGTCTATCTGGATACACAGTTCATCCACACAGTCAATGTTCTTTACTCACACACTCTGCTGAGGAAGTCCGCACCAACATTGTCTGATCCTTTGATAGATTCTACTCGCATGTTAAAGTTCTGCAAGTACATAGCCCACCTCATGATCCGACTGTTCACAAACTTGGCAGAGTTCAAGTAAGTTAGCGGCTTGTGATCAGTCTGTAGCACGAACTTCACTCCTTGAAGGTACAGTTCGAACTTCCAGATTCCCCATATGATGGCAAGGCACTCTTTCTCCATGGTCGAGTAATTTTTCTCAGCCCTGGACAGCTTCTTGCTGGCGTAACTGACCGGAAATAGTTTCCCTTCGTGTTCTTGCATCAGTATGGCGCCGATGCCTTCGTCCGCTGCGTCTGTTCTTAAGACGAATTCCTTGGAAATGTCAGGCAGTCTTAGCACCGGATCCTTCGAAAGGAGGTCGCGCACAGTCTGGTATGCCTTCTCCTGAGACGGTCCCCACTGCACTTGGTTTGGACAGCCTTTCCGCACCAGGTCCGACAAGGGTGCTGTGACGGCGGAGTAGTTTGGTACAAACTCCCTGTAATATCCAGCCAACCCCAGGAAAGATCGCACCTGCTTCTTGGTTTGGGGACGTGGAGCGTTCAGAATCTTGGTGACGTTTTCTAGTAGAAGCCCCTTTTGTCCTCCTTTCAGCGAATGGCCGATAAAGTCTACATTGTCAGTCCCCAGAATGCACTTACTGGGTCTCACGGTCAGGTTGGCTTCTGTGAGACGGTGAAACAGCTCCATCAAGGTCTGCAGATGCTCTTCCCAGGTGCGAGTGTGGACTAGCAGGTCGTCCCAGTAACACACGACATTGTCCATCCCTTTGAGCATCTTCTTCATCCCTCTCTTCAGGGTAGCTCCGCTGTTGACCATGCCAAAGGGCATCCTTAGGCACTCGTACGTCCCATCAGGGGTTATAAAAGCAGTCTTTGGTATGTCCTGTTGACGCACGGGGACTTGCCAATAACCTTTGCTGAGGTCAATCTTCAAGAAGATTTTACTCCCCGATAATTGGCGGAAGAGGTCTGCTGCGGTAGGCATCGGCTCAGGGTCGAAGACGGTGATCTTATTAACCTTCCTGTAGTCGATGCATACTCTGTTGCTCCCATCCTTCTTTTTCACGACCACGACAGGGGACGCGTAGGGGGAACTGGACTCCCTGATGATGCCCATCTTCAGCATCTCATCGATGTCTTTCTTCAAGGATTTACGGGCCTTGAAAGGGATCGGGAAGGGCTTGGATCGAACAGGGATATTTGAAGTGAGGTGGACTTCACGTTCGACCAAAGTTGTAGAGCCAGGGACATCGCTGAAGTTGTGGGGAAACTCGCCCGTAAGGTCCTTGAGCTCCATCTTTTGACCTTCCGTCAAGCTTGGTCCTAGCTTAACATCATCGATGCCTTCTTTGCTGTGGAAGTCTCCCAGTTCCAACAGTTCTTCGCTGTCAAAGCTGTCGTCGGTCACAGCTGCTGTGGCTGCGTGCACAGTCTCTGATGGCCTTTCCACGTACAGCTTAAGGAGGTTGGCGTGGTATATCTTGGAATGCTGGCCGACCTTCACCTTGTAGTCGTTGATTCCCACCACGCTCTCCACTTCGTACGGGCCTTTCCACTGCATCAGCAACTTGTTATGATCAGTAGGTAGCAGCACCAGCACTTTGTTGCCAGGTTTAAACTTCCTGTTCACAGCCCTACGGTCATAGTAGTGCTTTCCACAGTCTTGGGACTTCTTCAGGTTTTCTCTGGCTATCTCGAGAGTCTGCTCCAGCTTCTCACAGTTCTTTTAGGATGTGCATTGGCCCTCGGATGGTTCTTCCGTACAGCAGCTCGAACGGAGAAAAGCCGGTGGACTCCTGCGGTACTTCTCTGTAGGCGAAAAGTAAGGCGTTGATGTAGCGATGCCATTGTCTGGGCTGCTCGCTGCACAGTTTCTTCAGGGTGGACTTCAGCGTAGCATTGAACTTTTCGACAAGCCCGTTGCACATCGGATGGTAGGGTGTCGTAGTCAAATGCCGGATGCTCAGCAGTCTGTTGACCTCCTTCATGCAGTCAGAGACGAACTGCGTCCCGAGGTCTGTCAGAATTTTTTCAGGCACTCCAAGTCTACTGAACATGTCCACCAGTGCCTCTGCCACAGTCTCAGTGTCAATCTTCTTCAGTGGCACTGCTTCTGGGTACCGAGTCACATAGTCCACTAAAGTCAGTACCCACCGATGGCCTTCTTCACTCGGAGGTCTTATTTCGCCGATTAAGTCTAAGGCCACCCTCTTGAAAGGTCGGTCGATCAGAGGCATCCTCTGCATAGGGATTTTTTTCGGGACCCTTCCTCGAGGTATGGTCTTCTGGCAAATGTCACATGATCGGCAGAAACGGCTGACGTCCGCATGAAGTCCTGGCCAGTAGAACACCGCCTGGATTCTATCCGACGTCTTCTTGATACCTAGGTGACCTCCCATGATTGAGTCATGCGCTACTTCCATTACCTGGCGCCTTAGGGGTAACGGTACCAATACTTGACGTAGTGGTTTCCCTCCGTTGACCCTCGGGTGCTGGAAGATTCGATACAGGATCTTGGCCTTCACCTCAAAATAGACCGTGCCACTGCCCTTGGTCACGTGGTCTTGGCGGTTCCTGTACTTGTTTAAAGTGCTATCAGCTTCCTGGAGCTGGATCAGTTTATCTCTGTCCACGATGGCAGCTTTGGAGTTGTCGGCGACCTTCAGTGGCGTAGACGTCTTGTCTCTCTTGGCCTGGGCCCTGGTAGTGACAGCACCGACGATCTCTGGTCGGCAGGGCTGAGCCGGAGTAGCCACATTGTCCCATAGCAGCTCTGAAAGGTCTCCATCGGGAAATGGCAATGGATCCTCCACAACTTCGACGCGTTGGGTTGAGGCAGGACTCCACTCTGGATCGGGGTCGTCGGGTCGTATCGCGCCGTCGATATTCCCGATCATCAAATCATACAGCGGCTTCTTCAGGCAAACCGCTTCTACTTCGCCTATGTAGAAAGGGGTGTTGACACGAATCTTCGCAACTGGCACTCTCACACATTTGCTGTCGGCCATAAGTGTCCATTTAAAATCGCCAGTGAACTGTTCTTTAGCGATTAGGTCTTCTTTGACGATGACCCCACTGCAGCCAGAGTCTCTTAAGAAAGTCACTTCATGATTTCCGATGCGTCCCTTTGAAACAGGCATGTTCTGGACGGTCACAGCTGCGCTGGCGACGACGGGGATGGATTTTCCGTTGGCAAGGAGAAGTTGGCCATCGGTTATGCACTCTTGCACGTCCGCAGGAGTAGCTGCGAGCTCGGTCTCACTCGGAAGAATGACGCTCCCCGCCGCGCACTTGATGGTCAGATCTACTGTTTTGCCGTTGATTGGAGAAACGTCTCTGTCGGTTGCCCACCGCTGCATTGTCCGTACTGCCCCGCTGTCCGCTACTTTTGTTTTGAGGACAGTTAACCGCTCTGTGGTCTGTAGCGTTGCAGGTGAAACAGCCTCTTGAATGCCCTTCCCTGGGAGGTGGCGTGGAGTCCGTGTGTCTCTGGCTCGTCTGACTTCCCTGGATCTGGTTCACATGGTTTCCAGTCTTCTGAAAATGTTTCGTCGAGCTGGGTGGCCCCAGGGTCTTCCCATGAGATATCTTTCAGCAGCCTCAGTCACATCTTTAAGCGTCTGAAGCTTTTGTTCTTCTAAGTGGGTCGCTAGGTCCTTGTGACAGGCATTGAGAAATTGTTCCTTCACGATCAGGTCATGGAGACTGTCGTAAGACTTCCTTTCGCCTGATAACTCCACCCACTTGTGTAGATATGACGACAGGCGCTCCACAAACTGCTTTGGCGTCTCGTCTGACTTAGGCCGGCATTCACGAAAGCGTTTACGGTAGCCCTTCTCTGTAAAGTTGTAGCACTGCAATAGGGCCTCTTTCAAGACGTCGTAGTCTTTAGCGTCATCGTCCGACAATCTGGTGTAGACGTTGAGTGCTTGCCCCGTCAGAAGTGCACTTAATCGAATCGCCCAGTCTTGAGGTTGCCAGTTAGAGCTTTTGGCAAACCTTTCAAATCTCGCCAAATAACTGTCGATCTGGTCCTTCCCATCGACAAACGCTGGCAATTTTGGAGCTTTGTTGTCACTGATAACTTGTGGCGCATGCTGATTGTTTTGGATACGCGCCAACTCTAGCTGGTATTGACGCTCACCTTCAAGACGCTTCAGCTCGAACTCTCTTTCTTTTTCTTGCCGCTTCTGTTCTAGTTCTAGTTCTTTTTCTAGACGCTTCTCTTCCAATTCTCTTTCTTCTCGCCGTCGCTGTTCCTCTAATTCTCTTTTTTCATGGCGACGCTGCTCTTCTAATTCTCATTCTTGTATTCTCTCCTGGGATTTGACGTACTCCGTCAGCTGCTTGCCTTTTAGATTCAATTCAATCCCTCTCTGCCAGAAGTCAGCCATCTTGATGCTTCTGGAAAGTTCTTTTCTAGAAATTTCTTTTCTGGAAAGTTCTTGACTGGAAGGTTCTTTTTCTAGAAAGTTCTTGACTGTGCTGTACTTTTCTAGACTGTTCTAGAACAGCACGCTTTCTGCAGTAGCGCTGATGCTTGCCACTAGTCGCCTTCGCTGACGCAGGCCCCGCTGTCCTCGTCATATGCGACGCTGCACCACGCTGGTGTTGATGTGCACGCTCCTGTGCTGAAGTAGACGCGATGTCCGCTCGTCGCTCTCTCTAACACTGGCGATGTAGCTCCGAGACTGTCCCTCGACGTAGTCTTACGGCAGCCACGTAGTCCCGATCTGTTGTTCGCTCACGAAGCAACTCTTCAGCGACTACACGCCCTTGCAGTCAACCCGAACCTATCGGTGATGTAGTCCCAGTATGTTGGCCCCTCTCGACGCAACTCGTTGGCGGCTACCCTCGATGACTGCCTCTCGTAACGTTGACTTGCTTGTTGTAGCAGTTGAACCCTTGGCTATGGCGTGAATCGCGGCTTGACCCCCAAAATGTTACACTCCGTTCGATGTTGGTGTTTTCTATCAGTATTTGATTCAGCCCCAATGCTGAATTCCTGATAAGGTGTAACTCAGATTCGTGTATCCACGCAGCCTGCTCACTCAGCATACAAGACACGGAGTCGACGTATGAAGTTTTCCACTTTTATTCAGCACACATCAACAACTGCATACAATCGCTCAATCGCCTTTCCGCTCTCAAATTTACTTTCCAACTTCACTATCAACAACTACTCTTTACAACACATGGAGCATCGAATATATAATTTTTTTTCTCATTCGAGATGACGACAGGTCGTTCTAGAAATGACGCATTACAACCAACCAATCAGAATTAAAGATCGTCATCACTGACTTACTTCATACATATATTTCTTCTGCCTCCGGGAACATTCCTTCAAACTTCGAAAATTATCCCGAAACTTCGATCGATAGTAAACAAGCGGGTCCAGAGAATTCTCCAACCATATCGACCAACGAAAATTATCAACGTTATACAAAGCCTCTCCTAACAACCATGCAAACTCAAATCAAAGGTAAATAAACTTCATTATTGAATACTTTGCAAAACGAAACGATCTATCGTGCGCGTTTCAGATATACTACCAGTGGCGTTTCAACGTAACATAGGGATTTCCTGAATAAATCACCGCTATTACTGTCATTGTCACACAACACGGCACACTGATCAAGCGATTCAGTCATGATGTAAGGACCAGGGTACATTGAACAATAGCCACTATAAATGTCACTGTCACTCAACATAGCACACTGACCAAGTGATTCAGTTATTCTGGGACAGTACATTGAACAATGACCACCATAAATGTCACTTTCACACAACAGGGCACACTGACCAAGCTTCACTCAAAGCATACACGCGGTGGGCCCGCGGCAATGCAACAATTATGTGCCTGTTGTTGCCACCATTAGCGCTAGCACGCACGAGCCTTTCGTTAATTCGCTGCAATTACAGAGTCCAGCAACCAAATACAAGAAGATATTTTATAATCTCCACTACATCACCAGAAAGTTCAAACTTTGTACTAAGTGACTTCAAATGGTGAACGTTGTAAGATGGATTTAAATGTGTAATTAATTACAACGCGTATACACATACACAATCGAAAACCGGACCAGTTCAAGTCAGCTAGTGCAGGGCCGATCAGCTACACACGGTCAAATCGACTTAAATATAACACAAACCAAATTGAATTCTGAGTTCTAGTTTATGCTAACACAAAACACAGATAAGAAAGTAACTAAATGCTAAAGATTACCACAATACAAACGATATTATAGAGGATGAGCCATATATCCACTCCATCCCTTTTACTGCTAGCTATGAGCTACACACAGTGCACAGTGCTTCGCGTGGGTTTATAGATGCCGGAGCGGCGTGACCTGGCGCCAAGCTTGGCTAAAAATAGCTTGCTGTTGTTCCACTGTAAGCCAAGTTTAGTGAAGAAAGCTCCAGCCGTGTGATATCAGAATTCTAAATTGAATGATAAAACTTTACTTTTTTGCGTTGATCAAATACAGAGAATGGTGGTTTTACCAGACTTCCATGCGTATACATATATTAGAGTAATTTGTTGGCTACCAATTGAACATACGTTTTTCTAGTTGATTTTGGTCTTATGAGTAAGCAACAAGTTCAGAATAAACTAAAAACACATGTTCACGAATTGTTGCATTGTTGCAGTGATGTTTGCATACGAACAGTGTCTGCTGTGCCTTGGTCACCATCCTGACATCTGGTATGAGGCTGCTGCCTACTTGGAACAGTCCAGCAAGATTCTGACAGAGAAGGGTGACCAGAATTCTGGCAAACTTTTTGCCGATGAGGCTGCTGCCATCTACGAGCGCGCCGTTACCAGTCTTATGAAGTCCAACATGCTGCTCTATTTTGCTTATGCTGATTTTGAAGAGGTAATTTGATGATCATAGTGATGATGATGGCAGTGAGGTAATTTGATGATCATAGTGATGATGATGGCAGTGAGGAGGCACTGTGGTCTAATGGTAGTGCTTCGGCTTGCGGATCTGAAGGTCCCGGGTTCGAGCCCTGGCCGGGCCATTGTGTTGTGTCCCTGGGAAAGACACTTTACTCCTGTTTTCCTACTCCTTCGGATGAGAGTATAAACCGAGGTCTAGTCTGTGTCGCATACATTCCATCATAACGGACTTTAAAGATCCTGACGCTCATGTCCTAGACGGGTGAGTGTCGGTGACAAGAACACACCCAGCATGCACCTAGGTCCTTCTCCCCCATCCCTGGCTGCCCAGGATTGTGCTCAGTTGTCCGGGCGTCAGACCATGCACCCAAAGGCTGCGGGTGGGCGTCTCGGGCGGCTTGAGTTAGAACCTGTATCGGCCAGCGCCTTGAGCAGCTCTTGAGCTGGAAAAGCGCTATATAAAAACGATTAAATAAAAATAAATAAATAATGTTCGTAATGATGTTGATAATGATGATATGTACAAATTTACCATAACCAGTTTTTATGAAATCCCTTATCCTGCTGTAGTTTTTCTGGGCTGATTTTGAAGGGCTGTGGCGAATTGCGCTAACAGACACTGTAAAGGGGATAAGTATGTTAGGACCAGACCATGTGCACCCAAAGTATGATTGCTTGAGATTGGACGAGAATGAGGAGACTCCCAAACGACATAGCTGTGTGTGCATTAAGTGTGAGAAGTAGTCTGATATTTTTATTTTTTCTATCTAATGTGAGCTTTTATCTTGTAATAAGGTTAGCGATAGAATATATATTTTAGACGAAGTGCCCCATGCTAGGATTCTATTGTATAATTATATTTTAGATTAATAAAGTAGTGTAAACATAATTTTGTGTTCACTGCTTTAGAGGGAAGTCTTTGTTTTGTGTGTACTGTCTGCAAGGATGTCAGGATAGCTAAAACAGATCACACATCTGAATAGCTATCCTAACATCGTTTCAAACACTGCACAAATCTGAGTAGGGATAGTGTAGGAAAGGGACCAGAATTGGGGTGGCCTCGTGGCGCAGTGGATAAGTCGCCGGTTTCCTATGCCAAAGGTCGCGGGTTCGATTCCCGCAAGGGGCGAACGTATGTGACTTAGGTACGAGACTAATGAGGTCACCGAGGGTTTTCTCCGGGCACTCCGGTTTCCTCCCTCCCTTCAATAATGGTACAGGACGCAGTCAATATAAAAATTTCAAAAATAAAAATTAGATTTTCTTTCCATCTTCTAATAGCGATCTTCCTGCCTTTACACCACCTGTTTGAGTGATGGATGTGTATTTGGTGTATGTGAGGGTGGATGAGACAGGTGAGCGTGTATGTTGGTATAGATCGCCACGCTTTGAGCCTGAATGATTTGGGGAATGGTGCGTATAGCATCTTGTATTAATATTATTATTATTATTATTATTAATTGACCCCCACCCCCATAGATTAGGTCAGATGTTACAGATCAGATATATGACAGTGGTAATGGACGAGTGGTCTTTGTCCATTTGTAGGGTAAATTGTTTTATTTCAGACCTTTGTTAAGGTCCAGTTTTATTTGAATTTGTAGATTCTGTATTGCATTAATTACATGTTTTTTTGTATAATAATGCGAAGAAGACACACATTTCAGACACGAATGAAATATGAAAAAGTGCATCAGGTTTACAAACGTCTCGTGGAAAGGGAGGACATTGATCCAACACTGGTTAGTATCTGTATGTGTCTGTGTGTATGTAAGAGGGGGATGTGAAGGTGGAGTGTATGAAAGGGGTTTGTGTATGTTATTGTGTGTATGCTTGTATTTGTATGTGTTCGTGTCATTAATGTTTTCATGCAGGTAGGATCAAATTCAGTGCAAATTTTAGAAAAACAACTTTATTTCTAATTATGTAAAAATTGGGATTACAAATTGGAATTTTGATTCGCATGCATAGCAATGTAAGTCTATGTAATCCCCTCTCTCACCCTCCAACCTCCAAAAAAATTAATAAAAAGTAGTAATTATATTTTTTTTTAAAATCCAGATGTTTGCAAATCTGTGCAAGAAGAGTCCTAAATAGTCCAAAAATGGCATTAAAAAATTAAAATTGTATGTCTGTTTATCTGTCTGTCCGCCATTTGTCTGTGCAAAACTTTAAAGGGGCCAAGTACTCCAAACCTATTTTATGTATCACAACCAAACTTTGTAAGATGGTGTAAATCCATTAGACCTTGAAGATCAGTGAACCTTTGCTGTAGTTTCCTTGATAGTAGTATTTGGACTCGGAAGTGAAGGTCACTTCAAGATCAAGAATATAAAAAGATCAAAGTCGGTATTTGCATTTTAATGCCACTGTTCATTTCTTTTTTTCCTTCTGGTCACTCATTTTCAACATGGCGGTTTATCCCAAGGTTAGTGGAGGATTTCTTGGGCATAATATAATTTTTTCTGTAATTTATTTGATAATACATGCATGGATGCCATTCTTCAGTTTAAACCGAATTTTTGAATTCACATTGTTTTTCCTTTTTTTACATTTTATTTTATTATTATTCTTTGTAAAGATTGGTTCTTCTGAGAACATGGTGTAATACAAATTTCCAGAGCATTCGGTTTATGGTCCCGCCATCTTGTTTTACCTCTACTGAGTTGCCTTGTATTTGTGAAAGAATGTATTGTGTAATATATTTGTGAAAGAATGAATTTCCTGAAAGCAAACGATCTGTCAGCACAGCAAATTGACATTAAAGGAATCATAAAAAACAAATGGGTGTGGTTATGGTTGAATGAGGAAGAGATTGGATGAAAACATTTTCTATGGGCAAGATATGTCGATGCTCCAGGAGCAGATCAAGTGGAAAGAAGACTGTCTTGCCACAACAAAGATAGAACACAAAGTTGTATGTCCGTATGCTAATAGCTGCTGGTCAGTTAACCCAGACATTCCCTATAAATTTACAAGACCATTTTTCAACTGCTAGTTTTCTTCATGATAATACTGACATGTTTCAAAAAGATCTTCTTTCACAGTTCTTCATATTATTATTATTATTATTATTTTAGGGCGAGAGAGTCTGTGTCTGAGTAATTATTATGTGGTTTTATCTGTTTTTATTATAAAATTAATCTCTATAACACATTGTTTTGTTTTGAGACAAAAATAAAATATGATTAATTCATATCAGAATTATAACCATAATGGGCATTTGTCATATATGTTCATTCCTAAATTGGCTTTATTTTGGTTGCAAATACTATTTCTTGCTTTTTTTTAATTGACTGTACTATTTATGAAATTGTTGTTAGATTGACTGTGGTGGCGTGTTTTTTCCCGTTACAAATGACAATCACAATAAACCTGGTCACTACTACATGTATCTGTGTGTACTGGCCTCCGCCTAGTAAGACGAACAAACTGACATCGGCCATGTTTTTTCGTGAATTTCCGGAGCTCTTGACAATATGCGCCGATCGTAGCAGGGATGTGTCTTTTATGGGGGATTTCAATCTCCATGTAGATAATCATGCTAATTCTCAGGTTCGCCGTTTCATGACTATGCTCAGCGACCATGGTTTTTCACAGCTTGTAAATGTACCAACCCAGCGTTCTGGTCACACTTTAGACTTGGTTGTGGTGCGCAGTGATGACAGTCTCTGGTCTTTAGAGGCTGTGGACGACAGTACCTACCACTCCTGTTTATCCGACCACTAACCTCATCGTCAGCAGGCTCGCTCTCGCTCGGCCACCTCCTCCGACGCGGCTGGTGACGTCACGGAACCTCCGCGCAGTTGACCCGGCCGCTCTCCAAGCTGACGTGCAGGCGATGGCCTGGTCAGCCAGTGAGCAGCAGGCAGACCTTGATGTTGACGGTCTCGTCACTGTCTACAACGATGGCCTTTGCCGGATCCTCGACCGCCTGGCGCCCTCTGCTACCAGACGGGTGAAAGATCGCCCCTCCGCGCCCTGTATGTCCACCGAGGTCCGCGAGGCTCGTCGGGGGCGGAGGTGGGAAGAGCGACGCTGGTGGAAAACTCGCCTCACAGTGCACAAAGAGATCTTCATCAAAGAAAAACACAGTGTTGTGCGTGTCGGCGGCGAAGAGACGCTACTATAGTGATTGAATAGCTTCTGCAGCGTCTTCAAACAAGGAGCTATTTGCGTTTACCGGTGAACTGTTAGGCCAGAAAAAGTGCCGTGTTCACCCCTCTTTTATTCCTCGTTCGGAACTTCCACAAGCTTTTTGTAACTTTTTCACAGACAAGATTCGCGGTATTCGAGACAAACTTGATGCGCGCCCATGTGACACTCCATCTTTTGAAGTGTATGATGGACCTGCGTTGTCATCCTTTCAGCCTGTTTCGGAGAGTGACATTCATGCCTTGATTGCGCAGTCTCCTACAATGTCTTGTATGCTTGACCCATTGCCAACCCCTCTTGTGAAACATAACCTTGCTGATCTTGTGCCTTTGATTTCTGCTATTGTAAATGCTTCTCTTACTACAGGTACTGTCCCAAAGCAGTTTAAACAGGCAGTTGTGACACCGTTATTGAAAAAAACTGGACTTGACAGCGATGTACTAAACAATTACAGTTATGCACATGTTTTGGGACCCTAATAGGACATGATGTCCTGAACACAAAAAACCAATAGGACATGATGTCCTAAACACAAAAAAGTAATAGGACACTGGCATTGTTGCCAAAAAGTCTTGTTGTTTACTTGGTAATACTGAACAGTAAAGAGGCACTTCGAAACAGTAAAAGTTCAATTCTTGAAAATGTAGCGTTTTCTCTTGCTTGCCCACTTCTTTACAATCCGGTGAAGATGCTCTTTTGAAGCGTTTTCAGTGTACCCTCTTTGAGACATCAAGAGATTGAATGTTTTCTACTTTACTGTCTTTCAAAAGCTGCATAACAGAGCCAAATTTCGCGAGAGGCAGATTTTCTTTTATTACCCAGTTTACAGCTCGCGCTGTGGTAATCATCGCCTCCTCCTGATTTGTCAACAATAGATCCTCACAAGCCTCTTCATTTTGTTGCTCTTGGGGCACTTGGATTGCTAGTTTGTGACTAGCTGTAGTCAAATGATCTTCCAATGCACTTTTTAAAAAAAGTTAACGCAGCCGCAAGTAAACAAGTTTTTCGCCACACCAGAACTTTTAAATACCGTACAGAACATGTCCTTTTTTTCATTGTCAAATGTTACCCACGCCTTCTGAAAAAACACGATCAACACGAGTAGGCTGACTCGAAGTTGACAGTGTCTCGATCTCGCGACCATCGGGATCGGAAGAATCCTCCACAGATCGTGTAGGCTCTGCTTCTTTTATTTGTGCTGGGAACTGAATTACCCCCAAATAAGACGGTTATTGAGATTTGGTTTTCATCCGCCTTCAGTCTTTTTTTCGCAGACATTTCCGATAATTTCGATCGAATGTTTGGCTTGCCAAAAGTACAAGTACAATTCCAATACAGATCCAACGTAAACTCAAGTCGCGAGCACTGATTGACTAAAACAAAGCTGTATATGTTTCAAGGGCGCTGGTTGGCTGTGTTGCTTTGTGACTCGGGATAAAAATAGCAATCCCATGCAGGCGATGACAAGAGAGATAAGGCATATAATATACCTTTCAGCATGTAGACGACGGTCCCGGGGGCTTGTTTGGTTTTCCGTCTAGCGCTGAATAAACGTTTCGCCATCTCCTCAAAATACGCAAAAACTATCTGACACGTGTCCGACTCGCCATCGTTTTAATCGGACAAGATGTCCGCCTTGAGGTTTGACAATCGGACATTTAAAAAAACAAGCGGTCAATGTCCGGGGTCCGGGCAACTTGTGCATCACTGCAATTATAGATCTGTATCTAATGTTCCATTTATATTCAAGATCCTGGAGAAGGTTGTGTTGAAACAGTTACAAGATCATCTATCTCAAAATGGTCTTCTGGAAGCCTACCAGTCAGCATACAAGAAGAATCATAGTTGTGAGACTGCTGTTCTCAGTGTCCTTGATCGTTTACTTAGACAGGCTGACGAGAAGCGTGTTTCTCTTGTAGCATTGTTAGATCTGAGTGCTGCGTTCGACACGCTGGATCACCACATACTTCTAGAGAGATTGCGCATTACATTTGGTTTAAGAGGGACTGTTCTTAAGTGGTTTTCCTCGTCTCTCACTGATTGTTACCAGTCTGTTGTCATTGATTGCAATACCTCTACTCCTAGTCCCCTGTTATGCGGAGTCCCCCAAGGTTCTGTGCTCAGTCCTGTTTTGTTTTTGTTGTACTCCCAACCACTATCTAATGTAATCACAGCCTGCAACTGCATGTTCCACAAATACGCAGATGATACAGAACTGTCAAAGAGTGGTCAGGCAGATGACTTCCCTTCTGTTGTGTCTGAAGTAGAAAAACATGTATTGACAGTGTCCAGGCTTGGATGAATAACAACAGGTTGATGCTTAACCCTGACAAGACCGAGGTTATACCTGTAGGCTCATCTTCCTGTCTTAAACTGGTCGGCAGCGATTCTGCAAACATCGGCGGCAGCACCATCCCATTTAGTAATATTGTTCGTTATTTGGGTGTCAAGCTAGATAGTTCTTTGTCCATGCATGACCACATCAGTACCATCTGTCGTGTGTCCTTGAGCTTCGGCGTATTGCGTCCTTGAGGCAGTTTCTTTCGAGGGAAGCTTGCACACAGTTGGTCAGCGCTTTTGTGACATCCAGACTTGGTTATTGTAATTCAGTTCTAGCTGGTCTCCCCATTGATGAAGTTAGCCGACTGCAGCGTGTACAGAACTGTGCTGCTCGGCTTGTGCTTAAAAAACGGAAACGTGATCATGTCACGCCTCTCTTAATGCAGCTCCACTGGCTCCCTGTCAATTTCCGCATTGAATACAAAATTGCTGTCCTAGCTTTCCGTCACTTTGACCAGTCACTTCCACCATATCTGTCTGAGGTACTCACTACATACACTACAACCCGTTCTTTGCGCTCATCAGATAAAAAACTGTTGAAAACGCCCAAGTGTCTGCTTAAGACAGTTGGCGACCGGTCTTTTAGTTTTCAAGCACCCAAAGTTTGGAATGCACTGCTGCCGGTTTAAGACATTGTACAGACCTTGTTTCCTTTAAGAGCTGCTTAAAAACGCACTTGTTCCGCAAGGCGTTTTCTGTGTAATAGTATGAACAGTAATAATACTTTCTCAATGATGCTGTACATGATGTAGTGCGAATGTTGTGATGATGCGTACGAATGATGTGTGTAAGCGCATTGAGTTGTTATTCTAATGAAAAATGCGTTGTATAAATGCAATTTATTATTATTATTATTATTAAATCACACAAATTCTTCAGCGTATTGCAATCTACAGTGTTGGTCTGTAGGATGGTCGGCATTGTTGACGTCATCCTGCTGCGTCTGTTCTGCCACTTGTTCTCGCGCAAGAACAGACCATGGTGGGTTGTAGAGGTTGCTGTGCTTTCCCGCGTAGTCCTGGTACTTCGGCGAAGGGGTGGCGGTGACCGTGATACCACTGCGGCTGCTTCTGTTCCTGTTCACCTTTCAGTTCCATCATTGATCTGTTCATGGGCTGCATCAACTGTCTACGTCACTGCTCTTGCTACCTGGGGAGCCATGGAAGTCAGGCATGACTCTCAGTTCATTTCTATTTACTTGCTTTTCCTGCCCTGTTTTATTGCTGACAACTTTGCAAGCTGCACCACACACGTCGGTCATTGTAAAAACCTGACATTTGTCCTGGATCTTATTCCGGCCTTGAGGATGGTTCTTCAACAAGACACATTGACCTTTGTGTACAGGGTTATTTTTCACATGGTCATCAAACCGTTCCTTCTTCTTCAACACTTCGTCCTGCAGTCGTCTTCTAGTGTGTCTGTAAGCCAGGTCTAGACTTCGTCTGTGGTGCAGGATCCAGTCGGGACATGGCTTGTCGTCATCCATGTTGAATATGGTGTCCAAGTGTAGTCGTGGTTGCCTGCCAAACATTAGGTAGTATGGAGCAAACCCTGTGGTGGTATGAGGCGTGGCGTTGTACGCAAACACTAAGTACTGCTGGTAATCTGTCCATCACCTTTTCTTCTATTCTTAAGGTCCATTTTTATTGCATAACACAACTTTTACTATAGTTTTTTTGATAGTACAAGAGTATTTGGCGCCGGAGGTCAAGGTCACGTGAAGGTCAAGGTGATCCCAAAATCAAGTTCACTGAAAGTCAAGTGTAACAGCAGAAATATTGACGACAAAATGTAGTAAATTAGCTTAGCGCGAAATAGATAGCATCGAATAAAACTTGACGTTAATTCACGAGTTACCTAAAGAGAAGTCCACACATGTTAAATTAACTTCCTTCAGACAGCCATTCCGCCAGTCCCTCCAGATAGCGAACTTGTTTTTTCCAACTTAGTTCCAGTCATTCGCCGAAAAAGGCAATCATTGAAGTCGAACGAAGCTCTCCAATGTGTTACGAAATGATGCTTGCATGACTATGACTAGTTAAACTTTAAAAATGGTCACTGTTGCTTCTAATTCTGTCCTATTTACACAGATTAGCATTTTGCAGCGGTGTACTTTGTGAAGATGAGCATAATTAGTATCGACCATATTTAATAGTTGCGTCCCTTGCTTTGCTTTTGTTAGTTCTAGGCAGTAGGCTAATAATAGCATTCCCCATTTCCAGCCTAGAATCAAGTAGACACTGTTATATACATGGGCCTAATCTACATTATATATTATACTAGTGGTTTTTGTACCCTGGCAAGCCAGGGTACACATGATGCTGTTTAAAATGTAGACAGAGAGAACTTTTGTCTGCGAGTTTCATTTGGACGATGATACCTCCCCATATCCCCCTTGATACCTCACCATACCCCCCCCCCTGATATCTCCCCGTCACCCCCCATGATGCCTCATCATACCCCCTTGATACCTCTCCGAACCCACTTGATACCTCCCCATACCCCCTTGATACCTTCCATACCCCCTTGGTTCCTACCTGTACCCTCCTTGATACTTCCCCGTTGATCGTTTCGCAGGTATGGATGAGAGGAATCGACCATCACCATACCCCCTTATATATACCCGTATCCCCGTTATGCCTACCCATGCCCCTTTAAACCTACCCGTAGCCCCCTTTTACCTACACGTACCATCCCATCCCGATCCTTGGTAGTAATAATAATAATAATAATAATAATAATAATAATAATAATAATAATATTGAATATAGAATAATACAAATAGAAATCATAAAAAACACCAAGGTTTTAAAAGAAAATTTGATATAAGATATAATTGTTATAATAATAATTATTATTATTATTATTAGTTTATAAGTAATAATAATAATAATAATAATAATAATAATAATAATAATAATGAATATAGAATAATACAAATAGAAATCATAAAAAACACCAAGGTTTTAAAAGAAAATTTGATATAATAATAATAATAATAATAATAATAATAATAATAATAATAATAATAATAATAATAATAATTTATTATTATTAGTTTATAAATAATAATAATAAATAATAATAATAATAATAATAATAATAATAATAATAATAATAATAATAAAGTAAAGGTAAAAAGTCTAAATAAATAAAAATATCCATATTGTAGTGTTAAAAAAAAAAAAAAAAAAAAAAACGTAAAAAAAAAATATGGCCCGCGTGAGTATCGATCTTGGCTCGCCCGAAACTGTAGGCGAAAGATTAACCCACTAAGCTACAAAGACTTCGTAGAAAAACCATGAATTTTTTAGTCTATATGGGAAAACATGCTGAAACCTCAATTTGATTTTTAATGGAAGCGAGCGGAATGAGGCTATTGCAGTTTGTGGACAGTTTGTTTATTTATTTATCTCAGAAACGGTTAAACGTTCGGTAAGGAAATGTCGGCTATAACGATTTGGCTGGTTTTGAGCACACAGCAGGCCGATCAGCAGCGTTCAGCACCTGCCCAGATTAGCGTCCATAGGAGACAAACTTTATAGTAAAGGCGAAGAAGGACTTCCGGCTAAGCAATTTATATATGAAGGGTTGCATGACAAAACGCACTATATCCAAATTTGTCAAGTTGAGATATTTGGCAGTTTTTAAAGGCAGGCCTTGTAGCAGATATTCCTTATTTGTACTTATACTAAAAAAATGAGAACATTAAAGCTTTCTTAAAAACACAAATCACCAAATCAATGTTTGATATCATATTTACTGGACCATTTTTTATATTGACTGTTTTGACAAAACGCATTATATCCAGCGAAAGGCTATTTCACAAAACGCACTATATCCGTTACCTAGCAAACAAACTATTTAAAGTTGTCTCAATACTATTTAAAATTCACTGGATTCACAGCAGATCTCCAACGAAGAATACAAAGCATGGAGATGAGGTGCTACAGAAGACTTCTGGGCATTTCCTATACCCAACACATCACCAACGACGAAGTCCGACAGACCATCACACAAGCCATTGGACAACACGATGACCTGCTCACAGTGGTGAAGAAACGGAAACTCCGATGGTATGGCCACGTCACCAGATCATCAGGCCTTGCAAAGACTATTCTGCAAGGCACAGTGCAAGGAGGTAGAAGAAGAGTGAGACCGAAAAAGAGGTGGGAGGACAACATTCGAGAATGGACTGGTTTGACACTGAGCGAAGCCATCAGGGCTGCTGAGGACAGAGAAAGATGGAGTATGCTGGTTAAACGATCATCTGTGGTGCCCCTACGACCTTCGGGTTACGGGACAGGATAGGATAGGATAGGATAGGATTGGAATAATTATGTAAAGTAAAGTGCAAAGATTATAAGTTTATAGACAATAATAACACAATGCTAACCATAATAACTAAAGGTAATACACCTGACTATTAATCAATTATTTTCACCACTGATATTAATTTACTAAATATAATAATAGGCTATTGATATTAATGATAGGGATGATAATATTATTAGTAACAAGACTTGAGCAATCAATATGAATAAGAATGCGAGTGGTCCTGATATGACTTTAAAAGTTAACCGCACTTTTGTGTTAACAGAAACATCTGCAGTTAAAATAAACTCGGTCACACTTTATGTAGCGCATGTCCTACTCCCCTCCCCATCTTTGTCACATCGTATTGGTCGCCTCCCCGCCCTCTTTCCTAGCCTAGGTGTTACGCAATTTGTGAACAACCCGTAATAATGATGTTCAACAAACAAAAAGCTGATCTCGCCTTGTTTAAGGAATCATAAAACTTCTCTTGATTTAGAGCAAGGTCTGTGGGTGTCAGGTTTGCTGCCAAGCAGCCTTTGCACTCTGCATTGTCATTGCAGTGTGAGTAGGCAATGGCTGGGATTTTGCCACCACTAGCTGGAATGACGTGCTCGCTTCACTATTTCTTTTTTGTGTGTAGTCTTATCCTTCCGTTTTCTCCTCCCTCCAATTGTCAAATTAACTTCTTCCAAACTGTCATCAAAGTTATCCATCATAAATTTTGACGGATGGCTCCGTTTTATTAAGATTATAAATCAAATGTGCTGAATAAATCGCTTTGTTTACACTTATCAACAAGACTGGAGGTGTGGCCGGATATAACACTTTCGGGCGATCTGATTGGCTGAACGGATATAGAGCGTTTTGTCAAAAAGAGGCAGTGGCTCATAGCGCGTTTTGTAAAGAACTGTCATGTTTCGCTGGCCGTTAGTAACGGTTATAGCGCGTTTTGTGAAGAAATATTTTTACAGGCAGTTGCAGCTATAGGAGCTGAGTGTGTCAAGGGATATAACTCGATTTTGTTACTTTTGGCGTATAGCGCGTTTTGTCATGCAACCCTTCATATATAGAAGTCAGTCTCGGTGCAGCGAAGACGCGTCACTAGCTGACTATAATTATTAGATCTGTATTGTTCGCTTTATACGTAAATAAATGTATAAACTACTCTAGTTAATACTATTTAGGCCTATACTTCATAATATTCAAATCTTTAGTTTCCAGAGAAGGACGAGTAGGCTAAGCGAATTTATTTTTTTCATTACTCGAGATCAGAGTTAAATTAATAGAAGTAGTAGTAGTCGTAGTAGTTGTGGTATATTTATTTAGTAAAATCTTTAATAAATTTATTTCTTTTGTTTTGTTTGTTTGTTATAATAATAATAATTATAATTATTATTATTATTATTATTATTCAGGGTTCGTACGCTCCTTGAACCTCCTTGAATTTTCCATGTCTTGTTCAAGGGCCCTTAAATCTCCTTGAAAATAGCCAAATTGCCTCAGCTCCTTGAAAACTCCTTGAAATTTCAACCAGTGTATCTATCCATTGCTTGACCTATAGATTTTATTGTCAAGTTTTCAAAAAAAGCCATTGAAACATAAAAATTAATAAAACAAAATTATATTATTTGTGTTGTTTGACGATCGTAACTTTTGTCGATAAGGGAAGTAACCTCCACTGGAAATTGTTCATTTCCTTGCTGTCGCGCATGCGCAGTTCTCGGTACATATTCTTCGTTCTTCCGCTCTTCACCTCGGTGTACACAGCGAAAAGGACAGCGACACCTCGCATATTTGCTTACTGAAGGGGTAAAAATGCCTGGAGGCGATTGTGTGTTGAATCTTTTGTGGTTATCGAAATCTGAATATGCAGGGTGGCTGCTTGAAAAGAAAGGGAACAAGCATGCATGTTTCTGCCGCGTCTGCCAGAAAATTATCGACGTGAAAGTGATGTGTTGGACCAGCTGTTCAGCACACACATGAAAGCAACAAAGAACTATCAAGATCGGGCCCTCAAGATCTTTGGGCTGTTGTGAGGCAGCTGTTACTTTTGTCCCATGGGCAAGCAAATGTGGAGAGAGGATTCTCAATCAACAAAGAGAACAGCACTGAAAATTTCTTCCAGCAGTCCTTGGTTGCTCGCCAACAAGTGCTGAACGGTATCAGGAAGATTGGTGGAATCGACAAGGTGGACATCACCAAGGAGCTGCTATTATCAGCATCTTCTGCAAGGAGAAAGTACCACGACTACCTTGATCAACAACAGAAAGACCAGGAACAGGCACAAGCGGCAAAGAAGAGGAAGGCATAGGAAGACTCTGTTACTGATTTAAGAGAGAAAAAAGGAAGAATGGAGAAGGATGCTCAGCACCTGAATCAAGAGGCAGACAAGCTTGCTGAACAAGCAAAAGAGGAAGGGTGCGCTGAGACTCTTGATTCAGTCAAATGTGCCGAGGCGCAAATCCAAGGAAATAAAGATCCAGTTGAGAAGATTTCCCGTCAGATTGATGAAGAGATGGAAAAACTGAAATAACTGAAAACTCATTCATCTGTATAAAGTGTATTATATATTAGCCGGTGGTGGTACCTCTTTTTGACTTTTTACAGTTCTCTAACTTGTGTCTAAGGACAACAGGCTTCACAATTATTGTTTAAGTGGGTATAGACTCTGTAATCTGCATCATCATTATAACTGCAACTTCATCGACATGCAATATTTATGTGTGTAGATTTCATAATTAATATCAACATCAGTATCACCATCAGATTCATGACTGCAAACAATTTATGGATGTCACTGGGTAAGAGATTTTATCCTTTATTTTGACTACTTGTCAATTCTTATGTGCGTTTATAATTTTTAAAAACTCCTTGAATTTTTGGAAAAACTCCTTGAAATCTCCTTGAAAACTCCTTGAATTTTTTTTACAAAAATTTGAGTATGAACCCTGATATTATTATTATTATTATTATTATTATTATTATTATTAATATATACCTTTTTTTTTAAAAAGAATAGTGTGCTGCTGTGCATGCTCAACACGGCAGTGCATTCAAGTACTTTCAGACTGTGGCTAAAAACTCCCTTAGTTCCGCCTCGTAGGGTCCCTTAACGCAGGCTGGACTGCTTATAACCAGCTGACAAACGGCCAGCGACCCACAGCACAAGCTCTGCAACTAGCACTCGCCTGGAAGCTTATAATTACTTTAACCGCGCGCCAAGCTCTGTACTGTATAGGGCCAGGCAGGGGGCTGGCCGGGCGGCTGCGCTACATGCAATTGAGTGCCTATTGCTTGCACCATTAGCACCACGAGACTTTCGTAAATTCGCTGCAATTACAGAGGCCAGCAACCAAACACAAGAAGAGCTTTTATAATGTCGACCACATCACCAGAAAGTTCAAACTTTGTACTAAGTGACTTCAAATGGTGAACATTGTAAGAAGGATTCAAATGTGTAATTACAATGTACACGTATACACACTCAAAAACGTAAAACCGGTCCACTGCTAGTAAGCTTATAGTGCAGGACCGGACAGCTAGTGCCGTCAAATCGACTTAAATATAACACAAACCAAATCGACTTCGTGGTTATAGATTATGCTAACACAAAACACAGATATGGAAGTAACTAAATGCAAACCATTATCACAATACAAAGGATATTCCACATAAAACGATCACTTTTAGTACACAAAAATAGGATGATGAGCCATACGTTTCCTCATAGCTGTGTACTGCAGAGAGCGTGGCGTTGGCGTCTGCATCTGGATCTGGATCTGCATGCGCTAGGCTCCAAGCTTCGCTAAAAATAGCTTGCACATGCAGGCAGAGAGTCAAGTTTTACACAGGGCTGCACTGCCGTGTCAATGGTGTAAATTTGGTCAGTTACGTTTTGTTTGATTTTGCGGAAGTTGTGTGTAGCCCGAAATATTCAGATGATGTTACTAGTTATTTTTTCTTATCGGTTTACCAAAGTTTTCAGATAATTCATGAAAATGTCCGCCTGCCACGCAACATTTTTTGTAATACACGTTTTTCATTAAAATACATATAATTAAAATACATAATAACAACTTTACTGTTTCAGTTAAAAAGAATAATATCAGTTAAATAAATTATTGTTTTGGTGTTTGCAATAAGATGAAAAAAATATCACTGAGATCCTTGGCAAGCATGCACCGCCCAAGGAAGAACCATGGATCACACCTGAACTTTTGGACCTGTGTGATAAACTAAGAGAGTTGAGAAAGAAAAAAAACACCTCACATGGAGCTGATACCTACTGAAAAATCAACAATGACATCCGAAAGGCATGCGCCCAGCATAGGAGTACTGGATAGAAGATCAATGCCAAGAAATAGAGAACAGTCTGAACAAGAACAACAGCCAGACTGTGAAGCGGCTGAGAAGTGTTAAACAGCCCAAGATCTCCACGATCCAAAGCAAATCTGGCCTTACAAAAAAACAAGAAGTCTGGGAAAGATGGACAGAGTACTGCTCTGACCTTTACAGTTCTAGCATGTCCCCATAACAGAGAAGAAGAAGAAATCCTCCCAATTTGTTTGTTTTATTGTCTTCTTCATTGAAAAAAAATACAAAAATAAAATACATCATTGGAAAATGCAGTAAGTGAATAAATAAATACATTTCGGCAGTCAGAGTTAATAATTATGCATCATATGAACTGGCCAATTGTAGAGAATATAAACGCTTTTGCCAATGCAATACACATTTCAAAGCTAATGTCTCCTATTTGTGCTAAATTTCTAGGCAATGTATCGTTTACAATGTCGCACTGATATAATGATTGCTTCAAAGAAAAATTTTCTTTGCACGCACACACATTTTTACAATACTTGGTTCTCACAGAATTCATATAAATTCGGTAGGCCATGCAAGTAACAGATCTGGGAATTCCACAATGTTTATCATACTGTTGTTTAAAATGACAACCTTTCTTGACCTCTTGAACTATCAAGTTTGAAACTTCTTTGACCGTCAATGGTAAAGACAAAGAGACCGCGTTTATACGTAAAGCACCGTTTCTTGCAGCTCGATCTGCCCAATCATTATATCGAAAACCACAATGAGAATGGATCCAACAAAAGTCTACATTTGTACCATTTACAATTAAATTATTAATGAGGTGTTTAATTTCAATGATAATGTCTGTTCTTTCTTTATAGGAATTGGAATTTAAAGCCTGAAGTACAGATTTAGAATCTACAAATATTGCAATACTTAATAGATGAAATGTTATGCTCATGATTTTACTTAATGCCATTAAAATTGCTAGAAGTTCAGCAGTGAAAATCGATTTTCCATTACCTAGATAATATGATTCAGAAATTTTTAAATCAGGTATAACAAAGGCTGTGCCTGTATCACCTGTCTTTAAAACAGAACCATCAGTGTATATTTTTAGAGAAGATGAATATTTTTCTGCTAGATACATATGAACAACAGATTTGAGTAAGCTGATATTTTCATTCTTTTTTTCAGTGGAATAGTTTATATCATAACTTGCATTTTCAAGCTCCCAAAGAGGGATGGGTGAGATCAATTCTCTATTATACAAAAAGTCTATATATTTTAAATGTGTCTGAACTAAATCTTTTGTATAAGTTGCAATAGTTTGAAACATTTTAGTGTTTTGAGTTCTTTTATTAAAGTTGACATCTGATCTTAACTGCAATTCTTCCTCTGTGCTATTAAATACTGCAGCTGCTCTTATAATATATTTAGCACACATCATTTTCCTCCATTTTTGTAAAGGAATAACACCTGCTATTTCATACGTTAAACTAGTTTTAGTATGAATGGGAACACCTAGTGCTAGTTTTATAGCTTTACTATCTAAACTCTGTAATTTATTAAGGTAGCAGGCAGGAGCAGAGAAATAAACTTCCTGTCCATATGTTATTTTTGATCTAACAGGAGCACAAGCTAAGTGAACTAAAACTTTTGAATCTTGACCCCAAAGTTGTCTAGCAATGATTTTCAACAAGTTATATCTTTTAACGGCTTTGTGTATTAAATAGTCAATATGCTTTTTCCAGTGCAACTTACAAGTTAAATAAACACCCAAAAATTTTACTTCTTTAACATATTTAAGTTCTTCTTTGTCAATGAAAATTTGTGGCAGTTGCCGTGGTTTTTGACCATTATTAAATAAGATCATGTTTGTCTTCTCTTTAGATAATTCCAGACCATTTAAGCTCATATAAAGTATAATATTATTAATTTCATTCTGATAAAGTTTAGTAATGTATTTTACTTCAAAAATGGATGTTTTCTTTCTCAAGGAAACATTCATCAAGACCACTATGTCATCAGCATACTGAACTAGGAATACTTTTTTACTTACATTTCTAGGTAAATCATGAATTAAAATATTAAATAAAAGAGGTGAAATTAAGGCTCCCTGAGGAATTCCCATGTCTGCTTTATGAGATGTTGAATAAGAATTATCAACTCTAACACTTATGTCTCTACCTGAAAGGAAACTTTTAATATAATTATACATGTGTCCAGACAATCCTATTTGTTTTAATTTCAATAATAATTTTGCATGCCATACCCTGTCATAGGCTTTTTTCACGTCAAAAAACATTGCTAAAATACTCTTTCTCTTAGAAAATTGTCTTTTAATTTGTGTAGTTAATTTAACAAGGTGATCTATAGTGGATCGGCCTTTTTGAAATCCTGCCTGATTAACAGGGTTTATATGTTGTTTTTGACAATAATACGTCATACGTTCTAAAATTATCTTCTCCATTAGCTTGCTAACATGAGAGGTTAAGGCGATATGTCTATAATTAGCTGGGTCTGTTCTTTGTTTGCCAGCTTTTAAAATAGGAATTACTAGAGAAGACTTCCATATTTCCGGCATAGTTCCTCGTACCCAACACCTTTGAATGATTGTATGTAGTAGATGCAACCACTTTTCTGGTAAATTAAATAATAATATATAGGACACACCATCCAGGCCTACAGCAGATTTTCTTGGTCCTAGACTAAATAAAGCATCCTTAAAATCTTGAAAAGAAATATTTGCATTTATGAACAAGTCATTGTCTGGAAATGGATCGTTATATTCATCTAAACACTCTTTCTCTTTTCTGTCATTAAACATTTGCTGAGATAAAGTATAGGAGCAGCTGTCATTTCCAAAAATGTTTACAAATGCTTCAGCTTTTTCAACCGGGGAGGGAAAAATATTGTTTTGTAATTTAACTGGACACTGTGGCAGCCAATATCCATTTTTCATTTCAGCAACTTTTTTCCAAGCCTTCGAACTGTCTTGTAAACTAGCTATTTCTGTTAGACAAAACTCTGTAAAGTATTTTTTTCTTTTCAGCCGCAATTATTTTGTTGCATTCTATTTTTGCCTTCTTCATTTCTTCAAAAGACTGGATTGATTTTAATTTTTTCCAGCTTTTGTATGTTTGGTTTTTCTTTTTAACTGCCGTGTCACAAACTTCATTCCACCAAACATTACCGTTTCTGGTTTTTGTCTTTATCGATCTTCTTTTAGGAATTGAAGTACTTGCTGCAGTGTGAATTTTTTCAGTAAATTGGGAATATACAAAATTTATATCATCTACGTTTTCAAAATCAGTACTATATGACATCAATAAAGATTTGAACAAATCCCAATCTGCTCTGTCATAAATGTACTTAGGAATGACATCATCTTCTATCTGCGTTTCAACAGGATTATTTAAGGTTGTAACAATAGGCAACACTCTTCAACATCTTTTTA
This sequence comes from Oncomelania hupensis, assembly GCA_036898135.1. Classification (NCBI taxonomy): domain Eukaryota; kingdom Metazoa; phylum Mollusca; class Gastropoda; order Littorinimorpha; family Pomatiopsidae; genus Oncomelania; species Oncomelania hupensis. The sequence goes on from CM072515.1 coordinate 14,275,837, forward strand.
GTGCGCATCATGTCAGAGGCTCTTGCAGACCATGAAGGCACAGTCAGCATAGGGGGTAGAGCAATCTCCAATCTTTGTTTTGCGGATGACATTGATGGATTGGCTGGAGAGGAACAAGAACTTGAACAGCTGGTACAGAGGCTTGACACCACCTCCACTGCTAGAGATAGCAATAATGAGACTTGAGCGCCAAAGCTCAAAGAGTTTCTAAAGGAGGCCTTTTATTGCAATATAATGGCTGTTTTATGAGCTTTTTAAAAAGCGCTCCAAAACACTCTGGGAATCCGCAATTTGCTAAATATAATATATATTCGTAGTCTTGCGTCTTTGGTTAAAACAAAAAAAATTACAACCCTTCTACATTATGGTTGTATAACATTACACATTAATATCTGCTGGAATGATCTTTTGTTTAACAAGATAGTCCCGAGTAAATAATGATAATGAAAAGATACCAACCAGTTTACCAGCATCTGAAAGATCCATTTTCCCCAATTCAATAGGTTTCATTTTTAAAAGAGATTTTGCAATCATAGCGTAAGCTGTATTTAAGCCCACTAAGACAACACTATGGTATCCAAGATTCACAATTGTTTGTTCATATGGTACACTCATTTTTATATATAATAAAAAAATAATAATAAATTATTACTGCATTGAAAACACATCTAATGATGGCTTCAATGATGGAGATGATTCAATTTCTTTTTCTACAAGTGGTTTTGGGGGTTTCTGTTTATTTTTTCCTTGGCGGTATTTATATATTATGTACCCACTTGCACCCACTACACCGGCTATACATAAATAATATATGTTATTTGAAGATTGTACTGGTTGTACTGGTTGTATTGGCTGTATTGGTTCTTCTTTGTTTGTTGTTAATGTTTGTTCTTCTTTTGGTGATTCCTTTTTTCCTAATATGTTTGCTTTTGTTTGTCTGTTCCATCTATGTAACTTATTAAATTCTGCTAACTTCTTTCCAGCTGCAATTCTTCCTAGGCTCTTTTGTTTAGTGACTGTCACTGGGTTCTGTTGATTCTCCGAATTCTTCACCTCCGTCTCCTTCTCCATCTCCGGATTGGAAGAGTCCATTTTTAATAGCAGAGAAATGTATGTGTTGAAAAGTAATTAGCCCGGCTGAAAATGGGGTCAACAAGCTTCCAAATTTATAATACAAATTTCTTGATGCCTCACTAATCCCATTAACAATAACTGGATCTTTAATCAAATCATCAAATAAATCATTCTCACAATCTAAAGTAACAAAGGTCGACACAGCTTTGGTATATAATTTCACAATCGAACGCCCTAAACTCTTAACTATTAATGCGCCGAGAACTTTATCATATTTATTATGTAATATAATGATCTCTTCAGGCCTCAGTCTTTGTACTTGTTCAGGTGTTAAGTCAACACCAAGATAATACTTTGACTTTCCGGAAGCTACTAATGCAACCAGCCTTTTTTCTCGTTGTCAACACCTGTACCTGTGACATTAATAGCTTCTTGCATTAACAAGTCATCACAATTCATTTTAAATACAAATAAAATAAAAAACTAAATTAAAAAATGGCTGGTGCTGCAATGGTGCTTGGTTCTGCTGCTGTAAATGCCTTAGCCTTTTCAGGATCAAATTATTTGTTTTCAAAACTGGACAGTAAAGAAGAATCAAAACGGCATAACTTAGCAATGGAAAAATTACAACAAGATCAGGCTGAATACGAGAAAAACAGACTAACGCAGCTTGATTTTGTTAATAAAAGATTGAAAGAAGAAGGTCATGCTGATAAAACATTCGAAGACGTTGATGAAGCTTTGCACCAATATTATTTATTAACTGGCACGACACTCCCTTCATTAAAACAGCCAGTGTTATCTGATTACTACACACCTAACATTGCACCTACAATGCCAGAAACCGGAGAATTAATTTTAATTGTGTTTGGAATAACAGTAGTTTATTACCTCGTTAAACAAAAATATAAATCTAAATAAAATATGACTTCGCGTTTGTCTAGATTATATTATTCTCAATCCGGATATTGGAAAGGGATGACGGCAGTTAATAAACTAGTAGAAAAGACTGGCTTGTCAGCAAACGTGGTTAAACAATGGATATAGAAGCAAGCTGTATGGCAAATCTATCTTCCACCCCCGAAGAAAATAATAAGACCAAAATTTGAAAACTCCAGACCAAATGACACGCATCAAATAGATTTGTTATATCTTCCCCATGACAAAATACATAGAAAGAAATACAGGTATGCCCTTACTGTTATTGATATAGCTACGCGGTTTAAGGACGCTCATGCTCTTAGGACTAAAAATTCAGCTGAGGTCGCTCAAGCCTTAAATGCGATTTATTCAAGAGGGCCTCTAAGGTTCCCTAGACTTATTCAATGCGATGAAGGGTCTGAATTCAAAGGAGCTGTTAACCAGCTTTTGTTAAAACATAATGTAACTGTTAGAAGAGGAGTTGTTGGATTGCACAGATCACAGGGTATTGTAGAAAACTTTAATCGGCAACTGGCAGAAAGATTATTCACTTATCAGTATTCAAAGGAGTTGTTTACTGAAACCACTAATACAGAATGGGTTGTTAGGCTGCCTCGAGTTTTAAGGGAAATGAATTCAGAACCAACCAGAGTTACAGGATTAAAACCAGTTGAGGCTATTAAAAAGAAACAGATTGTTGTTACCGTTTCAAAGCCTGGTCAGCCGGATCTAACTTTGATGAACAAAACTGTTAGATACCTTTATCAGCCTGGAGAAGTTGCTAATGACACTAGAAGACGAGCTACTGACCCAATTTGGTCATTAAGCGTTTATGAAGTTGACAGAGCATTATCTACTGATCCGCCGGTATATTATTTAAGACCGAGAAGCGATCGTAGAACACCACAAAGAAATTTTGTAAAAGAAGAACTTCAGATTGTTCCACCAGACACAGAGCCATTAAGATTTTCTAATTAAGAAAAGATCCGCAAGGTTCAACTTTAAGTGAATTATAAAAGAACTTTAACTGAATTATAAAAGAACTTCCCTTCAACCTTTTTTTGACTTACCATTAGTTTACATGGAAACTAGTGACTTACATCTAACTTAATTAAGTCGACTTTTAAAAGAACTTATAACTTACAATAATTAAATTATAAAAGAACTTACTTACTTAGATAAGTATTTTATAGCCAGTTGGTTGGTCAGTTTTTAATAATAGTTTAAAATGTCTGCCTTTCTTTAGTTGCTCTTTTAATTTAATTCTTTCCTCTTTTGATTCAATTACGTCATTTTCTTTTAAACAGTTATCAAAGCTGTCACGGTCTTTACAATAAAACAGGCAAACAAATTTCACTTGTTCTCTAAAATCCTTTAAAATCGAGTTATACTTCTGCGTGATTAGCCACACATTTATTCCCACATGACGCCCACTGAAAGCTAGCTTGCTCAATACGTTCCGTTTTAATACAATATCTTTTTCTGCACTGCAATCATCGATTAGAAAAAGAATATTACCTTCATTTTCAAACAAGTTATAAAAGTAACTTAAATGTTCATTCAGTTTACCTCTAGGATTAACAACAAAGATATTTTCATCTGTCCATATAAATGACCTTTCTAAGTACGTTTTATTATATTGAACAGTGGGACAAAAAATTACTATATAATCAAAGTGGCCTGCGTAATATTTTTCTAACAAATCCAGAACAAAGACGGTCTTTCCGCATGACGTCATGCCAACGATCATTCCGCAATGAGGATCACGCGGTAACAAGGACGCCATTTTTAATATACTAAATCTTTTAATCTTCCATTTTCAATGTTTAGCTAAGCATCCATAATTATATACATGTATACTGTAACTGATTCTGACCTAGCACTTACTTCCCTATGCAATTCAATTGTTATACCATCTGTTCCGTTTTCAATTCTTCTTCCAGATCCATGAAGTTCGTTGGTGGGTATGGTTCGAAAGTCTAACCACAACGCAAACTTATTCACGAGATAATCTTGCAGTCGTGTGTCATGCAAATGAAGATCCTTTGAAATCAAATCCACAGTGTCAGTCCGTAATCTACCTCCACCCAAGATTTTCCTAATCTCATCAAACTGTTGAAACCCCATCATTCCATTAGCGAATAATTGATTAGGCTTACCTTCAATCACAACAGACGCTTTTGAAATATTAGGATTTATAAAATTTTCACTGTCACGATTGTAATTAGATTCTTTCACAAACAACAACAGTACACCTTTAAAACTTCGAGCAGGTGAATTTATGTTGATGGTCCATAGTGCATCTAATAAATCTTTATTAAACTGTCTGTAGCGAACGATCCTATCATAATAAATTGCTAGTTTGTCATATTGGCCCCTGATCATCCTACTGAGTTCAGCGTGAGTGACCACTTCATATTCAAGCGCGATGTCAGTAATTGTATAGCTAGCATTATTGTCAGAGCTAATTACTACTTGAGAATAATCATTGAAAATAATTTCGTAAGACAGCCTATCATTAAATGAACTTTGATGAAATGGCAGATGACTGTGTAGCAGTTCAAAATCGAGTGGAAAATAAAACCTATTTTTGTATCCAGCAGCTAATGCATTTTCAACTTTGTTAGAAGCGACAGCATCGCCAGCTTTGATTCGAAGTTTCGCCACATTGGCGGCTTGAATCCCCTGACCAACCAAATCTTCCCTTTCATATTTACTCAGCCACAGATCTGTGTAACAAAACAAAACACCGGCGTCATCGATACTTTGGATTTCTCGCCCATCAAGTTTAATAACCATTCTTTTAATTATAGCTCTGCCTAAATTGTTGACTATGGTTCTGTTAGGATCGTCGTTAGAATTCAGACTAATCTTAAATCCTAGTTTAGGACTGCCTGGAACTATTACATCATCAGGACCTAAATTTGGAAATCTTATGGTTAGTAGCTGATTAGGCTCTATGCTGCTTGGATTGTTTGTAATGATTATTGTGCTTTTCTCACCTTTAATGCCTAAAGGCGTCCTCAATCGGCGTGTAGGGTCTAACAAGTTTCCGTAGCTTTGCATTTTTAATGCGATAAAAAAAAATTATATTTAAAATGGCAGAAGGCGGTGAAGCTCCGGATGAAGTGTTTAAACCTGATTTACCTAATGAAGACCACAACGTCACACTGCTTTCAATGGTAGGAGATGACATGAGCCAAACAAGACCAAGTATAGGAGAAGAATTACGTCAAGTAACTGAAACCCAAAAAGCCAGAAAAATCAATAAATTTTACAATTACATCGGGCGCAAGTTACCGGATTATGTTAGTCCCAGCGACTTCGAACTAGACAAAAATAATCACTTGTTTATAAACACTATTGTATCCGGTAAAAAAGTGAGAGTACAGTTAACTATGTTAAAGAATCCTGATAAATTTTATGCGTGGTCTACTTTGAAAACTAAACTCCCAGTGACTGTAATACGATCATTGGGGCTTTCCGATAACAGAACATCGCAATATCGCCAAGCAGTAGCTTCACTTCAACGAATAGATGCATCGTTACCACATTCAGAAATAGAACTACAAGACTTAACTGACTTAACTAGTTCTGCATTAAAAGTCAATACAGAATTAACAACCTTACAAACAAATGAGGACACCAATATTGATCAGGTTATGGAAACTATCAATGACCCACCATTATTGCCACTGCGTGAACTTCAAGGCTTAGATAAAGCTTTACAATCTGTGAGAGGGGAGACAATGATGAATTTAGCCAAGCTCGGTGAGCTCGACAAACATATAGAAAAACAAAAAAATAAACTAGCAGAAGCTGATGACGCCAACTTAAGCATTGAGGTAAAACAGATCCAAAAGAGGCTCGCAGACCTTTACACAGAACGCGCTGCAAGGCTAGAAGCCTTATCCATAAACAGAGAAAAATTAATAACTAATTTCGCCAGAATAAAAGAAACGGTGCATAAAATTTTACCCGAAGACACTACACTTGCAGAAAGAATTCAAACACTGTTCAGAGAGCAAGGTGTTACAATATTTAGCATTCTTACAGCTGTTGGGATGACAATAAGCACACTAGTCTTAGCACTGACTAGAACCGTAGGCATCAGTGCCGGTGGACCTGGCGTACCTGGTGGACCTGGCGGCAGTCCGGTTAAAGACTGGATTAAAAAGACGTTACAAAGCATAGCTAACTTATTGGAAGGATTTGGCTCGGAAGAGTCCGCTGGACATAAAGCAACAATAAATCAATCAATCAATCAATCACTTATTGAAACGCCTAGGTGACAAACTTGTAGACGCACTTCCAGGAATATTAGGTTCTGTATTTTCATGGATATTTAATACTGCTTCTAAAGTTGTGGTTTGGGCGTCTGAACATCTGTGGTCTTTGTTTATAATAATATTACTCTGGCTACTTAAAATAGTAAATCCCAATTAACCCGGCAAACAATAAACCACCTGTAAGCGCTAGACGCGAAATCCCATGATCAATAACCACCGGACCCGGTAAACTTGGCAAACTCGGAAGCGGTGGAGATAATGGTGGGGAACTTAAAGGTTCATTATTAGCAGTAAATACCGTATTCGCTGTATTCACTGTATTCATTGTATTCACTGTGTTCACTGTGTTCACTGTATTTATTGTAGGATTGTAGCCTATATGAAACTGAGGGTCGGCAATCACTATATTGTTGTTGTAGTTTGATATAGTTCCTATTCTAAGCTGAAGGTCTGAAGGCAACATATACAGTCCTAAACCTATTACGTAATCTACTTTCGATCTAGCATACTTTAAAGTGTCCTGATATCTTTTAATACTCGCGGGCAAATCTACTGCCGAATTAATAGAATCTTCAATTTGGCTAGAAACTGCTTTTGTGCATCGAAGCTAGTTCCCTCCCCAATGATATTACTTCGTGTTTCTGCTTGAGACCCCAGGATGCACCACGCATACGTACGAATAGATTCATTCAGCCTTTCCACCCCACTTTGAGTAAATCCGTTTGATGTGTCTAATATAAAAGTGCTGTATGCTGTACTTTGTTTTTGTTTGATATACAGTAAAGGAACCTGGCTGTTGTGGTTAAATGATGTAAATCCAGGTACGTAAGGCCCCGTGTATAAATTACCTACAGCGTATCTAAATAAAGTTCCCATCCCATGATTGAGGTCTAGTTTTTGTCTGAAGTCTGTTTTAGTATCAATTCCGAATTCATTGCACAACCTTTGATACGCTTTCTTGTCAAAGCCGTTGTTAAAGCGATTAAAGTTTTTGTCAGTAGGTAACGGAGCCTGAAGTTCAGACAACACCCGTCTCACTTGATAATACAAATCCTATCCTATCCTATCCTATCCTATCCTGTCCCATAACCCGAAGGTCGTAGGGGCACCACAGATGATCGCTTAACCAGCATACTCCATCTTTCTCTGTCCTCAGATACAAATGGAACAGATAAATAGACTTCAACATAGGATCTGGGTGATTAAGGTGATGAACGTAAGAAACTCCGCAACCAGTTGTAGCGCATGACACGGCAAAATTAATTTGATTCTGAATTTTGATTCAAAATTAAGTTGTTTAGCCATTGGTTAGCTAAAAAGTCGCTCGTAATGTCTGGGTTGAGGTAATGATCAAAAATATTATGGGGGATAGTATCAAAATGGACGTTGGCTGCCACAGCTATTGTCAGCTTGGTTAGGTCGACTGCTTTTTCGTAATAATAAGGCCCTGTAGAATACTTTGCAGCTTTGTTATATTTATAAGGCGCATACATTTTTATTATATTAAAAATATGTTTGTAACTTTCGAATCTGTAAAATCAGGCGTGCCCATTGAACTTCAGCATCTAATTGACAACAAAAACAGCAACCTTAACGTAATCCTTCACGAAATATTCTACACGGTTAAATGGTTAAATATTAGTCATGATCTAAACAACAACTGGATAATGATTAATAAAAAAAGGCACCGTATTCCAACCGGCTATTATGACTTTTGTAGACTTACTGAAGAACTCTTTAAACCTCATTCGATTGAAGCAAAAATGAACCCTGCAAACTTAATAGTAACTTTAACTTTCAGTAAAAGCCAGCATAAAGACATTACCAGTGTCACACTTGCGCCAAAGCTGGCAGAAATATTAGGTTTCACTAGCCACGAATTATCTTTATCTGTTGATGCCAGCACTAGCGCCAGCACCGCCAGCAGTACTATGAAATTTATTGGAACAAAACCTATGAATTTGTTAATTAATAATAGATTGTTTGTGTACCTTCATCAACTGAAGACATCGGAAAACTTAGTAAACGGAACTCCTAGTACACTGCTAAGGATAATCTCAACTCAGAGAATCTTACTGCGATCCAGTTTCATTAAAATTTCTGCCTCAAAAACGCCCCTTAAGTCAGGACTATCATACTAGTTTCTGCTTCAAAATAACTAACCAAAACAACGAAATTGTAGACTTTGAAGATCTTACAATTATTCTTGAGATAAAATAAAGTTTAATTTTAAAATACAATGTCAATCGGCCCCCAAATTCCAGTAACCTGTCCTACCATTGAATTGAAAGACTTAGCAGACACAATCGACTTTGATGCTAGTGCTAATGTTGGGTCTATTTACGGTTTCGAATTTACGCAAAATGGATATTATAAACGAGCGGTAGTGCCAGCAGTGCCTGAAGTGCCGCAAGTGCCACCGCCAGTACCGCCAGAAAAACCATCTATCGATCAGCTAAAGGACTTTAATGCCGGTAAAGTAGATCCCGATTTTAAGTATGCTATTACTAAACGAGAAAATACCTGGTCTTTAACACCTATAGACACAGAATTAGATTGGCTTATTAAATTTAAGTGCGAAAGCCCTTACACTTTTATGGGACCAGACAATAAATTTAAGAAAATTATTAACGCCGGGCCTATGTTAGTTAGTCTAGTGCCGGATGAAAACAATCGAGAAAACATAGAAGTCAAAGCCTACAAAAAAAGCAACTATGTTTTACATAAGCGTGATGTAGCCGGGAAAAATGTTAGAGTTGTTCTGCAGCCTCCTTTACAGCTAGGTAGTGCAGCTATGATAGTACTGGACATAATTGCTCACAGGCCTACGCAGAGAAATGTTAATGTAATTCCGCAAGTGTCTCTAAGTTGGGCTGATTTAGATGAGGATCCCAGACGAGTTACAGTATTTATGAAAAAAAGAGAAAATGAAAATCAGTATTCCGTATTTACTTCATCACCCAAGATAACTTTTGTTCCTGTTCCAAATCCTATTGACAGAATAGCGCAAATTAGCCTAGACAACGTAGATCTGTTAGCATTTTATTTCAGCGATCAGATATTTTCTGATAGTCAAATAGAATATTTTGCTAATAAACTAAAATCAAGTTAATTAATAAAAAGCCTTTTTTTTCACACTAAAAATATGACGACAAAATTGTATCCTGCTATAGTGGAAGAAGTAGGCCTAGTGGATGAACAACCAATGCAACCCAGTGCTCCAACATTAGACTTAAGTAATGTTCAAACGTTCAGGTTGGAAGAAATAAGAAAAGTTAGGACTCAAATTGAATCAGATATTCAAAAGTACTCTAGATGCAGACGACGGTATTCCGGCGCTTATAGCGGAATAAATGACGTGTCTACTGGTCTAAATGTTATTAATGCAGCGGAAGCTGCTATCAGCGTGGGATTATTGGTGACTGGAATTGGTATACCAATTAGTATTGGATTAGGGGTTGCTGCCGGATTATCTTCAGTGATGTCAGTTCTACTTGGTGTAATTAATACTAAAGTATCTAAGAAACTAGAAAAACACGACCTCATTTCTAGCCTGGCGATAGCTAAACTTACTAGCATGAACTTAAAAATTTCTAAAGCTCTAGAAGACACTCAGATTACAGACCAAGAGTTTGTAATTATCCAGCGAGATTTTGAAGAATATAAAAAGTTGAAGCACGACATACAATCTAAATCTAGGTCTGCACCTGTTAATGTTGAAGAAATTAAAAAAAAATAATAGAGGAAGGGAGACTACTGGGACGGAAAGAGCAGCTAGATGCTTTGAAGAAAAAGCTCGGTGCTTCAGAATAAATACAGTTAACATTTACTCAAGCCTTACAGGCCTTGCTGGCATTCCAAGCCTTCCAAGCCTTCCAGGCCTTCCACCTTATTCATAGTCGCAGTCGTAGTCGTAGTCGTAGTTTCTACCTGTAATTTATAGTGGCCTAGAGCGTATGCGAACTCCTTAGTTACTCTTATTCTCTTTGTGTCATTAGCGCATAATGTTTTTTTGGTCGTCACAGCAGTGGACACTACATGGTTTTTAGACTTTATAGTTGTGTTAGGGTATGGTTTAACTTCTTTTCCATCTAAGGCTTCCAGGTAGTTTTCATGCCTGATATCTCTGTTTTTATTGCAGCTTTTTGAATGCCTTTTGCTTTTGAAGATTCTCCCGATTCGTGTTTAATACTGTACTGCTTAGATCGCAGTCCTGCGTATTCTTCAATAAGTTTCCCGTTCATTTCATCTTTCATCAAACCTATTTTCTTTTGGTTTGCTTTGCTGTACAAAGGGTGAGTTTCAGGGTAGTCACTAGTATCGTAATGTTGTAGTTCCGATTCTAAGTCTTTATAAATGTCTTCAGTAGGGATGTCTAGTATAAGGGAGTCTGTGTCTGTGTATAAAACTCTGGCCTCCGGGTATTTAGGTTTAAAGTAATCGTAGTAAAATTCGAACATTAGTAATTTAGAAAGGTCATGAATAGTCATCCCCATAAACACTGGTTTGTCTAGATTAACTTGTGTGGTTTTCATGGTAACTGCATACAGGGAGTCATGAAACTCTTTGTAACCAAGGTATTGAGGTTTAGATGTTAATTTAATTGCTTGATTGGGTGATGTATTTAGCCTGACGTCTTTTCGCTTGTATGGGTTCTCCATAGTTTTACCAAAACAGCTGTTATTCAGCAGCTTAAAGAAATCTTTTTCAAACGTAGATTGCGCTTGTTTTCTGAGCTCTGTGTTTTTATTGATGTACCCGGCCAAGACATTCGTTTGTTTAAAGAATAAAAGCTTGTGAATCGCTGTGCACTTCATGCCGTGTCTAATGTAGAACTGCAGGTTTCTGTAGTGGCAGACGTAATTAGATTTATTATAGAGGTTGGGAATAAGTTTAAGTTGCTTGTCTGTACCATGCAATCTTTCTGGTGCTAATGGGTAATCATTATGTAGGTCGTGTAAAGCATTGGGATACTCTAGGTCAACTTCGACAATAAACCCTATAGTATGATCTTTAGGGTGATTTAAAATACTGTTTAACCAAGTCAAGTTTGCGGGGTTTGGATTAACAAGTAATTTGAAATCTGAAACCGGTAAAAGCTCACTCATTGCCCAGCCGTATAAATTGTTGGCGTCAAAGTACATTATATAATTAGATTTCTGCGAGGGGTCATAGTGCTTCAGGTATTTATTGTTGGCTTTGCAATAATTATGAGCTGCCACGCTTATTCCTCCACGAATGCCCGACTCAATCATTGTCATCATTACCTTGTCAGTTATGAGATCAATTTTAGAACCACTAAGTTTTAAGAAAGCATCCCAACTCATTCCTGGTGAAGAAATATAATGAGAAGGGTCGAGGGAGTAATGATGTAAACTCGTTTCTCTGTATTTTTCAAACACATCAGCCAACAAACAGACGTCAGCTTTCAAATATATGTCGTGGTAGTCACCAAGGTTTTTACAGCCCAGTGCATTCCAGACATTCTGCGCGTGTTCATAATCGGTATCAGTTATGAAACTTTTATTGAGTGAAGAATAGAAATTTTCTTTAGGGGGTAATTCTAGTTCTTCAAACACTTCCCAAGAATCCATGTATTCATAAGGATACACACCTTTCCGAATAAGTGTAACGTCTGGAAAATATTTGGTAGTGATAAAGTAGCAGGGTAAGTTTTTAGCTAGTGTTTCTAAACTGGAAGACAAATGTTGAAAGCTGTCATAAAACTTTAATTTATTCAGAGTGAAAGTTTTATATTTTTCTTCTGTCTCGGCAATACATGACACTTTGTATGCTTTCGTCACTGCCTGCATGATTAAATGGGAGTCGTAATTTCGAAGATTGTGAATGAAAATAGGGAGAGAGAAATGTTTGATTCCATAGTCTAAGTTGCATTTCTGATGAGCTGCACCTCTAAATGCCCCTGTTATATGACAATGATCTCTCACCCTTTGGGTCTTTGCGTCCTTTGTGTCCTTCGGGTCAAACTCATTATTACAAATGTGCCAATGTGTAGCTGCTTTAAAATTATGGGAGTCAGATTCAGTAAATATCATGGGCACCGGATTATCTAGCTGCAGTAAACACAATTTGCATATTTTGTTCATCTCATCTAAGAACTTCCGAGCTGCGTCAGGCCCTCTGTAAATTACCGGCTCTGTATGTTGTCCGTCGGCTCTAACAACTACATACCCGAAACTGCAGACTTTGTGAAGGTGTGTAAGGAATGAATTAGGCGTACAAAATCCTTGTGGGCCTTGGTATTTTAAAATCAATGATTCGAAGTCGGCATAAACTATATAAGGCTGCTTGAATTGTTTGTTGATGTTTTTAAAATATACTTGAGAACCCGGCTTTGGTAACACAAGGCGGGTTTGAATATCTGTCCAGGGTTCGTGCAGGTCAGGGAAAACTTGAAAAGTCAGGGAGTATTCAAAACCGGTTTCCAGCACTTGAAAAGTCAGGGAAAACTAAATTTATGTCAGTGGTCAGGGAATAGTCAGGGAAAAATGAAATTATGGTGCAAAAATTTAAAGAGCGCCAGAACGGTAAAGGGAGGGAGAATTTTTAAAAAATCCGTCAAATCAAGTGACGGTCGGCCAAAGCTACTTTGTTTACCAGAAAAGGTTTTTATGAAAAAAAAAATTACGAAACTAACCTAGTTTTCGGTCATAAGACGGAAACGTTGCCGTCATTGTGATTTTCTAGCTTGCAAATTACGCTCTTTTTGACATGAGATGGCTCGAAAACCGACGTATTTTGATCGACTTTGGCTTTAAAAAAAAGAGTTTCAAACATGGCTTGAAGGAGTTCCAAAGGATAAATCATTGTACAGATGCAAGCTGTGTAACACAGAGCGAAAGCTTTCAAACATGGGCATCATGGCGCTAAAATCGCATATTGAAGGAGCCAAGCACAAGCGCCTGTCGGAGTTAGACACAAAATCAAAAACGCGCCCAACTTCGATACTGAACTTCCTCAGTGGAAACGACAGCTCTGAATCCTCGCAACCAGCTGTTTCGCAAGATATACCCGATGTTTCACTGGATTTAGTTCCAACTACTTCGACGGGGACAATTAAAAATTTGTTCACTTTCCATGCTGATGATCGTGTCAAATCTGAAGTTTTGTGGGTGCTAAACATGATTAATCGGAACCAGTCATTCAAGTCTTCTGAAGACTCATCAGGTCTTCTACAAATGTTTCCTGACAGCACAATTGCAAAACATTTCAGTTGTGGGGAACAGAAGGTCCGATATATGTGCACTTTTGGTTTAAAGCCATATTTATTTTCTCTTATGAAGGAACAAATGAAAAATGATGACTATGTTCTTCTGTTTGATGAGACTTTGAATACAAAGCTTCAAACATTTTCAGGCTATAAAAATATATAAGAACATCACTCTACGTCCTGTTTCGACCCATTGTGGTCCTGGACTATAAACAAAGATTAACTAACTATCTTCAGTGGTTGACACAAAGTTAAAAATAAAGTTAAGCAAGTTACAAGACAAGTATGACATAAGGTTTGTCAAACTTGGAATAAATAAATGACTGTTTTGAGCATATATGCATAAAAGTCAATTGTTCATTTGGTCGTGTGACTGGAAAAATTATTTTTGTCAGGGAGAAGTCAGGGAAAAGTCAGGGAATTCTGTTCTGACAATGTTGTATGAACCCTGTCTGTCATGCTTTTGCATATTTTACTATGCTTGTCAGCTACTTGGAGATTAGATACTCTGGTTAAACAGCGTCTGCACAAGTATTGTTTGCCGTTATGTTTTGAAGTGTGTCCTAATAATCTAGATATGTTTCGTATCAGAGTATAATGTTGCATGCTAGGATCTTGCGGGTCTGTTATTAGTAAAAGATCGACGTGGTGATTGTGGTTTGAAAATGATGGGGCATTAGGAGAGATTCGTAAAGGCATAAGTTTTGATTCAGGGTCCCAAACATATACATTGACTGTTATAGGAGAGTTTTGTGATTCAAATTTGTCAATGGCGTCAAGGCTAACAGGGAAATTAATGTCTTTAAGATTTAAGTTCGTTATTTTATCTTTGTATAGCGCCACCCTTTCGGGATGTTCTTTCGACTGAATAGGATATAATTTAGCCAGAACACACCACATAAAACATTTGTCATCGTGTTCTTAATATTCAATACATCCTTCTTGTCAAGAATTTCTTTGGGAAGAGGGATGTAAGATTTCCCTTTGATTGGATTATACTTTGCAATGTTCAGTTCTAATGATTCTAAAGTTCCTTCTGCCCACCCAGACCCTTTCATAGTTGCGCGCTCTATACTGTCTTGTAACTGGTTGATCAAGATGTTGTTATAAGCATTGTCTAGGTCTGAAGATTTTAACACTTCAATTTGACTTGAAGAAATCCACACAGTCATCGTTTCATCAATACTGCCAGGTTTAATAAAAGTTATTTGAGCGTGAATGCGTATTTTAACAGGGGATTTGAAAGTAAAATTGTTAAGTACAAATTCGTAATTATTATAAACAGATTTAATAACATTTTGACTGTCAAGAATAGGGAGTTGTAAAGTTTGAAAGATGTCTTTAAACAAAGGAGATTGCGAAAGACTTTTTGTGTCCGTCATTTTTTATACTGATAACAAAACTTTAAATTAAAAATGTATAATAGTTATTACCTCCCTTTAGGATCATCGCCATTGTTTAACGCGCATGTGTGAATGGGAAAGGGGTGGTGGTGATGGGGATGGGTGAGGGGAAAGTGAGTGATGGGGAGGGAGTGTGAAGGGATGGGTGATGGGGAGGTGGGTGATGGGGAGGGAGTGAGGGGTGGTGGGTGAGAGGATGGGTATGAGGGGGTGGAGGGAGGGAAAAAGTCTCATGTTTGCTTGTTGCGTTTTGAGTAATTGTTGTGAATGCAATTGGGATGGGGAGTGGAAGTGGGGAGTGATAGTTCAATAGCGGAGTCGCACATTGGCAACCCCTTTGTTGTTGACGAGCGAGGTGAAGACAAGCGTGAACAATTGTGAGTCATGCAGTGGAGTCTTTGGCTAAAGGTGAAGGTTTGGTTGACGAGCAAGGTGAAGGACATTTCCACCCTGCGTTACTGTTTGCCAGTCCCGCAGTGGAGTCTTTGGCTAAAGGTGAAGGTTTGGTTGACGAGCAAGGTGAAGGACATTTCCACCCTGCGTTACTGTTCGCCAGTCCCGCCAGGTTTTGCCTACTAATCAATAACTTGATTACTTTGTTGCTGCCGGTGTGTTTTTTCTACAGAATTTATTCTTTGCTCTGCCATTTTGCTCGAAATGCCTCATTATCTTTCATAAACTGATTAATTTGTTTAGATTTGATTATAAGCTCTCTTAATGGAATATCTAGCCTATGAAACTTAGGATAATTAGCAAAATAATGAGCCAAGTTACGCAGTTTTGCGGCATAGTTTTGTGAAATTTTTAGTTGGTCTTTTAAATAATCAGACCATTTCATTTTTCTTTGAATTTTTACAAAAAAAAAACGCCCTCTCTAACAACAACCCATAATTTAATGCATCACTGATAAAAGCAGCCTGATCATTTCGAAATTTGTTTGCCCTTTTGACTAGAATGTCAGTTACGTTTTCATAGTCTAAATTCATATCTTGAGCTGCTTTAGAAATATCAGGCATTTCAACCAGTGGCACAGCATTTGTTTTAATCAATTTTTCTTCAAGAAATTTATCCATGCTTTCTGGAGTGAACTTATCAGGTTTGGTGTTCAAAAATGATAAGCTTTCCTTTGGACGTTTAGGTATTTCCGCATTTGGTTCTTTGGGCAATTTAGAAAAATATTCACTCATCTCGGTATGATAACTTTGGTATTTATTTAAAACGGCGAGTTCTTGTTCAGAAAAAATTGTCAAAGGTTGAGTTGTCAAAGGTTGAGAGTCTTGCAACATATCTGATTCTTGACTCGCACCTGGCGAGACAGGTTGAATGCTTGAAGAAGTCATTTTACAAACACAGCACTATATTCCACAGAATGATCACAAAATTGTTCACTTCTTTCTTCCTTGACGCTCAGTCAGTTTTTAACAGATTATTTTCTTGCGATTCTGTCGAGGTAACAGTCGAGTAACAGCTTAAAATGTTTGCTGAAGAAGAATTTCCTCAGAGTGTAAAACAGACAGTATACTAAATGCGTCTTCACGTCAGCTAGCATAGAGCAGTAGTGAAGGTCGTTATGGCTGTAACTAATACACACACCCTATGACGTATACAACACAGTAAACAGAATTTTTAATTTAAAAAAAAAACATATGCATGCGCATTCGTATGCATGTGTGCGTGTGCATGTGTGTGTGTTTATGCATATGCATGCGTATGCAAACGTGATCGAGTGCATATGAGTGAGCGTACATTCATAATTCTGTTTAGAAGTAACATGTGTGATTGTTGCTATGAGCCAATGACGTGGAGAACAGCATGTATGTTGAAATCAATACCGTCACGAGGCTTCAATAAAAATATAACCACAGGCAAAGGATTTGCGTTATATAGCTAATAACAGGTAAAGAATTCTGCAGTTGTATAAAAAAAGGAATGTTAATTTAAATTTCATTCAAACTTAAAGACGCAATAAATACGCATATATAAAATAAAAATTATTAGCAAATGACAGATTTACGGTGTTTTGTCATGCATTTATTTGCTATCAAAACAGCCTTATATTGTAATAAAAAAGGCCTTTAGCGACTCTTTGAACATATGTCGGTCATCTCTCCTTTTTCCTATCTCTCTGCTTATGGAATGGAAATAAGTCAGAGAAGACCAAAATGATGACCAACAACAACAATGGCATCAACACGGACATCAAAGTCCAAGGCCAATCCCTCAACACAGTGCATAGCTTCAAATATTTAGGAGCCATTGTATCAGACAATGGGTCCCAACAGGAAGTCCTCTCCAGGATCGCACAAACAACTGCTGCCCTGACAAGGTTGAAGCCCATTTGGAAAGACAGGACCATCAGTCTACATTCCAAAGTAAGACTGCTGCGTTCCCTTGTCATCTCATCTTCCTATATGCTTGCGAAGCATGGACCCTCACAGCAGATCTCCAACGAAGAATACAAAGCATGGAGATGAGGTGCTACAGAAGACTTCTGGGCATTTCCTATACACAACACATCACCAACAACGAAGTCCCACAGACCATCACACAAGCCATTGGACAACACGATGACCTGCTTACAGTGGTGAAGAAACGGAAACTCCGATGGTATGGGCCATGTCACCAGATCATCAGGCCTTGCAAAGACTATTCTGCAAGGCACAGTGCAAGGAGGTAGAAGAAGAGGCAGACCGAAAAAGAGGTGGGAGGACAACATTCGAGAATGGACTGGTTTGACACTGAGCGAAGCCATCAGGGCTGCTGAGGACAGAGAAAGATGGAGTATGCTGGTTAAACGATCGTGGTGCCCCTACGACCTCCGGGTTACGGGACAGGATAGGATAGGATAGGAACAATAGGCAAATGGTCACTGCCTAAAGTATCACACAGAACATTCCACTCACAGTCAATAACAAGATCTGGGGATACAAGAGTTAAATCAAGCGCTGCAGTTCGGTGAGTTGAAACGTCAGGGATGCGAGTCACTTGCCCATCATTTAACAAGACCAAATTAGATTCAATAATAACATCAACAAATTTGATATCTGATGTATATGTACAGTCATTGTCCCAGACTGGCGAATGAGAATTAAAATCTCCAGTAATTATCCAATTTTCTGAAGCACCAACAAATCTTATCCAATCAAGCGTATTGGCATTAGGTCCTCTAGGATAATATACTGCTCAAAACAATTGAAGAGCCAGAGGAATAAATTAAATGTATAACTTACCAAAACAAAAAAACTTGCAAAAAATGGTTTAGATGGAAACATTTATTATTGAACAACATTACATTACTAAAATGAAAAAGAAAAAATCATTTCATTTACATCTTTGTTGGGCTTAAAACAAATAACCCCAGTTTTCACAATTCTATACATTTGGATAATGAAGAAAACAGTCAATATTGCGTGTGTCCACCGTGTGCTCGAATGCAATCCAGGCGTCTTTGTCTCATGGACTCCCCAAGCCTTCTCAGAGTCATTTGAGGGATGTTGTGCCACTCTTGTTCGAGCATCCCGAAGAGGTGATCCAGGTTCAAGGCTGGGGGATGGTTTGCCCGAACTCGGCAGCCAAGCTCGTCCCAGAGGTGCTCTACTGGGTTGAGGTCAGGTGAGCATGCTGGCCACTGCAGGCGGTTGACCCTCTGCTGCTGGAGGAATTCGTAAACCACCCTGGCTCGGTGCGGCCGCGCATTGTCATCCTGGAAGATGGCACCGGCGACCATGGCTTGCAAAGCAGGGATGACGATGGGCTCCAGGATGTTGTCCCTGTGGCTGACGCCAGTCAGGTTGCCCTCAACTCTGTGAAGAGGTGTTCTGTGTGCCCTTCCCATTCCACCCCACACCATGATGGACCCTCCACCGTATCTGTCGCGCTCCATAACAGTCGCGTCGTGGTTGCGCTCACCTTCTCGCATCCAAACCCGATTTCTGCCGTCATGGAAGGACCTAGTGAAGCGCGATTCGTCAGAAAAGAGGATCGCCGCCCCTGCTGTCTGGTCCACCCCACGTGAGCCCTGGCCCATGCCAGGCGCGCTGCGCGGTGGGCAGGCATCAGGATTGGTCGTACTGCTGGACGCCTGGCGCGGAGGTTCGCTTCTTTCAGGCGGTTCCGTACTGTCTGGTCTGAAACAGTAATGATAGCGGCTACACGCAGCTGGCCCTGGAGGTTGTTGGCAGTGGCTCTTCTTTCCGGTAGGGCGGACACAACCAGATATCTGTCCTGCTGTCTGGTGGTGCATCGAGGACGTCCAGGCCTTTCTCGTTCGGCGGTCGTTCCCGTGTCGTTGAACCGATTTCTCAGCCTTTGTATGACTGCATGGTGTACTCCTAGTCGGCGGCCAGTCTCTTGCACCCCAACACCTTCTTCAAGCCAGGCAAGAGCCCGACCCTGGTCTGCTTCACTCAGACGTCGTCTTGGGGTATGGTTAACCAAGTTGGAAAAATTGTAACATTTATACCCATTACACTGACGACAATCACTGATTTATGTTCTCTACTGGCATGGCTTTACTGTGCAAAGCAGGGTTTTTGTCCATTATTTCTGCTAATTCATATGGAAACGCTTAAACTGGCAGCATTTTTCACGTGCCTGAAGTGCTAATTTACCTGATAAAAGAAGGTTGCTGACAACAAATTCAACTCTTTTTTTTTCACTTTCACGTTGACTCTTCAATGCTGCATGCAAACAGACCAAAAAGATATTTTGAACAATTCAAAATACTTTGATCTTTTACCAAGTTCATAAGTGACCAAAAAACAAAGGTGGCTCTTCAATTGTTTTGAGCAGTATATATTGACAAAATATTAAGACTGAAATCCTTATTTACTTTAAGTTTAACACAAGCGGAAAACATATCAGTTAGCTCTTTTGGTATTGGAGATTGGTTCAAAATGTAATCCACCATATCATTCCTTACATAAATCGCACACTGAACTTTGTTCCTGCTGAATTCGTTACTGGTGAAAAGTAGAAGCCTTGCAACTTTGGTAACTTTTTATAGTTGACATTTAATGATTGTAAAGATAACACATGATGATTGTTTTTTTATGTATGTTCACGTAGATACTGTAGATTTGTAGCAATGCATCGACAGTTCCACTGAAGAATAGACAAATTGTTTTCTTTTTGTTTCATATTAACTGAATAGTATCAAGAATTAAAATCCCAAACAATAACAACTATATGCAATAAGTGAGTTCTTGAACTGGCTTAAATTGAAAAACAGCGATGAATTGTTCTTAGAAAGCCATATCATTTCTGGAACCGAACATCAGTTAGTACCATTTCACTGGGAACACTGGTCGGGGATCTGGATGCCACCTGCCTCGGAGGTCATAATATCCATGGCAGTCACTTGCCCGGTAGTTTCGAGCAAGTCTTCTTCGGCTGGGTTTCTTCCACAGAAGACCTTGTACAAATCTACCAATGTTTCCAGCTAGGATACTTGATCCTTTTCTGTTCGGGTGGACCTTGTCTCTTAAGACATAAGTTGGCATGTTGTCATGATTTACAAAAACAACATTTGGCTCATCCAAAAGTTCGGAGAAAGATAGCGCGTTAAAAATGTCTCGTTTGGACCGCAGGACTGTATCCTTTACAGCCGCAATCTTTCTTATTACGATTTTAGTGTTTGGGTGCTTCAAAGCAACGGTCTTGATCGTTTTCACGAAATTTGAACTTGCTGACTTGGGGTCTTTGTCTTTAAAATCATTCACACCTACATGAATGACCACTGTTTTTAGATCTTGGATGTTGATCTCTTCACTCAGCTGTTCAAGTGCTGGAATTATATCTTCAGTGACCGATGCCCTAGTCTTGACCACCTCAAAATCGTAGGACTGGCCCAGTCTGTTTGCCTGAACTCCGTTCAATACAGAATTGTGAACAACAGCGACTACATCATCTAAGGCTTGCTGTATTTGACTTGGCCTACCTACTTGTACCCAGTCCCAATTCTCCGAGAAGAAGTTGAGGCAGCAGTCCAAACGCTGAAGAGGGGGAAGTCAGCGGGAGTGGACAACATACCCGTGGAATTGCATCAAGCAGGATGGGTAGCGATGATGGACGCCCTCACCATTATCTATAATAAGATCTGGCAAAGTGGGGAGTGGCCTATCCCATGGACACAGTCGCTTGTCATCACTCTTCCAAAAAAAGGTAACCTTCAGGAGTGTGAAATTTACCACACCACCAGCCTCTTCAGTCATCCCAGCAAGGTCCTTCTAAAAATAATACTCAACACGTTGAAGCCCCAAGCTGAACAAATCATAGCTAAAGAACAAGCAGGATTCAGTGCAGAGCGAAGTACCACTGAACAGATTTTCAAACTCAGAATAATCTGCGAGAAATACCTACAGCACCAACAACATCTATATTATGTGTTCGTAGACTTCAAGAAAGCGTTTGACCGAGACTGGCATGCAGCTCTGTGGGTAATCATAAGAGTGTACAACATCAGCTCTAAAATTATTGAAGTCATCAAAAGCCTGTATGACAAGGCTACCAGTGCAGTCCTCAATAACACCGCCACCGTAAACTGGTTCAAAACAACAATCGATGTGTGTGAAGAATGCCTACTGTCTCCAACACTCTACAACATCTTCCTAGAGCGCATCATGTCAGGTGCACTTGCAGATCACGAAGGCACAGCCAGTATAGGGGGTAGAGCAATCTCCAACCTTCGTTTTGTGGATGACATTGATGAATTGGCTGGAGAGAAACAAGAACTTAAACCACCTCCAGAGCCTATGGAATGGAAATAAGTGCAGGACCAAATTGATGACCAACAACACCAATGGCATCAGCACGGACATAATAATAATAATAATAACAGGCAATTTATACAGCGCTTTCCAAAATCACAAAGCGCTTTACACAAACAAATGTAAACACAACATTGGTCAATAACACGCAACCACATATACATCTCAACACCAAAAATAACTAACAACACTCACTCATGGCGCCTAAGAAAAGGCCTCTCTAAAAAGATGCGTCTTCAAGTTCGTTTTAAAAGACGCTAGTGAAGGACTGTGACGGACAGACCGAGGTAGCGAGTTCCAGGTCTGAACGGAGAAGAAACTGAAAGCTCTACCACCGTGTCTCACCCTGTGGTATTCTGGTACACGGAACATCCTTTCATCTGCAGAGGAGCGGAGAGACCGAGAAGGAACATAGACAGTCAAAAGTTCGGAAAGATAGCTAGGAGCAGTTCCAGAGATGATGTGGTAGCAGAGACAGGAGGTTTTATATTTAATTCGTTGTTCAATTGGGAGCCAGTGTAGCTCTTGAAAGAGAGGCGTGCAATGCTGTGATTTCCGTGCTTTGAAGATGAGTTTAGCTGCAGAGTTTTGGACTTGCTGAAGAGGCCTAAGGACTTTCTGTGTGCAACCTACAAGGAGTGAATTACAATAATCCAATCTAGACAGAATGCATGCGCTAATTAGTGTTTTTGTTGCTTCTTGTGTGAGATACTGTCGAATGGAGCTTATGCGGTCTAAGTTCAATGTATGCAATCTGACAAGTTTTTGCAATGTGTTGCTGCATGGAGAGATCCTGATCGAGAAAAAACCCAAGATCGCGAACAGTGTCAGAAAAAGAAATAGAAGTAGTTTCAACAGTGATAGTTGAGGGAAGAGAAGAGGGGTCTGCAGATGACGGAGAAACACGGAGGGCCTCAGTTTTGTTATCATTTAGCTTGAGACGGTTGTTTGACATCCAAGATTTTACCTCAGTAACACAATCTTGAAGGGTCTGAACTAAATGATTGTACAATGTAGTTAGAAGGAGAGTCAGAGTGATTAAGTTGGGTGTCATCAGCATACATTTCGTGGCGGACAGAATGTGAGTTAATGAGACGTGAGAGAGGGGAGGTGTACAGAATGAACAGAATAGGGCCAAGCACAGAGCCTTGAGGAACGCCAAAATCAAGCGGTTGTGCGGTAGATTTAATACCGTTTACGAGAACAGCTTGTTTTCTTTGTGAGAGATAAGACCGAAACCAGTTAAGAGCACTGTTTTGGATTCCAAAATCGTTATTGAGACGTGATAACAGAATTTCATGATCGATAGTATCAAAAGCGGCTGAAAGATCCAAGAGAAGAAGAACTGTAATTTTGTCTTTGTCTAAAGAAATCAGATCATTTAGAACGCGAAGAACGGTCTCTGTGCTGTGCCCAGGACGGTAAGCAGACTGATGAGAAGTAAGAAGACTGTGAGCAGATATATGGGAGAGAAGTTGCTGAAGGATGAGACGTTCAAGTAGTTTAGAGAGAAAAGAAAGATTGGATATAGGTCGGTAATTCTTCAGATCATTACCATCGAGGTTGGATTTCTTCAATAAAGGCTTGACGATAGCAGTCTTGAACTCAGGGGGAACAATACCAGATGTAATAGACTCGTTCATAATGTTGGTAATAGTGGGAAGTAAAATGTCAAGGTGCTCAAAGAGAAATTTGGTGGGCATGGGGTCAAGTTCACATGACTTGGGAGGAGTTTGAAGGATAGTTTTTTTGATGAAATCCTCTGAAACAGGACTGAATTTAACCAATGGAGTGCCAGAAAAAGTTGAAGAATGCAAAACAACAGACTGGTCTGGAGAAGGAAAACTTTGGCGAATTGTGAGAATTGTTTTGCAGAAGAAATCAATAAAAATTTCCGGGAGCAGTTTTATATCAGACACCACAGGGAGAGACACCGGTTTTACTTTACCCAAAAGTGAGGACATGTTGTGAAACAGCTGTCTGCACGTTGAAGAGCTCGTAACAAGAGAGGAATAAAAAGCTGTCTTTGCGCTGTTTACTAAATCCGTAACCTTCTGCCTTGCAGCGTCATAGATCTGTTTATGTACTGTTAGCTGTGAGGCTTTCCAAGAGCGTTCAGCCCGCCTGCGCTCTCTCTTCAGCTCACGTAGCTGATCAGAGACAGTACTGTACCATGGCATTGGCTTACCATCGCGAACTTTCAGTCGTCGCACAGGCGCATGCTTGTCGAAAACGGCAATGAGGGCACCATTCAGACCAGAAACCGACATATCGTGCGTCACAGATTGAGCCAAATCTTCTGCAAACTTTATGTGGTCAACTTTGCTAATGGACCGAGTTGACACAAACTTACGGGACGTTTTAGTTTTTCTACTGCAAGGCGGGACACAACAGCAAAATGATCAGATGACAGATCATGACAAACATGAGTGGAGTGAACAATGTTATCATCAGTCCTGCAAATGACTAGATCAAGACAATTTCCTTTCTTTTGAGTTGGTTCACTAACAGACTGCGTAATTCTAAGACTATGCATGTCCAGCTGTTCACAGAATGTCTTGGCATTTGAATCAGAAAAATCATTGACATGAAAATTAAAATCGCCAGCTAAAACAAAACTACATTGACATTCAACACAGAAATCAAGCAAATCGGGAAATTCATCAAAAAACATTTGAGCAGACAGTTTGTTTTTCCAGTTTGGAGGAGTTCTGTAGACGAGGAAGAAAGATCTGTCTTTGGAGTATCGTCAAAGTCAGCTGAGCCAGTTCAAAGGTCACGTGGGGGAAAGAAAAATCAGTAATGATTTTACAATGTTCGGCAAAGTAATCCTTGATGAGAATGGCGATGCCACCCCCACGCTTTATCGTAGCATTGTGAAGTCTTGGAAAGGAATACAGCTTGTAGCTTGGAGGTGTTAGATCACGGCACTTTGCTTCGTCGCCAGACTCACGAAGCCAGGTCTCAGTCAGCAATAACACGTCTACATCATGATCGCGGACGAAATCGCAGATTGATGAGCGTTTGGCTGGAAGACCCACAGACTGTGCATTAAACACGCACAGACAAAGGTGATTGGAAAGAGTGTCAGAGTCTTGAAGAGGAACAGTGATCAAGTTAGAGAGGTTGCACCCCCAAGGTCGCGGAGGGAGAGTGACGTCAGACAGGACAAAAGGAGAAACACGCCCGGTGCCAGCAGACGGACGAGCCAGGGGGACGCCGACAGGAGAAGTGCCACAAATAACCTCAATCCTGTGACGTTTTCTTCTTCCACCACGATGGGAACGATGACGAGGTAGATTGTAGCCTATTGACAGAGTTTTAAGGTGGCTAATCAGGTTGGGGTCAAGGCGGGCGCCTGTGGTCCTGATGGCAAGTAGCTGCTCGCGTGTGTAAATATGCCGTAGTGTTGTTGTTGAAGCTGACTGGCAGGGGTCAGGGGTCAAAACTTCACGCGGGGCAGCAGGAATCAGAGGCGATGGTGATAGGGTGATAAACGCTCCCACTCCACAGACAAAAGTTGTTGGCACACAGCCGAAAATGGCGGCTTGCACTCCAAAAGAAGGGAAAGTCTTACCAACAGAAACCAGGCCAGTATTAACAGTCTGAGAGGCGGAGGAACTCCGTAAAGCCACAGAAACATGGTCCGATCCATCACAGACCACCACAGTCGATTTTACACAAAAACAGATGCTCACTTCTCACAAAAACAATCAGAAATGTGGGAGCGAAGCGAAGCTCTGCCTGCTAGGCGGCCATACTTCCTCCCTCCCATCAAAGACCAAGGCCAATCCCTCAGCACAGTGCTTAGCTTCAAATACTTAGGAGCCATTGTATCAGACAATGCTTCCCCACTGGAAGTCCTCCAGGATCGCACAAACAACTGCTGCCCTGGCAAGGTTGAAGCCCATTTGGAAAGACAGGACCATCAGTCTACATTTCAAGGTAAGACTACTGCGCTCCCTTGTCATCTCCATCTTCCTATACGCTTGTGAAACATGGACCCTTATAGCAGATCTATAACGAAGAATACAAAGCATGGAGATGAGGTGCTA
Organism: Oncomelania hupensis; assembly: GCA_036898135.1. Taxonomy (NCBI): domain Eukaryota; kingdom Metazoa; phylum Mollusca; class Gastropoda; order Littorinimorpha; family Pomatiopsidae; genus Oncomelania; species Oncomelania hupensis. The sequence continues at coordinate 14,301,577 of CM072515.1, forward strand.
CAGAAGACTTATGAGCATTTCTTATACCCAGCACATCACCAACGACGAAGTCCGACAGACCATCATATAAGCCATTGGACAACATGATGACCTGCTCACAGAGGTGTAGAGACGGAACTCCGATGGTATGGCCACGTCACATCAGGCATTGCAAAGACCTTTCTGCAAGGCACGGTGCAAGGAGGCAGAAGAAGAAGAAGACATAAAAAGAGGTGGGAGGACAACATTCGAGAATGGGACTGGCTTGACACTGAGCGAAGCCATGAGGGTTGCTGAGGACAGAAAAAGATGGAGTACCCTGGTTAAGCGATCATCTGTTGTGCCCCAACGACCTCCGAGTTATAGGATAGGATGGGATTGCAATTAAAATGTCACTGGTTTTTTAGACCAATAAACTTGCTTTCCCTTGTTGTTTTGAAGGGACATCACCGTGTCCATCGTGCTTTGAAATTTTGTTATTGTTTTATTCTTGATATAGATGTGAAATATCTTTGTATGTGTGCATTATGTGTAATGTATTATTTTTACTGTGTCAGTATAGTAATCATCATACTATAATAGTAATAACTGCTTCAAAGTGCGAATCTCGATTTGACTTACAGCTTGAAGCTGTGCAAATTGAAACAGAATTAGATCTAGAAGCAACAGCGGCCTTTTTATGCAAGGATGTTTCACTTAGTCCTGCAAGCATTCGTTCGTAAAACATCGGATAGCTTCGCTCGACTCGGGAGAGCTTCGTTCGACTTCGGTGATTGCCTTTTTCGGCGAATGACTGGAACTAGGTTGGAAAAAACAAGTTTGCCTCCAGATAATATCGAACAGACTTAGCGACCCATGACTGTAGTTAGCTTACTAGTCAAACTGACCAGGACGTTGTCCCCATTAACTAGCCATGCGCCGCTTATCGCTCGTGAATCTATCCTACACCCTGGCTCTGACATTCCAATTCAAGACATAATTGTACGTGTCCCATGAATAGGACAGGTGAGGGAAATATTCAAATAAAAACTAAGAATCCCGTATATGCAAGATTAACCAAAACGAGAGTTAAACGATTGGTCAGAAGAATGTAAAACCCTTGCATATTATCGTTGGACCCCAGAACCTTAGCTCTTCAGTCGAATACTAACTACGAAGCCGCGAGGGTCAAACCAAAGGAACAAACTGCAGTGTCCGCTTATCTCCACCTCCCCGAGAGAGTGCTAGAGACTTAAAGACGGTTTCACGAATCCCAGAGACTAGAAGTAAGTTTACACTAGTTTCGATACGTGTATGTTTATATATATTATATTGATTGCCATGTATTAATAATATGTTCATGATATATATATATATATATATATATATATATATATATATATATATATATATATATATATATATATATATATATAGTTACAGAAACCGATAATTGTTTCTGAGACATTGTGCATGTGGATTGATGTATGTTAGCCTTAAGATTCGGATCGAAGTGTGCATATGGGAACCCTGCAGGTGTCTGATGCTATGGACACTTTGCAGAGGAGACCTCACTCTCATATCTGAAAAGAATATTGTAGCCAGAGTTCTGACTTTTACAGTTCAGCTCTGGGACGGTTTGTGGAGACAAACGCATGACGCTTGCTCCCGTGGTACAGAAGGGGAACAACCTAGATTCTACCTGGCCATGTCCGAGCCTCGTAGCTACAAGACTCACTGCTCAACCTGAGAGGCAAGACACCTCAGACGGACGCCATCGTACGCCAACGCGTTACAGCTAAGTCGCCCACAAATGCAACTGAGATATAACACTCGCGAAACATAGTCGACCACTCGAACAATATTAGACTTGCTTAGCAAAGGATGAAGAAGACCTGCTAAATGAAATACCCAGCACATCGAACTATATTAATTATTAATTTACGTGTTAATAAAGAAATGTTAAAGTTGTGTTGCCTATATAAAAGTTGAAATCACATACATACGACTGGTGTCATTCTATTTGTATTGTTGTGTATCTACTAGTTTTCTTCTCTTGAGACCAAGTAACCTAGTCTTTTGATTAGTAATAAGCATTTCTCAAATTGAGCCAAATTATACTATAACGCCCGAGAACAAATATAAATTTTATGTGACCAAGCACCGTTATCAGTCTCTCACATCGCTTTGGAATTCTGGTAAAAGAACGATCGATAGTGGTAGCCTAATGCCCCTCTATCAATAAGTCTTACCCCCTAGTAAGATAAAACATATCTTTCCCAGAATATCATCACATCAAGGTCATCCCAAGGTCACCTTTTTTTGGCATAAAACAACTTTTGCTATAGTTTATTTGATAGTACAAGAGTATTTGGAGCTGGAGGTCGAGGTCACCTCAAGGTCAAGAGCATAGAAAGATCAAAGTCGGTATTTGCATTTTAATGCCACTGTTTCATGTTGTTTGTTTTTTCATGTTAAATATTGCCAGTTCCATTAGGAACATGTGAGTCATAGGGGCTGTGTCATTCTAGTTTCCTAAGTTATTAATAGTGAACATGATTCTTTGATGTCAATGAGATATCAAGATATCAATGAGAAACACATTCTATGCAAATTTGGTCAATCTCACTCACAGGTCATCACTGGGGCTCTCCAAAGTCTTCTATAGGTACTTTGAAGTGACATAAACAAAAAGTCCAAACTTGTTCTACTTAGAGATGATAGATTGATTTCATATATGTTCCAATATTTTTGTCGGATTGCGCAGTGGTTGGTGCACTCGCTACTGTGTCGCAAGTTAAGCACCGTCCAGTGCGGTTAGCACTTGGATGGGTGACCGCAAAACATGAAGCGACAAATAGCAATGCCCCCAGTTGACTCAACTGTGACTGAGTACCTACTCTCTTAAGGGTGGGGAAGGTAAAGCAGCGATGGAGAGAGATGGGCATCACCCTCATTACGCTGGCCCAAGATAAGTGTGATCTCCAACATCACGCTCCCCTACGGCCACAAGGCTATGGGACCACCTTTACCACCTTTTTTTTCCAATTTTGGATTGATCTTGAATTTCAATGTCATTTTAGACCTTGGAAAAACAATAAAACATTGGTCATTGTGCAGTGGAATGGCTGAATATTTAACTAATAGTATGCAACAACATTGAGGTGTTTTTTTGATCATACGTGAGCATGAAAGACCATATGAAGGTTAAGGTAATCCCAAGGTCCAGGTCATCCCAAGGTTACTGGTGTTGTTTGTTTTAATTTTAATTGCTGTAATTTATTTGATTGTACATGAGTGTTTTTGGAGCTTGAGGTCAAGGTCATCTCAAGGTCAATAGCACCGAAAGATTAAAGTCTTTATTTCTTAATTTGTTTTTTATTGCCACTGTATCATTTAGTTATTTTTATCTGACACTCATTTTCAAGTTCAATATTGCAAGCTCCATAAGGAGCATGTGAGTCATATAGGCTTTGCCCTTCTAGATGGTTTTAATTCAATGTTTGCTCAATAACATAACTTTAGATGTGTGTATAAGGTTTTAGAATGTAATGGCCTTTGTAATCCTCATAAGGATTCTTTGTATTTCCAAAACGTGTTTGTGACTCGCATGCATAGCTGTATTAGTCTATGCAATCAATCCTCATCCCACCCCCCACCCTCCACCCCCTCAATCTCACCACCCACCCACCAACCCAAAAAAAAGTCGATTTGTGCAAATCTGTGCGAGATAAGTTCTAAATAGTTCAACAAATAACATTTAAAATGAAACTTTTCCTCCTGTTTACTGTCCGCCGTCCATCTGCAAAATTTGCAAGTGGATTACTATCTCAGAACCTATTTCCACTTTCACAATCAAACTTGGTAAGATGATATATACCCATGAGACCTCATAAATGATAATGATTGACTTCACATAAGTCAAGGTCAGAATCAGCAAATGTTAGTTAAACAATGACAGTTTTTCACAAAATTTACCTTGACCCTTGACCTTTATCCTAAACTATGAGAGATATATGAAGTCCAAACTTGTATAGAGATGATAGATATATATGTATATGGGTTAGTCTCCAAAAACCTGCCCTTGGGGGGTACTTCACTTTGAGAACAAATAAAATATATAAGAAACCAATTATCTGTGTCTGTTTTCTTGTTATTGTGTTGAGTATATATTAATGTTATATTATTTAAAAGGATTTCCATTTAAAACTAAAGTGATTCTCTTTAATTTGTGTTTTTCTGCTAAAATTTATGAAATTCCACAGCGCCATTTTGTGACATGCTGACGGTCAGAATTTTTTTTATCAGATTATTTGTTTATCTCGCTCAGTTTTATGGCTGAAAGTGGTACAAACTTTGAAAATGCCTATTAAGGTTTGCCGATACACGCTTCAGCGTCATGTTGAGGTGCCACTTGATAATCTATTGCGTCACCAAAACTAGTTGGACGGACGCAACGCTTCGTTACTTCACATATCACAGACACCGACAGCCTCCTCTCACTAAAGTTGTTCAAAATAATCGGGAATGAATGCTTTCTATTTTTAGCACTGCACTATTTTTTTTGTTATTAAAAGATAAGTAATCTTGATAGACCCCAATTATGAATAGAATTTGGTGTTCTTTGATTGCTGGTATCCTTCGTTACTAATATCTTGAGTTGCGTCCGTCCACCTTTAAAATAGAATAACTTAGGTTTAAAAATAAATGGAACTATATTTTAGGTATAAAAATAGTCACGGAAGTAGCGGATTAATTTTTGTTATAATTAGATGCTGTATTGATGCGCGGTATCGTCGAAATTTGAAAAAGTGTTTTCGTTGCTTTGAATCCACACGAAGTTGCGTCCGTCCATATTCTGATTACCAAAGTAAAAGAATCAAACTTTAATCTTTATTTTTACAATTATTATAATGTTTCCAGTTTTAAGAATATTATTGATGTGAATATTTATTATTTGTGATTGTCGGGAGAGGGTTAGTTTTAAAAAGTAGGTCGGACGCAACGAAGTAGCCACAGCCGATAGTTACTTAGTTGCGATCGGCCTTCGGAAAATGTATTTTATTTTATGACTTCTCAGAAGCACTAAAATTCTTGTTAATGTATTTTTTTAAATGTTATCTTCTTGAAATAGATACTTTTTTATAAAATGATTTTAAAATTTACATAACTAGGAGTTTTGGACACCTTTTAGCAGTTCCTTTGGTTACTATGTTGCATCCGTCCATATGCTTCTACCTATACCTTTAAGGTGTTGGTACTCGGTAACTAAAAGAAAAATTTTAAAAAAAATTATAAAGGGAGAAAGGACAAATATATACTTAAATATTGTGCATGTAACAACTTTCTCTTCAAAGTTTTTTTTTTTTACATCTATGTCACACTTTCAGCATGTTTCCAGAGAACGACCCATATATGTTCCGTTTTTTAGTTGATCTTTAAGGTCAAGGTGATTTTAGTCCTTGCAAAATTTAACCCGTAATATGCAACATTGTTATTTGATCAGACATGCAATCAAGGTCACGTGAGGGGAAAGGTCATCCCAGGTCAATGTCACTGAAGGTCAAGGTCATGCCATGGGTCTTTTGCTGTATTTTTGCTGTACTTGAGTGTATTTGGAGCCAGAGGTCAAGGTCACCTCAAGGTCAAGAGCATTTAAAGATCAAAGTCGGTATTTGCATTTTAATGCCAGTTTTTTTTTGTTTTTTTTCTGGGCACTCATTTTCATGTTAAATATTGAGAGTTCCATATGGAGCATGTGAGTCATATGGGCTTTGCCCATCTAGTTATGACCTTTAAGTGTAATTGTGCAAAATGTAAGATTGGGTTCTCTTCCTTTCAACAGCCATTTATCCAGTACATGCGGTTCGCGCGTCGTGCTGAAGGCATCAAGTCAGCTCGTCTGGTTTTCAAGGCAGCAAGAGAGGACAAGCGATCTCTGTACCATGTTTATGTGGCCGCTGCTCTCATGGAGTTCTATTGTAGCAAGGTCAGTAGCAACAATCTTCCACTGAGCACCAGCATCAATTTATCAGTTTTTGACCATAAAGTATTGAATGTTATAGCATCTTTAAGAACTATGAGGGCTCCCCATTTCAGGCCCGTACGGAATTACCTTGTTTTTTCTGAAAATTTGAAAAACTCGGCAAGCGCTACAAAAAATACGGATACTTGTTTCACGGTCCGGAAATACATAAAAACAACATTGTGAAAAAAAATCGAACTCGTTGGCCTGTGACCTTTTTCCGAAGACAGCCAAACCCGGTTTAATGCTGCAATGCGCAGTCGCAGTAGGGACACGTGGCATCGAAGTTTCCGGTAGAGGCACCGAAGTTTGCCGAATCAGTTTTTGCGCAGTTGCAGTGAAGATTGGTGCTCATGAGACAGAATTCAAAACATGGCGTCCAAACGAATGGCTAAGCAAAGTGCAGGAGTGAGATTTAGCGGTCGCCCGGTCGCCGGTTTTTAGGTCACTATTAGTCTGCTACGAGTATGAAGCATACGCGAGCTTATTTCCCTTTGCCTACTTCCCTTTCGCGCCAAGCACGCTGTCTGCTTTGTTTGTGAAAAAGACACTCGCTAAAAATTAGGCTACGTGTATTGTCAAGGTGACGGTCTGTTGATCCGAAAATGTGGAACTTTATTTCTGGGGTCAACGAACCCCCGCCAAAGAAGGCGAAATCTAGTTCGGAGAAGAAAAAAGCGTGACAAAGAGTATGAATCGAAGAGAAAAAAAAATTTTCAGACTGCATGGCTGAAACGTTCAGATGGCGAAGATCGATCTTGGCTCATTTTCAATAAAGAAGTTGGTCTACTGCACTGTACACATTGCCGTAAATACGCGATTGTCGGGCTGCCTAAAAACCATGCGGGCTACCTCACTTTACTTGCTAGCTAGCCTGGCAGGTTAGTTAGTCTCCTGGGTTAAATCTCACCCCTGAAGTGATAGTGAATCTGAATCTTCAAAGAAACCGCTCAAGGGGCAGAAATATCTTGACTCGTATTCGGAAAATCGTACTTTCGTTATTCACGGCAGCACTGACTCAAAAGTACGATTTGTGCCAACCAGTTTGGCATCTCCGCTGGTGATATGAACAACATCAAGCGGCACGCAGAAGGCCCACAGCATATCAAGAAATTATGAGGCTTTGAAGAAGAAAAAGAAGATTGTGGCAGCAGATCAATCTATCACTGGATTCTTCGCATAATAACAAAAAGGATGAGTGCAAAAGCAATAGGTAGTAAAAGTAAATACGGAAATGGTACTAGTAATACTAAAATTTGAAAAAGATAATACTGAAACTTCAAATTGGGGGTAGGCATGCCTGCCATTTGCAATGAATCTCATGTGGGCTCATTTGCATTTTACAAATGTAAGGAATTTTTTTCACTCCTTGTTAAGCGTTTTAAGGATTAGGAAAAAAAACTATAGACACGCTTTTCACAAGTCAACACACACACGTCATGCACACATTCTTATCGGTGATTCATACACACACAGTTTACGGAATTTATTCAGAATAATAATGCACGTTATTAAACACAACCATACATTTTCTGAAAAAAGAAGATTATTGAAACATCCAAGTTCAACACACATCCATCTACGACACAAGGGAAGCAACCTTGCATTTTTTGTTACTGTTAGCCTTTACAACAATAAAAAAACAACAGTCAAATTAGGTCGCGCATAATTATACTCAAGAGTGGAACTGTTGAACCTTATTTATCGTATGCATGGACAATTATGAATATATAATAAGGAAGACATTGAACTGACCTTTACAAAGCATCATTACTATAACTGCAGGCATCGAGTAAATATTAATTAATGTAAATTAATTGTTGCTGAATAGTGGAGTGCACAAAATGCACAAAAACAACGAATCAAAATGTCTTAAACTTGCAAATCTTGGCATCTTTTCTGCCAGACACGAGAAGAACCAATAATGGCACTCACGCTGAGATACTTAGCCAGCCATCAGGCAGTGGAATTGTTTATGCCAGTTTAAGTCCTGATGCAACTCTGCGATGCACGTTACCTAAGCTGCCGAAGACCAGAATCGCAGTCCTGCAGGCAAAGCCATAGGCAGAGATCTCCATGCAGAGGGGCGGGTATTTTTCAAACTTTGACACGTAACAACGGTCTATAAATACGTCAAAGGACACTGCCACCTCTATAAAGAAGACCTGATGGTTTATGCGGTCGATGACTGTGATGTCTGGTCTCGTGGCAGTGGTAACAAATGTGTTTGAGTCTACATCTACTATTGAGGTCACCGAGGGTTTTCTCCGGGCACTCCGGTTTCCTCCCTCCCTTCAATAATGGTACAGGACGCAGTCAATATAAAAATTTCAAAAACAAAAATTCGATGTTCTTTCCGTCTTCTAATAGCGATCTCCCTGCCTTTACACCACCTGTTTGAGTGCTGGGTGTATGTGAGGGTGGATGAGACAGGTGAGCGTGTATGTTCGTATAGATCGCCGCGCTTTGAGCCTGAATGATTTGGGGAAAGGCGCGTATAGCATCCTGTATTATTATTATTATTATTATTATTATCAAACATACGTGGAGAGTATATATAACAGCAAGAAGGTCTACCAGTGTGAAGCGGCTGACAAGTGTTAAAAGCCCAAGGTCACCATGATCCAAAGGAAGTCTGGCATTTACCTTACAGAAGAACGGGAGGCACGGTGGTCTAATGGTAGTGCTTTGGCTTGCGGATCTGAAGGTCCCAGGTTCGAGCCCTGTCCGGGCCATTGTGTTGTGTCCCTGGGAAAGACACTTTACTCCCGTTTCCTACTCCTTCGGATGAGAGTATAAACCGAGGTCTAGTCTGTGTGTCGCATACATTCCATCATAAAGGACTTTAAAGATCCTGACACTCATGTCCTAGACAGGTGAGTGCCGGTAACAAGAACACACCCAGCATGCACTTGGTCCTTCTCCCCCATCTCTGGCTGGCCAGGATAGTGCTCAGTTGTACGGGCATCAGACCATGCACCCAAAAGGCTGCGGGTGGGCGTCTCGGGCGGTTTGAGTTAGATCCTGTATCGCCCAGCGCCTAGAGTCTGGTCAATTATGGCGAGATAAGTGCGCTATAAAAATCCTCAATAATAATAATAATAACAAGAAGTCTTGGACAGAGTACTGCTCTGACCTTTACAACCACACACCAAACGGAGACCCATCAGCTCTAGTATGTCCCTAAAACTGAGAAGAAGTAAAATTCTCCCAATTCTCAGAGAAGAAGTTGAGGCAGCAGTGCAATCGCTGAAGAAAGGGAAGTCAGTTGGAGTGGACAACATACCCACGGAACTGCTTCAAGCAGGAGGAGAAGCAATGATTGACGCACTTACCATTATCTGTAACAAGATCTGGCAGAGTGGGGATTTGCCTACACCATGGACCCAGTCACTTGTCATCACTCTTCCCAAAAAAAGTAACCTGCAGGAGTGTGAAAATTGCCACACCATCAGCCATCCCAGCAAGGTCCTCCTGAAAATAATACTCAACAGGTTGAAACCCCAAGCTGAACAATTCATAGCTAAATAACAAGCAGGATTCGGGGCAGGGTGAAGTGCCACTGAACAGATTTTTAACCTCAGAATAATCTGCAAGTAAAACATACAACACCAACAACATCTATATCATGTGTTCGTGGACTTCAAGAAGGCGTTTGACCAAGTCTGGCAGTCACCCCTTGGGGTCATGAGCAATCTTGCCACTGTAGATTGTTCTAACCTATAAAGGGAAAAGTGAAAGCCCCAGTTGAAAACCTGTCTTGCCTTTGTAGGCATGACTGATTCACTGCGGCAACAGTCCCCCCGTTGGAGTGCCGGGGGTTTCAGTATAAATAGTATCCCCACTTTCTGGAAATTTAGTGCTTTAAATTCCCACTGTCGCTGTCTTCCTCATTTGCTCTTTCCCATTCCTGATCTGTCCTATCACTCTGCTATACTATCTTCTTCTTCGCTAGATCAATGACCTACCTTTTTTCTTGAAAACTCTTCCTGGACAAGCCTCCTTGTTTGTGTATGGGGTCTGTTGGATCAGCTTGGGAGTGTTGGACGCTTTCTGCCGGGTGGTCACTAGGGCTTCCTATGATGTTATTATTTAGCACTATAGGCATTTTATATGTATGTGTTTTGTTGATGATTTATAATGATGTTTGTATTCTATTTTGTTTTTGTAACCGGGGGTTCGAGTAGTTGGGGTAAAGCCTCAGCCGTCCCCTGCGTGGGATGTCTTTATTGTAAAGTGAGGGCATTCAATTTTCCCACTAGGGTTGTTTAGGCAGATCTTTTATGCGGATTGGGGGTTGTCCGGTCCTGATTTGGCTCGGAAGAGTCCGCTGGACCTAAAGCAACAATCAATCAATCAATCAAGCACCTCTGTGGGCAACCATGAGAGTGTACAACATCAACCCTAAAATTATTGAAGTCGTCAAAAACCTGTATGACAAGGCTACCAGTGCAGTCCTCCTTAAAAGCGCCATCGGAAACTATACTACTCAAAATAATACAAGGGCCACTTGGACACATGGGTTTCTCTTTAAATCAGAAACACGAATTCAATTTATTAGTTCATCATATTTTATTGCAATCATTTCTGCATCAATAACAAAAAAGATTTTAGACATCAGTCACTTAAAATTCGAGTAAATTCAATTTAACTGGACATACCCCTCATTTACAAAATCAAAACTTTAGAAACCAAAAAACTATAGAGTCAGTATCGGGTATGGCCACCGTTTGCATCAATGCAGTCCTGGCATCGTTGTCTCATGGACCGTATCAGGTTATGGAGGATGTTTCCTGGGATGGTCAACCACTCTTGCTGGAGAACTTGGGCCAGAACTTCAAGGTTAGCTCCTGGAGGGAGGATTGCCCGTGTCTGTCGACCCAAGACACCCCACAGATGTTCTATGGGGTTCAAATTGGGTGATCGAGCCGGCCAATCCATCCTTATGACGTGCTGTTGCTGCAGGAAGTCATTGACGATACGCGCTCGGTGGGGTCTGGCATTATCGTCCTGTAGTATGGCACCTTCCCCAATGGCCCGCAGAGCTGGGAGAACCCTAGGTTGTAGGACGTCATCCCTGTAGCCAATACCGTTTAAGTTGCTATGAATTTGGAGCAGGGGTGTTCTGAAGTTTAATGCAAAGCCACCCCACATCATGACAGATCCACCACCAAAGCGGTCATGCTCGCGCACCGTCGCATCAGCAAAACGCTCCCGTGGACGCCTTTAAACATTCACTCGACGGTCGTTGAAAGATGAGAAGAACCGAGACTCGTCTGTAAAGAGCACCCTTGACCAATGTTGCCTAGTCCACACCAAATGACGCCGAGCCCAGGCCAAACACGCTGCACAGTGAGCTGGAGTGAGCAAAGACCATACTGCTGGTCGTCTTGATCGCAGGTTTGCCTCGTGTAGACGGTTGCGAATTGTCTGGTCGCCGACGTTAACATTGCTGGCTGCGTGAAGCTGTCTTCTGATGGTGTTTGCTGTAGCGGACCTCATCCTCAGAGCTGACAGGGTGATGAAATGGTCTTGTCTTGCAGTGGTAACGCAGGGGCGTCCGGACCTTCTTGGTTCTTGGACGCTTCTTCTATCACCTTCGTCTTCTTCTCCACTGTCATCTTCTCCTCTCAACTGTCGTCCTCTTCTTCATCCTCTCAACATTTGTCTTCTCCGGCTGCTTTTCATCTTCTTTACTCTTCTTCTCTTTGTCTCACAATCTCACAGGTCCTCCTCTTCTTCTCACGACCTCACAGTTCCATTTCTTCTCAATACCTCATAGCTCCTACTCTTCTTCTGCTGTATTCTCAAAATATAGCTCATTCTCAGCTATACACTAACTGCAGACACACACAACCACCTCCTTCTATTGCTATAATCAGTCTCTTCATTATAATTATTTCTTTCAAGAACTTGTTTGTGAGTAATACACGTCACATGACCACACAGACCCCACTATGTACACATAGACACACAAACATGGAACAGAACAGCACAAGCTACATTAAATACAAGTATCCATATGTAATTATAATTGTCAGTGACGCTTATTTATAAAATAAATTAGTTTTCTTCATTCAGGATACGAAGACCAACATATCCAGAGAATATAGAACTTCTGACCCCTCTTCCTAAGTAGAAAACTCAGTTTTTAGGCGTATGCCAGAACCACACAGTAAAAACATGTTTTACTTAATGTAAGAAAACGAATTGTTAATAGACAAGTATTTAACATCAAAATATTGTCTCTGTCACAGAAAATCTTCATGATGACTCCTCCAATAGGCAACAACACAAGTGTCTCTTTCATAAATTTCATCAAAGTCTTTTTCACGATTCATCGGATTCATCGTGCCATCACTCCAGACACTATACATTACACCAGTTGCATCATCCATCTCCTTCAAAATGTTCAAAATTCTGATCATATCACTGCTTTTCTCCATTCACTGACTGCCCATCCACAATATTAAGTACCTTCTTTCTTTCATGCATCAACCGTTTTTCTTCCTACAAAGACAGCATTCATCTTTACTCCGTAAAAAAATCTCAGCTTCAGACAATTGCTGGTATCCACTCTTTCTGCTTTTGAAGCTTCTGCTTGGAAACTTCCACTCTCTCCTCCGCTAACCCACAGTCATCTGCTTCAAACAGAACTAAAACCCATCTCTTCACTTTTTCCTCTGCTCATTAATCTTCTTCCAAAACAATGGTCCAGCCATTCTGCATGGTCTACTACACCTTACACCTCCTGTAAATCCAGTGGATTGCAAAGAGCAGAATCAGGACTACTGGCACATAAAAACTTACATACTAAGAATTTTAAAGAAGGTCGAATATTTGATTTAAAAGCTGCGGCAAACGCTAAAAATAATGTTGACAGGAAACTGGATTACATTACATTACATGATTATTGCTTTAGGTCCAGCGAACTCTTCCGAGTCAAATCAGGACCAGGGAAACTGGATTTCAGATCCTAATAGGTAAAGTACCGAGATCGATGGTTCTTTAAGGCAGGGTCAGACACTTTTGTTTATAACGTAAGGTTCAGAAAAATGCAGTAGACCTTTTGCTGTTAGTTACTTTCCTTGAAGTCTTTGTATGCTGAAGAGTTCAATCACTTTAACTTCGGGCTGAAACGATACCCTACCTAGGTATAGTTAATCTTTGTTTATAGGGTCCAGTGGATTGCAAAGAGCAGAATCAGGACTACAACTTGGTTAAGAGAAGATTCACCTCTGCTCCTTATAAAAGATCTACTGAAATAATCCTAATAGTAACACTGAAGGCACTCCATTAGCCGGTCACTTTACAATAAAGGCATCCCATAAAGGGGACGCTGAGGCTGTTTTCTAATCGAACCCCAGTTTACAAAAACAAAATAGAATACAAACATCATTATAAAATATTAACAAAACACATTCTTATAAAATGCCTACATTGTTAAATAATAATACCATAGAAAGACCTAGTGAACATTTGGCAGAAAGCATCCAACATCCCCAACTGAACCAACAGACCCCATGAGTTTTGGGAGAGCTTTCAAGAAAAAAGGTAGGTGACTGGTCTAGCGAAGAAGATAATAGATTGATAGAACAGATTAAGAATTATAAAGAACAAATGAGAATAACAGAAGTGGTAATTTAAAGCCCTAAATTTCAAAGTGGGGATACTATTTATACAGAAAACCCAAAAAACAGAGATGCAAAGTCTGTATGTGTGTGCGCCTTGATGTCATTGTAGGAGCTTGTGCATAGTATCACATTTACTCATAGTGTTATATGAAATACCTTTTTTACAAACAAGTACAGTGCTGTTGATTTATAAATGTCTTGTTAGTTAATTATTGTATATGAAGAGCCTATTGTGTGTTGCAGCTTATGTTGCTGCTTATATATGTGTTATCTCCACTATCAACTCTGTCACATGAACGCACTTTTGAAACTAAAGTGGTTCCGTCATAATGAGAGAGAGAGAGAGATTAAATAAAAGTGAATTTTCTGTTCTGGATTGAATTGAATATGGGCACTATAACTAAAGTGCATAAGAAATACAGAGGACTCGCCTTTCAAATGATGTCTCATTTGTAAATATCTATACAATAAAGCTGCTTCAAATTGAAAACCGAATTTTGTTTTCGTTTTGATTAGGTCCCTGAATGCTATATTTTTGGAGTGTACCTTATCTCCAAAATACATGTACATACTTTGAATAGCTCTATAAATAGGCCAACCTCTCTCCAAGGTCAAGGTCACTGGAGCCATCCAAAGTTGGTTCATTGGGTACTTTGATGTGACCCGTGACTCAAGTCCAATTGTTGTTTGTAGAGATCATCTTGAAGGTTATCATTTTAGACCTTTAAAAATATCACAAATTATAATTGTAGAGTGGAATGAATGTTTAAAGTTGACCCACAAATGGGATTAGCTGGTTCCGGTTGACGCCAACAGGTTGTAACGACCCGAGCACTGCTGAATTTTGTGATTTTGCTGTGTTTATAGTGTTTTGTTGTGAGTTTTGTGTAGTGTAATTGTTGTCTCATGGATCGTCAAGTAAGTGTGGCATTGCTTTGCTTCTCTTTTTATGTTCGTTTGTTTGCTTTATCGTTTTTTCGCTTCATTCACTGTGCTGTCTCGCACTCACGTGGTCCGCCATTTTGTTCCGACAGTAATATTTCATCCACAAGCTACACACGCGATGTGCTGTTGTCATTGAAGTCTAAACGTACACAGATCGCTCCCGACCTTGTGTTCCGATTAAAGGAGTTCTCGATCGGCCGTCATTTGCCCAGAAAACGAACTAGCCGTGGAGGCAAACGGAAACAAAACATCTCATCTATCCCTGTAGTTTTACAGAGATCGTCTTTGCTTTTCAACTCTGACCCCACGCTTCACATACACCCAGTGTGTATCACTAGGCCTAAGACACATCGCAGTAACACAGACAATCTCATTCACATCAACCTCTCCCCTCCACCTCTGTCTTCACACCTCGATAGTCACAGCCCTCTATGCATTGCATCATTCAACGCTCAGTCACTAGGTCCCAACGAAAAATCGTACCACTGCATGAATTCATCTCAGACAGCAGGACTGACATTATGTTCATTCAAGAGACTTGGTTTCGGCAGACTGGTGACGAGGGTAAATGCTCTGATTTAACCCCATCTGGCTATTCTGTATGTTCGCTGCCTCGCTCAAATCGCGGTGGTGGCCTTGCTATTATTTACAGAGACAGTCTGTCCCGTCACCTTGGCTTCATTACAGACTTCGCTTTCACTCGCTCGTCCTTTGAAGTTGTTCACCTTAGTTTGTCCGTTCCACAGCAGAACATTCACTTCATATGCATATATCGCACCTCTCCAAGCAAGAAAAATAAATTGACTGCAATTTTCCACCAAGAATTTCCAGTCCTGCTCGATTATTGCAACACACTGTCAGGAACATACATAGTTTTAGGAGACATTAACTTTCACTTTGACCAACCCCAGCATCCTTCCACCGCAAAAATGATTGAACTTTTAGATCAGTTTAGTCTTTCTCAGTCAGTCACAGAGCCCACCCACAGCCGTGGTCACATCATAGATTGGGTTATGCATAGGCCTCATGATAATGTTGTTAGATCAACTTCAGTCACCCAGGAATTAACATCTGACCATTTCTGTGTCGTGTGCAAACTAAACGTCGCAGACCCCAGAACTGTGCCCCACTGTGGATCAGCTGAATAGTACACTTCATGCGGTGCTTGATCGGCACGCTCCCGTTGCCCAGAAAAAGGTCAAGGCAACACGCTCAGCACCCTGGTACGAGTCTATTAAGGATGAGCTCTCCGAGGCGAAGAAACACCGAGGCAAAGCAGAGAAAAAGTGGCTTAAATCAGGTTTAGAAGTCAGCAAGCAGATTTTTACCGCTGCAAAAAAACTGGTCACTAAAATGGTCCAGACTGCCAAAACCCGGTACTTTAGCGACAGAATTAGCAGCAGCGAAACTTGTAAACAGTTGTTTGACATTTGCAATCAGCTAAGGGGTAAGAGCAATGCAACATCACTCCCATCCACGCATCCACCATGTCAGCTCCCAGATGTATTTTCTAATTATTTCACACAGAAAGTGGCTGACATAAGGGCCGCTCTTGATAGCCATGAGATCACACTCATTAACCCATTCTCACCTTCCCTCACTACCGCAAAGTTGGAAGTTTTTCAACCAATAACAGAGCAAGAAGAAAGTCATATTAAGCTCAAAACCAACATCTTGCTCTCTGAACCCCATTCCAACCCCCATGTTGATAGAAAATCTTGACCCTCTACTCCCTACCATTAACCACATTATCAACGAGAGTCTGTCCCCTGGTGTTGTTCCATCTGTGCTCAAAGCGGCTGTCATCAAACCCCTCCTTAAAAAACCAAGTTTAGACAAAAATGATCTAAAGAACTATAGACCTGTTTCAAACCTCTCCTTCCTGTCCAAAATCATAGAAAAAATTGTTCTCAAACAACTGTTTGCCTACCTATATGATAACGCTTTACTTTGCCCCAACCAGTCTGCCTACCGACCCTTCCACAGCACTGAGACAGCCCTCCTAAAGGTAACCAATGATCTGTTGCTTGCCTTAGATAATGGTAACATCTCCATTCTCACCTTATTAGACCTCTCAGCTGCCTTTGACACAGTCGACCACCACATTCTCTTTAACACTCTTCAACACTACTTTGGAATCTCTGGCTCGGTCCTGGCTTGGTTCCACTCATATCTTTCTGACAGATCACAAGCAGTCACTGTCGATGGCTGTTTCTCCAGCATAGCAGACTTGGTGTGCGGCGTGCATCAGGGTTCCGTTTTAGGGCCGGTGTTATTCACTTTGTACACCAAGCCACTGCTTCTCCTGCTCGGAAAGCAAGCTGTTGAGAGTCAGTCATTTGCAGATGATACACAACTTTATAAATCCACTGCCCCCTCTCTCATTAATTCCACTGTTCAGACTTTGGAGAACTCAACAAGCTTAAGCTTAATGACGATAAAATCGAAGCCCTCCTCATTCACAAGTACAACACCTCCTCCTCACTCTCGCCTCTCCCAACATCGCTTACAGTAGGGACAACAAACATTCAGTTCTCATCCTCAGCGAGAAATCTCGGCTACATTCTCTCCGATGACCTGTCCCTCAACAACCACATCTCCAACGTCTGTCGCTCTGCATACACAGCCATCCACCAAATCAGCTCCTTTCGCCACTATCTTAAAGTCACTGCCACCAAAACCCTAGTTTGCGCTCTCGTCCTTTCTCGTCTTGACTATTACAACTCTCTCATCGCTGGCTCCCCAAAACACATCATTGACAAACTACAAAAGGTTCAGAACTCAGCAGCTAGACTAGTAATCTGAGCAAAGAAACGCGATCACATCACACCTCTACTACATTCCCTTCACTGGCTTCCTGTGCAAGCACGGGTAGAGTACTGTCACAACTTCTTCACAGATTCTTGTCCTTCCTACGTTGCTGATCTACTGTCTGTCTACTCCCCTTCACGCACTTTAAGATCTTCTACTGACACTCGCACACTCAAGGTTCCCATTACCCACACTAAGACATACGGCCAACGTGCATTCGCTTACTCCGCACCCAAGCTGTGGAATTCCCTTCCCTCCCATATCCGCAACATACAATCAACACAAGCATTCAAAAAGGCCCTCAAAACCCACCTCTTCAAACTGCATTATTCAGATTGATTTGTATCCCCGCTGCCATTCTCTCATCATTTTGTCTGTCTGATCCGTAAGTGTATGCACGGCTGTAAATATTTATACTGTTTTTCTTCCTGGGTCTAACCGGGCATATAAATAGCTGTGAATAGGTTTTTGCTATTCTATTTCTGTCTTTTTTGTCATTTATGTACATAGTTGTAAATAGTCTATTTCTGTCTTTTTTGTCATTTGTGTACATAATTGTAAATAGTTTTTACCTTTACTGTTCCTTCTTTTGGTGTATCGTAGCAAAAGTGATGTTTGATCGACTGCATGTATTTTTTTTAATGTAATGACTATGTAAAGCGTGGTGAGTCTGGTCATAGGCTGGAGTACCCGCTATATAAAAATCTGTTATTATTATTAAATGAATCACTGTATAAGTTCTAAATCATTCATTCACTCAGCATTAGAGGCCGTCATCTCAAGGTCAGTGTCACTTGTTTTTTTATTATAACTTTTGGTTTAGTTCATTAGGACATATGTGAATATTTTAGTGCAGGTCAGAGTGATCTCAACATCAACATCACCTCAAGGTCAGTCAACATTACTTGTGTTCTAATGCAAATGTTTCATTTCAGTTTTGTAAAACTTCATCCATTCTGTAGACTGTTGTGAATGGACTGTCTAAAAAGCATGGGTCATATGGGCTTTTCCATTCTGGTTTAGTTTATTTATGTATTTTATTTATTTATTTATTTTTTAAACAGGAAAAGAGCATAGCGCTGAAGATCTTCGAGCTGGGCTTGAAGCGCTACAATGAAGTGCCAGAATATGCTCTCTGCTACATCGAATTCATGTCACATCTCAATGGTATATATAAAAAAATTACTCATCATCTGTACTTTGTCTTTCCATATATGGCAAATTCATATTTGTTGCCTACTCTACAACTAATCTCCAAAATAAAAAGTTTCTATTTCCAATACTTTGAAATAGTCAGGGGGAATCAGAATGGCCATCTGTAGGTTCATTGCAGGCCATATGTAAAAAAACACTGAATATATTTTTGACCCACACCACAACCTCCCCTGGCCTAAAAAATCTAGATTTGTGCAAATCTGTCCAAGATGTCCTAAATAACCCCATTCAGTGAGACACACATGCCACCAATTTGTTTAACTTCACTTCAAGGTCAAGGTCACTGGAGCTGTCTAAAGTTGGTTCATATGGGTACTTTGAAATGACCTTGGCCCTAAACTATGATAAAAAGTCAAAACGCTACATGTAAAGCGAGCGTTGTGGCCAAGTGGGCTAAGGCGGGACTAACTTGCCTTGTCCACGAGCCAGAAACCAATGGCGCCTGACAGGTGTGGGTTCGAACCAGCATCTGGGCGTTATGTTTCTCCGAATATTATTTACTTTCCACTCGGGCAACGTCTCGGGGGTTTTCTCCAGGTACTCCGGTTTGCTCCCCCAGCAAAAATTTCAAAAATTCACAAATAATGTTAGGTAGGTAGGGTTTGGGCGCGCCACTGGCTGCGACTACGCCTTCCCCGGGGGAGGCGGCCCAGAGTTTCCCGATTTAGGGATAATAAACTGCAACAAAAGCAAAAAAAAAAAAAAGAGGATAAACTGATTTTTAATATTTAAGTTTTTGCATTGATCTTAAAGGTCAAGTTCATTTTAGGCCTTGCAAAAACATAACAATTGGTCCTACAGGAGAATGGCTCTATATTTGAACATTGTATGCATCAACATTGGGTTACTTGATCATACATTAGCATCAGAAGTCATTTAAAGGTCAAGGTCATTCCAAGATCAAAATAATTGAATATCAAGGTCATCCCAAAGTCAATGTTTTTTGGCAAAATACAACTTGCTGTAGTTTATTGGATTGTACATGAGTGTCCATTTGGATCCAGAGGTCAAAATCATCTCAAGGTCAAGATCATCACAAGATCAAAATCATTATTACTTTGCATTTTAGTACCACCGTTTTGTTTCAGTTTTTCATTTTCATGTAGAACATCACCAGTTTAATAAGGAGCATGTGAGTCATATAGGCTTTTCCCTTCTAACCATACTTCATAGGTTAGTTACCTGCTCCAGTGCCATTGTATTATGTCAAAAAGGTCAAGAGAACTGGAACTATTTTGGTGCTAAACGTTTTGCTGAATGTTTCAAGAACAGCTATATTGATTTTGATTATATTTGGTATACGGAGGTCAAACTTGCCCTTTGACAAAGTACAAATATAAATGATGTAACATGCTTAGCATGGGTTAAGTATCCACAAAGTAAAAATTATGTTTCTCTCTTCAGTTATTTTTTACATAATGCAAAAAAGTGCATTTTAAAGAAAAAAGTTACATTCGTAGTGACTGACCGACCATCTGGCCAACAACCAAAGTGATGCTGAAGGATGGCCCATGATTTTAAGTACCAGTTTACCAAAACAACAAAAATCGCTTCAGACCTTTTTTTAACATATTGAGCAAATTGTGTTTAGCAACAAAATGACTCCAGCGACCATTATCTTTGCAGTACAGCAAATATGATCGCACAAGAGGCAGGCCACTTAGGTAATGTTATATATATATGTTATATATATTATATGTTTCTATATTTCTGTTCAATTGGTGTTTTAGATATGGCCTCTAACGGACTGACCGACAGACAAAGACATTTTTGTTCATTCTGATTCCTGACCATTTCAAAGTATTTCCAGATAAGTCTGGAAATTTAAAAAAACATGATTTTAGTTTCATCTGTTTCTACATTGATATATATATATATATGTCTTGATTACATAAAATGCAAAAAGAAAGTCGCACCATGCTATTTTTAAGATAATAGAGCATATTTCTGAATTGAAGTGTGGTAAACTTGAAAGAAAAGCAGCATAACTGTAAACAGCTGCACGGAAAGAAAATGAATTTTTGATCATGACAACCACTAGCGAAATAGAAGAAGGGTACATTCTTGTGATTTAAAATTAAATATTTCAGTGAGACTAACACCTTTTTACACTACACTTGCTTTTGCCTCCTTACAGACCAAAATTAGAATAAATCATGAAATAGTACATAGAACTCTAAAACTTTGCAAGCACAATCATTTTTGACTTGCATGCACAGCAATTGAGTAACACACCCCAAAATTGAACATTTTCTGATTTTTGCAAATCTGAGCAAGATGAGTCCTAAATAGTCCAAATATGATATTTAAAAATTACTGTCTTGGCTGTCTGTGCATAACCTTAACATAATTACTTGGAACCTATTTTATCTATCACAACCAAACGATAGTATGGTGTGTAACCAATAGAACTTGAAATTATCAGTGATTAAACAACCCAAGATCAAGGTCAGTCAACAAATGTTAAAGTTTTTCTCAACATTTCACAATTGTCCCAAGTAATGGTGGACATTTGATTGATGCATGACAGCTATCAATGAAACACACCAACTGTGCACTCCAAGGTCACTGGAGCTGTCCAAAGTCTGCTGATATAGGTACTTTGAAGTGACCCTCAACTAATACAAAGTCCAAACTTGATGTATGTAGAGATCATAGATTTTGTATATGTCATCTCGAATGACCTTTGGTTTTAGCAGACATTAATAAAATATACTACTACTACATAGATTTATCTCTCATATATGTTATGTTTTTGTATTGATCTTAAATTCAAGCTTTTAGGCCATTTAAAAAAACATCAACATTTGTCATATTACATTGGAATTATTCTAACCCACATTATGCATCAACATTGGGTTATTTCATCATATATGTCTTACAGGTCACGTGATTTTATTTAGTGAATGTTAAGGTTATTTCATTGTCAAGGGCATTTCAAGGTCTCTTGTTTTTTGACACAATACAAATTCTACTGTAGTTTATTTGATCTGAGAACTGGATTTTGAGTATATTGTCAACACACATCTGGCATCATTCACTGCAGACCGGTTAAGAAAAGCTGTTCTGCACAGCCAACTGACTTTGTAGAATGATTTTCTGTACATCTGAATAAATCTATATTCATTTTTGGTTCACACGCAAAGCAATGTGACACCCCTACCTTTAAATAAAAATAATAAACAAAGCCAACAACATTTTTCTTGATTTTTGCAAATTTGTGCTAGATGAGTCCTAAATAGTATAAAAATGACATGTAACAAAAATGTCAATCCGTCCGTGTGACTTTCCGCCATCAGTGCAAAAACTTTAAAATGGCTCTCAGAGCCCATTTCAACTATTGCAGTCAAACTTGGTAAGATGGTGTATACATATGAGACCTTGAAAATGATCAGTGATTGAATTACTTCACGTCAATGTCAAGATCACAGGATCATCAAATGTTATTTTATTAAAAAATATTTTTTTAAAGACAATTTTTTTAACAATATTTCACTTTTTTTCTAGGTTATTAATTTTGAACATGATTTTTTGTTGCATGATAGATATCAAATGAGACACATATTATGCACATTTGGTCAACCTCACTTTAAGGTCACTGGAGCTGTCAAAAGTCAGTTTGTATAGGTACTTTGAAGTGACCTTGACCCTCAACTATATCAATGTATATGTATGTTTTTCTCCCTCTTCCTTTTCCCTTCTTTGTGCATGCTACCAGCAGGGAATTGTGGATGATGCAGGTCATGGGAACAGTACTGTTATTTTAACTTTGTATTAATTTCACATACTATACCATGACTCAAAAAGTGCAATGTTATTGGCGTTGCTAGGTGAGTGCCCCTCAAAGCGGAAGCTGACAAAAACAAAACAGTCATAGAGTTGCTTCCCCTGTACTACTTTCCCCCGTGCGTTTCGTGCTACAACACGCGTCTAAGCGCTCACGGTAAAAGTCCGCATACCTCATTCCTTTTTTGGCACTTGTTGAGTGTGTTTGTGCCTACTCTTAGCTCTGTTTTGCTGACTTACTGTTCGCCCTGTAGTTTATTGTTACTACCGCCGGCAGAATTTAAAGGTTGCCTTATCATGTCTAAACGCAGCTGTTCGTCGGATTCTACCCCGTCTCTGCGTGTCTCTACTTCGTCGTCGGCCGTTCGTTCTAAGAAAGGTCGAGTTTCGGTCTCGTCGGTGCCTTCTTCTGTTGCTATTAGCGCGGCACCCTCTAGGACCAAGGTTTCTTCGTCTCCTTCCGTGGTCTCCGTGTTGTTACCCCATGGACACGGCGTCTCTGTCCCTTTATGCCAGCCTTCTGTTCCCTCTTCGGCTGACAATACTTCTTCTGAATTGCTACGTTGCGCTTCGCTCTTGTCCACTCCTACGCCTCCTGCTTAGTTGTCTTCTACCATTCAGGTTAGTAGAAGTGGTGGTTGTGAGGTGGGGAGTGGCGGTAGTGAGGTGAGGGGTGGCTTCTTGGTCATGCCAGAAGTGTCCTTGGAGCCGTTTCTGGTCGAGGGTTTTGACCAGAAACACACGGATGGTCGCTCTAGTTTAGGACCACTTCCTTTTTCCGGCAGGTATGCCCCGGCTGGTCCGGATAAGCTACCTGCCGAAGCCTTCCCATCTGCTTCTTGCGGGATTCAGACTGGGTCGGGACTTCTGGCTAATGTCGAGCTTGAGACTTTAAATGCACTGCTCGCAGTGTTACGTCCAGCTGTGACGGGGGGTGTGGCTTCCGCTTCTTCCGGCTATTCCCACACCTCCCCTTTCCATCCCCCTTTGTATTCCACTTCCGCCTGCGGTCGTGGGGTGGGGGCTCTGGTTTCCGGTATGGGGGGTTCGGTACACCCGTTGCCTTCTCCCGTTTCCGGTTTGGCTTCTCCCTTCCATCCCCCTTTGTTTGCCACTTCCGCTTGCGGTCGTGGGGCAGGGGCTCTGGTTTCCTGTACGGGGGCTACGGTACACCCGTCTCCCCCTTCAGCTTCCGGTTTGGGTCAAGCTTTCCCTGTTCACCCTTCGGTCCATTCCACTTCCAGGTTTGGTTGTGGATCGGGGGCGCTGGTTTCCGGTTCGGACGGTACGATTTTTTCGTTGCCTACTTCCGGAACACATGCTAGGGTGTTACGTTGAAACGCGAATGGTGGTACGTTGGAAGCGCGCACGATAGATCTAATCGTTTCGTTTTGCAAAGTATTCAATGATGGAGTTTATTTACCTTTGATTTGAGTTTGCATTGTTGTTAGGAGAGGCTTTGTATAACGTTGATAATTTTCGTTAGTCGATATTGTTGTAGAATTTGCTGGATCTGCGTGTTTACTCTTGATAGAAATTTCCCGATACATGTCGAAGCAAGAGGTCGTTCCGGAAGATATAAAAATATGTATTGACGTAAGTCAGTGATGACGATCTTTTATTCGATTGGTGGCAGTGCGTCATTTCTACTGTATTCGAAATTGTTCCGGAAGAGAGAGAGATTATAAAATTGTGTGCCGCACTGTTGTTGAGTTATTGTTGTTGATAGTAGTTGCTGTTGAAAGTAAACTTGAGAGTGGAAAGGCGATTGAGCGATTGTATGCAGTTGTTGATGTATGCGGAATAAAAGTGGAAAACTTCATACGTCGACTTTGTGACTTGTATGCTGCTTGAGCGGGCTGCGTGGATAAACGAATCTGAGTTACACCCTATCAGGAATTCAGCATTGGGGCTGAATCAGATACTGATAGAAAACACCAACATCAAACCGAGTGTAACATAGGGCTGATTCGGCATTACATTTCTCGGTGCCTTTGAGTGCGCCAACTTCCGGTTTGGGCGGGGCGAACTTGGTTGCCCCTACCCCAGTTTCCAGTTTCACTGATTCTGGTGCTGTTAGCTCATGATGATATCGTGATGCTTTCACCGGATGTTCGCGATCCTTATTGGGATGAACCTGATTTATCGGGTTCGTCTCCGGATCCTGTGGGCTTGGACGGTTCTGACTGGCAGTCTCTTTCACCTGATGCTGTTTTTAAAGAGGCCGTTCAGCAAGCGGCGGCTTTTTGTCCTCAGGTGGTGGAGGAGGTTTCGGTTTCTCAACCCCTCCTCCATTCCTTTTTAGGCGAGGCTCTTGCTTCCGCCGAGTCTGATGAGGCTACCTTTGCCTTCAAGGAGTCGCCTAGCGTTAAATTTTTTGTGGATTGGGCCTTTTCAAAGGCTCAAGGTCTTAGAGAGGGCAAGACCTCTTCCTCTTCAATTGAGGACGTACCTCAGTTTCCTAGAGCTTTCCCTTTGGGCTCTTTTGTGAGTTCCTCCTCGTTGGCTAGGGTTCCCCGGAGGTTTCTCTCTCGGTCGTTTCTTCCGGAGTCGTCGCTTCCGGTTTCCCAGGATGATCTTACTCTTTTAAGGGGCCAAAAGCTTTTGCCTCCTACGTCATGCCCTCTTTCAGTCAGGGGTGTGGCTCTGATAGAAGAGTCTGTTGTCAGGTCCCTTGAGTGTGCTTCTCTTGCTGACGCACTGACTGCTGCGCTTTCTTCTGCTCTTTTTTTCTGAGCAGGAGTTTCGTGACGACGTTTCGGTTCATTCGGTGAAGTCCTTGTTGCAGGCCCTCAATACCTCTATCGTTCAGGGTTGTAAATCGCAGGCTATCGCCTATGTCAACCTGCTTCTTGCCCGTAGTGACGCTTTTCTTAGGTCAGCGTCTCATTTGCCTCTGCACTTGTCCTCCTCGCTTCGGGTGGGTCCTTTGGTGCCCGACTCTCTTTTTGGCCCTCACGGCTGTTCGCGAGGAGTCGGAGCGGGCCAAGTCGGACGTTTTCTCCTTCTGGGCTCTGTCCGCTCAGAAGGCCCCGCCTTCCTTCTCTAGAGGAGGTTGAGGTTCTCGTTTTTTCCGCGCCTCTTTGGACTTGGGTCGTGGCCGCTCGGACCCTGGTCCCTCTTCTCGGGATCGGCGGGGTGGTGCTTACTCTTCCCGTAGCAGGGGTAGGGTAGGCCGCAGGCCTCAGCCCAGTGAAGTTTTCCCCCAATGATTGGCCTCGACTGTCCACCCCCCAGCTGTTCTACTCCCTTTTGCGGGATGCTTGGCTCGCTAGTTTCTCTCTTGGCTTGTCCTTCCCTCCGCAAGCGGCTGGGTGCAAGAGGTGATTCAGTTGGGGTTCCAGCTTCTGTGGGGTGCTTTTCGGCCCCCTTTGCCCCTCTTCTGTTTTCGCATGGGGCCTCCCGCCTCAGTGCGGGAGTCTCTACCCCCAGGGTATCGATGTTTTTAGTTCTTCGCCCTTCCTTTCAGGCTGTCGCGCAGCCTTTGAGTTTTCGCATGGTTTGTCCTCGAGCTCGCTTCCGTGGTGTGCTGGCTCGGGTTTTCAGCCCACGGCTCTCGGCCTCAGGTCCAGCTGTCCTGTCCTTTCAGTCGGCTGCTGAGGACGGCTGTTTGTCTGGTTTTTCGTTGTTTTCTACCCTTCCGGCCTCGGGACTTCTTTCTGGTCCACTCAGTGTGGATTCTGCCTCACTCGGTTCTTCAACCGGTTTGGGCAGTGTGGTTCAGGCCTCTGAGCTGTCTTTTTGCCACTCTTTGCTCTCCCAGGCTATCCCGGTTTGTGTCGCCAGTCTTGGTCTGCCTGTCTTGGGCGATGGGCGCGCTGTGCCTTTCCTGGGAGGGGTTGGAGGCTCTCGTTCCCCCTCCGTTCCCACTCCTTCCACAGGTCCTCAGGAAGATCGAAGGGAAGTCCCTGTTTCTCTTTCTCATGGTTCTCCTTTGGCCAGCTCTGGCCTGGTTCCCAGTTCTAGTTTGTCTTTCCCTAGAGTGGCGAATTCCTCTCGCTCTTGAGACGGGATCGCTTCTGCTTTGACCCGGGTTTCCGCTCGGCATCCTTGGCGTTCTCTTTCTTCACGCATGGCTGTTGTCCGGAGGTCTCTCAGGGGTTCCGGAGCTTCGGTAGAGGTCCTTTCTCTCCTGGAGGAGGCGCACAGGCCTTCCACACGGGGAGTTTATTCCTCCCATTGGAAGCGTTGGGTTGAGTGGTGTGTCGGGGCTAGGGTGGACCCTTGTTCTCCCTCTGAGATCCAGATAGCCAACCATTTGGCGGTTTTGGCCTCCAAGGTGGCGCTTTCGGCTTCCTCTCTTCGGGTGCGTCATTCCGCCATTCGGACCACTCTTGCTCAACTAGGTTGGACTCCTCGTGGTTCTTCCCGTGTTGTCGGTGACGTTATTAGAGGAGTGGCTCTAAGGCAAGCGCGGATACCCCGCCGGGTTCCGGCTTGGGATCTTTTTCTCGTTTTGAGTTTTCTTAGGGAATCTCCTTTCGAGCCTTTACGTTTTGCCTCCTTTTCGGATTTGACGCTTAAAACTGTTTTTTTGGTCTCTCTCGCTTCTGTAAGACGCTGTAGTGAGGTTCATGCGTTCTCCAGCCTTCCGGCGGATGTCGCTTTTGAACATGATGGTTCGGTGTCCCTTCGTTTCTTGCCCGAGTTTCTGGCCAAGAATCAAGTTCCGGGCGATCCTTCCCCAGTGGTGTTTGTTCGTCCCCTCTCTCATCTCTTGCGTCAAGGGGATCTGGATCTGGCTAACTGCCCAGTTAGGGTTTTGCATGAATATTTGAAACATTCGAAACCTTTCCATTCAGCAGGGAAGAGGAGGTTGTTTCTCTCTTGCAACCCCAGTTTTTCTAAAGATATCACAAAACCTACTCTAGCCCGGTGGATAGTGACAGTAATTCGTCAGGCTTATATTCGTTTATCGGAGCGCAATGATAGGGACCGCTGTTCTGCTATTCCCCTCTCTTCGGCTAGAGCTCATGAG
The DNA here is from genome assembly GCA_036898135.1 of Oncomelania hupensis. Taxonomy (NCBI): domain Eukaryota; kingdom Metazoa; phylum Mollusca; class Gastropoda; order Littorinimorpha; family Pomatiopsidae; genus Oncomelania; species Oncomelania hupensis. The sequence continues at coordinate 14,328,929 of CM072515.1, forward strand.
ATCAGGGCATGGGCATCCTCCTTGGCGGTTCAACATTCTATCCAGATGGAATCCGTGTTGGATGCGGCTTACTGGCGATCTTCAGATGTTTTCGTCAGCTTCTATATGAGGGACACTCACCGTACTCAAGGGGATGGCTCCTTTGGGGTCAGTTCTGTGGTCGCAGCTCAGCAGTTCTTGTCCACTTCCTCAGCCTGATTAAGGTAAAGTTGCTTCCCTCCGTCCTTTTCGTGCTAATCTGCACTTTTGAGTCATGGTATAGTATGTGAAATTAATATTAAAATTTTATCTCTAAATGTATTTACTATTATTTATAAGCATACTTACCATGACTCAATTTTATGTCCCTTCCTCCTCCCCGCAGTTCCAAATAAGGAATGAGGTATGCGGACTTTTACCGTGAGCGCTTAGACGCGTGTTGTAGCACGAAACGCACGGGGAAAGTAGTACAGGGGAAGCAACTCTATGACTGTTTTTGTTTTTGTCAGCTTCCGCTTTGAGGGGCACTCACCTAGCAACGCCAATAACATTGCACTTTTGTGTCATGGTTAGTATGCTTATTAATAATACATTTATAGATAAAATTTTAATATTTAAGTTTTGTTTTTTGTATTGTGTGCAGAGGACAACAACACTCGTGTTCTATTTGAACGTGTTTTGAGCTCAGGGAACATCCCACCAGAAAAATCTGCGTACGTATAACATAAACTATAAATACAATAATTGAATGAACTTCACCTTCAAACCTTAATGAGTTGTAACTGCTACTTTTTCTGTAGTTGTGATAAATGGTGACTTACTAATAGGTACTCAAAACTGATTTTGAAATATACATCGAAAGGAGAGTTTGTCATGTTTTAGAACTTTGAATACTAAAAACAAAAATACCAATATTTTGAGTCCCAGAAATACTATTTTTTCCTTTTCTTTTCTTTCTTGTTTTTTATTTTTATTTGGGGGGATGGGGGGTGGGAGGAGAATTAATTTTTAACAGGGATTTTTTCCTAAACAATGACATTTTTTAAAATGCTGTTTATTTCAGAACCAATTTGAAACAAGAAGGCATGATGTGTTTATATAATTCCCCATGTTACAAATATAGTGGCTGATTTAATTCAGCTCTCAGAAATAACTTCTGTGCTTTCAGTAAAATTTCAGAATTGGCAAAATGAAACTTGTCAGTGGTTTTGACAATATGTCTTCTTCTAATAACAATCCAGAAATGGCTTTGGTATTGGAAAATCCAAAAGAGACCTTATGACATGTTGCAATTAAATTTTACATATGGATTTTTTTTTTTGAAGTATGCTAGGCCACTTATTTGTTCTTTTATTTTTTATATTGTCAATAAATCTTTATTACCCTGATGGAGAATTAAAAACAAAACATTGCAAAACGGTGTAAAATGTAAAAAAAAAAAAAAAACATAAACTGCATGATTACATAAATTTCCAGTAATAAAAATAATAATTTTAACTTATACATCATCCATTCATTTAAACTGTTGTTTTCCTTTTTACCATAATGGAGCACTTATAAATTATGCACAAACCATGTCTTATGTACACATCCAAACATTTATTTACATTCCTTTATGTTTATTTGGCGGATTCATAATCTTTGTTATGTGCTACATTTTCAAGAAGCATGCTTATTGCGCATAATTTTCTACTCACATGCCCCCTGTGTAGTAATTGAGCCCCACACATAAGTGAATCATACTGCTGGGTATTTAGAACAGCAATGTAATTGGAGTCACTACAGCAAGTCAAGGCATTTATCGTGAAATTTGGTTGTGTTTATTTAAAAGGTTTATTGTTGTTGGAATGAAAGTAGATTTGTAACGCCGAGTTCTAGAGTGAGCACAGCAAAACCTATCCTATCCTATCCCGTAACTCGGAGGTCGTAGGGGCACTACAGATGATCGTTTAACCAGCGTACTCCATTTTTTCCTGTCCTCAGCAAACCTGATTGTTTCGCTCAGTGTCAAACCAGTCCATTCTCGAATGTTGTCCAGGGTTCGTACGCTCCTTGAACCTCCTTGAATCTCCTTGAATTTTTGATGTCTTGTTCAAGGGCCCTTGAATCTCCTTGAAAAATGCCAAATTGCCTCAGCTCCTTGAAAACTCCTTGAAATTTCAACCAGTGTATCTATCCATTGCTTGACCTAGAGATTTTATTGTCAAATTAAAAAAAAAAAAAGCATTGAAAAATAACAATTTGTAAAACAAAAATTATAATTTTATTAGTGTTGTCAACTGTTCGACGATCGTAACTTTTGTCGTCTGCTAATGATAAGGGAAGTAACCTCCACTGGAAATTGTTCATTCCCTTGCTGTCGCGCGCGCGCACCCTCATTTGTCGGTTTCCGTACATCCTTCGTTTTTCCGCGCGTGTTTGCTGAATGAATCGGTAAAAATGCCTGGAGGCAATTGTGTGTTTAATCCAGTCAAATGCGCTGAGGAGCAAATCTAAGGAAATAAAGATCCACCTGGAGAAGATTTCCCGTCACATTGATGAAGGGATGGAAAAACTAAAATAACTGAAAATTCATTTATCTGTATTATTAGCCGGTGGTGGTACCTCTTTCTGACTTTTTACAGTTCTCTAACTTGTATCTAAGGACAACATGTTTCACAATTATTATTTGTGTATAGACTCCGTATCTGCATCATCATCATAACTGCAACTTCATCGACATGCAATATTTATGTGTGTACATTTCATAATCAATATCAACATCAGTATCACCATCAGATTCATGACTGCAAACAATTTATGGATATCACTGGGTAAAAGATTTATCCTTTATTTTGACTATTTATCAATTATTATGTGCGTTTACTATTTTTAAAAACTCCTTGAATTTTTGAAAAAAATCCTTAAAATCTTGAAAACTCCTTGAATTTTTTACAACAATTTGAGTATGAACCCTGGTTGTCCTCCCACCTCTTTTTCGGTCTCCCTCTTTTTCTACCTCCTTGCACTGTGCCTTGAAGGATGGTCTTTGCAAAACCTGATGATCTGGTGACGTGGCCATACCATCAGAGTTTCCATTTTTTAACCACTGTGAGCAGGTCATTGTGTTGTCCAATGGCTTGGGTGATGGTCTGTCTGACTTTGTTGTTGGTGATGTGATTTGTATAGGAAATGCCCAGAAGTCTTCTGTAGCACCTCATCTCCATGCTTTGTATTCTTCGTTGTAGATCTGCTGTAAGGGTCCATGTTTCGCAAGCGTATAAGAAGATGGAGATGACAAGGGAGCGCAGCAGTCTTACCTTGGAATGTAGACTGATGGTCCTGTCTTTCCAAATTGGCTTCAACCGTGCCAGGGCAGCAGTTGTTTGTGTGATCCTGGAGAGGACTTCCTATCAGGACCCATTGTCTAATACAATGGCTCCTAAATATTTGAGGCTATGCACAGGGATTGGCCTTGAAATTTGATGTCCGTGTTGATGCCATTGGTGTTGTTGGTCATCATTTTGGTCTTCTCTGCACTTATTTCCATTCCATAGGCTCTGGAAGTGGTGTCAAGCCTCTGTACCAGCTGTTCAAGTTCTTGTTCCTCTCCAGCCAATCCATCATGTCATCCGCAAAACGAAGGTTGGAGATTGCTCTTCCCCCTATGCTGACTGTGCCTTCGTGATCTGCAAGGGCATCTGACTGTTACACTCCGTTTGATGTTATGTTGGTGTTTTCTATCAGTAGTGGATTCAGCCCCAATGCTGAAGTACTGATGAGTGTAGCTCAGATTCGTTTATTCACGCAACCCGCTCAATCAGCATACAAGTCACAAAGTCGACGTATGAAGTTTTCCACTTTTATTCAGCACACATCAACAACTGCATACAATCGCATTTTCACTCTCAAATTTCACTTTCCAACTTACTATCAACAACTCTCCACCACTATTTCAACAGTGCGGCGCTTATATAGTCTCTACATACCCGGGAATAAACGAGAATAATCCTACATAAAACACCACAACCAATCAAAATTAATTTCATCATCACGTGACTCACGTCATACAACCCCATTTAGAATGGAAGCTTCCATGGTAACCGACAGAACAATCCACACGCTTCGATCGATAGTAAACAACTAATTCCCGAAAATTCTCAAACAATATCGACCAACTAAAAACACTAACGTTACACAAAGCCTCTACTAATAACAACACAAAATCAAATCAAAGATAAATACACTCTATTACTGCATGCGTTGCAAAATAAAACGAACAGATCTATCGCGCGCGTCACACACAAGCCTACCATTGCACGCGCTTCACACATAATATCGTGCGCATTTCATACGCACCATTCGCGTTTCAACGTAACACTGACATGATGTGCTCTAGGAAGATGTTGAAGAGTGTTGGAGAGAGTAGGCATCCCTGACGCACACCGATTGTTGTTCTGAACAAGTTCCCGATGGCGCTGTTGTGGAGGACTGCACTGGTAGCCTTGTCATACAGGCTTTTGATGACTTCAATAATTTTAGGGGTGATGTTGTACACTCTCATGATTGCCCACAGAGCTGCATGCCAGACTCTGTCAAAAGCCTTTTTGAAGTCTACGAACACATGATATAGATGTTGTTTGTGATGTAGGTATTTCTCACAGATTGTTCTGAGTTTGAAAATTGGTTCAGTGGTACTTCGCCCTGCCCTGATTCCTGCTTGTTCTTCAGCTATGATTTGTTCAGTTTGGGGTTTCAACCTGTTGAGTATTATTTTCCAGAGGACCTTGCTGGGATGGCTGATGAGGCTGATGGTGCGGTAATTTTCACATTCCTGAAGGTTACTTTTTTTGGGAAGAGTGATGACAAGCGACTGGGTCCATGGTGTAGGCCACTCCCCACTCGGCCAGATCTTTTTACAGATAATGGTGAGTGCGTCAATCATCGCTTCTCCTCCTGCTTGAAGCAGTTCTGTGGGCATGTTGTCCAATTTAGCTGACTTCCCCTTCTTCAGCGATTGTACTGCTGCCTCAACTTCTTCTCGGAGAATCGGGAGGATTTCTTCCTTCTCTGTTCTCAGGACATGCTAGAAATGATGGGTCTCTGTTTGGTGTGTGGTTGTAAAGGTCAGAGCAGTACTCTGTCCATCTGTCCAAGATTTCTTGTTCTTCTGTAAGGCATATGCCAGACTTGCTTTGGATCATGGAGACCTTGGGCTGTTTAACACTTGTCAGCTGCTTCACAGTCTGGTAGGCTTTCTTGCTGTTGTTCTTGTTCAGATTGTTCTCTATTTCCTGGCATTGATCTTCTATCCAGCTCTCCTTTGCTGTGCGCATGCCTTTTCGGATGTCATTGTTGATTTTTTAATAGGCATCAGCTCCCTGTGAGGGGTTCTTTTCCTTTTTCATTTCTCTTCGTTTATTACACAGGTGCAAAAGTTCAGGTGTGATCCACAGTTTCTTTGGCCGGTGCTTTCCAAGTATCTCCGTGGCGGCATCTGTCACAGCTGAGTTGAAGGTGGTGGTCATGGTGTTGACATCTACTTAACCAGCTCCCAAAATGAGCAGTGGTGCAAATTTCCCTCCAATTGTGGCCTGAAATATTTCTGCCACCTCTGGGTCTTTCGGTTTGTCCAGGTCAAACTTCAGTCTAGTGCACTTTGCTGTGTTTACTCTCTTCAAGTGGAGCCGGAAAGACATCATCACAAGATCGTGGTCACTTCCGATGTGTGCTCCTTGAAAGGTGCGTGTCCTGCCAATGTTGATGCTTGATCTGAAGCGTGTCTTGACCATAATGTAGTCGAGCTGGTTGTGATGCTCTCCGCAGGGACTGTGCCATGTCCATCGTCTGGATTTTTTGTGGAGACCAAACGTGTTTGCCAGTATCAGATTGTTGTATCTTGCAAATTCCAGGGTCTCAGAGATATTTGTCCATTTGTTGCAGTGGGGTCCACATGTGTCTCCCCATTTGTGGTTCGCATCTCGGCAAACCTTGGCATTCCAGTCGCCTTGCACTATGACTATGTCCTTCTTCGGCCAAGTGCTGTCCTTGACCCAGCCTGTAGATTTTCATAGAAATCCTCCACTTCGCTGTCTTCATAGTCTGATGTTGGGGCATAGGCCTGGGTGATGGTGATATTGAAAGGGGCTGCTCTCAGACAGATGGTAATGAGTCTACTGGAGACTGGGCGGCAACCCATGACAGTGGCTAGAATGTTCTTGTGGACCAAGAATCCAACTCCGTGTTCGTGCCTGTCATCTCTACCGCTGAAATAAAGCTTGTGGCCTTTGTCGGTCGTTGTTTCACCTATGTCTTTCCAGCATAGTTCGCTGATACCTAAAATGTTCCATTGATAGTGGTCCATCTCTTGGGCCAGTTCTTCTAATTTGCCCTCCGCATTTAGATTTTTCCTCAGCATTTAGGGTACTGCCATTCCTATAACGATGTTATTTCTGGTGCGGATCTTGCTAAGTTGTCCATCAGTAGCACACTTATCACCTCCGTCCTGGTGGCCAACGGAAGGCGCGGTCCTTGTTGACCCGGGCGACGACCGATCCGGTATGGAGTAAGTGGTTTTATTCATCATGCAGTGTGTCTTGGGCAAGAAAGACCTGGCAGGGCCCAATCCTCTCCAGGCTGTTGGCCACAGCCGATATCCACGAATATAGTGTGGCTTGCCTTGGCACCGAGCACTTGATCGTTGAACCTGTAGTAACATGAGGTTCCTCCGACCTGGCCGGTGACTTCTGTGTAGAAGACTTTCGCCCAGTGATGCCGTGCTGACATCACCCCTGTTGGTCGCCTCTTACGACACGTCGGGAAACGTTGGGTCTATTCTAATCAGTGCCCGAACCCACAGAATGTTAATGTTAGCAAATGCTGTTTTCTTCACAAGCGTGATTAAGGGAAACTGCACAGCGAAGGCAGATTCAATTAAAGAGGACAGTAGGGTCATTTTGAAAGGCCTTTGCCTTGAAGAGGGCTCTCCTCAAAAGGTGCTGACTTATTTCCGATCATCTTGCTGCATGTATTTACAACTCCAGACTGTGAATTTCTGCTTTTAACATTCAGTGGTTTACATCAACAAATAAAAGAAAAAGTCAAAATTGATTCAACAGACTGGTAGCACTGTTACATGATCTTGCTAGAGAGACCATCGGTGATCTTCTGGTTTAGCATAAACATCCTTTATTTACATTTCTTGAATATGACTTCAGTATTTTGAGAGAAGATTGGTTGGTTGTCAGTGTAGCGAGGTATTTATATACCTCAACTTTTTCTACTGCCTGATCTTTCAGTTAGTGTGTTGCCACATCTAGAATATGCCGTTTTCCAACACATATACATGGTTGATGTCGCTGCCATTGAGTGTCGATACTTTCACTGAAGTGCATGTTCACAATATCTGTGATTATTGCAAGTTCCATAAGGAGCATATGTCATATGGGCTTTGCCCTTCTAGTCTAGGAAATGCACTTTGAAGTTTATTATAGCCTGGAAATCATCATTTTAAAACTATTTCTGTCTTTCAGAATGTTAGTGTTAGCAAATGCTATGTTCTTCACAAGCTTGATTAAGGGAAACTGTTCATAGCACAAGATTTATGTCATGAGAAATGTTCGCTTTTGGTTACATTTAATGTTGGTCACTGTAGAAGATCCCAATAGCTTTGAAATAAAATTGTGTATCTAGTTTAAAAGACGACAGAGCAACGTTTATGCAGAACTAAATATTAATTTATGTTCACCAACATAAAACAAAGTGCTGTCATCGGAAAATCTATTTATTCTGTAATCGTTCTTATATAGCTATTGTCCTGTTCTAAAGCTGCTGAAGGTGCTGGCCGATACAGGATCTAACTCAAGATGCTTGAGGTGCCAACTTGCAGCTTTTGAGAACTTCTGACCCAGAACAGCGTAAACCCTGGGTTTCCAAGTATTGGAGAGAAGGGACAGTATTTGCTAGGTGTATTTGTGTAGCCAGCACACCTTCCTAGGACATGTATCAGGATCTTTAAGGTCTTTGAGATGGAATGCATGCATGTACAGTTTATATTCTCATCTTGAGTAAGGGTGCATTGCCTGTGTCTCAAGGTCACATTAATTTGGTTTCGGCACTCCAGGACATTAATGGGCTTTGAACCACTGCCTGCACAGGCTGTAATGTTATTGCTTGACATTCAACTGCTTCAGTTGTTCTGTACAACTGCCAGCTGCACGCCTAATATCAGTTTTAAAAAAACACAACATTTAGAAGAATGGTTTTGTCGCAATAATTACGCCAGTTTTGAAAAGCTACACTGTCATTTCTTTTCTAGACATGTCCTGAGGATTTATAGCATTTTTAATCAATTATAAGAATTACAATAATTTTATGAAAAAAAATGAGGAAAATAATTATGTGCACTAATTCTTTTAGATGTGTGACGGGGTGCAAGAATAGAGGTAATGAAGAATACAGGTATATTCAAAACCTTCCTGGGTCTTCTTTTTAAGAAAATTTAATTCTTCAATTGTCATCTTGGTAAAACAGCATACAAGTAGACACGCATAAGCAGGATGTAGATATGCATAAGCAGCATGCTAGGAAAGCAAGTTCAATTCAATCACTCGTCAAATCCTAGTCAAACGTTCTAAGCAGACAGTGGTTAAAACTATTATAAAAATTTGCTGCATAATAAAACTCGTTTCTATCACTGTGAGACCTCTCACACCAAGATTTAAGATTCAAGATTCTTTATTGTCCAAACACATGGCATGGATATTTGTTTAGCAGTGCAAGAAGGAAGGAGATAACAACATCAAAACTATTAAAAACATAGACATACAATATTAATACATTTGATATACTATCAAACACAACTTCCATACCAAAATACAAATCTATGAACACTAGCACACATGCATAAACAGATATCCAGTCACATACTCATGTGTACACATTTAACACACAGATAATTATTCCACAATACATGTATACACAAAACTACTAACACTCACCAATTCTTCCATGCCTTAGATCCATCCTAGATCATAAGAATAATAATAATCATCATCGTCATCATCATCATCATAATAGTAATGATGATAATGATAATAATAATAATAATAATAATAATAACAACAATAATAATATACGGTCCATGAAAGAACTTGTACCACTCTGGTGGAACTGCTGTGTGTCTCGCTACGACCTCACTACCTCCCTCGTGAATTTACCAAGCTGATAGTGTGCGTAACATACGTCCTCTTCTTCACCTCTTCGGATAAAACCAGAGAAGCTGTTCGAGTAATCGCTGCATCAGTTTCGGCTCTTCATTCACAGTACCCTGACGCCCCAGTGCTAGTAATGGGCGACTTCAATGCCTGCACCCTCGATGGAGACCTACCAAGCCTGCAGCAGTATGTGACGTGTCACACCCGTGGTGCTAAAACACTTTACCTATGCTACGGTTCAATTCCCCATGCCTTCTCATGCCAGTCCCTGCCTCCTGTGGGCCGCTCCGATCACAGCAGTGTCCACCTCATTCCCAAGTACAGGCAGCGGTTGAAGAGGGTCAAACCTCGCTACGTCATGTCCAGGCCTTGGTAAGAGAACTCACTGGAAGCACTGCGCGGATGCTTTGACTGTACAGAATGGTCCTGTCTGTACGATCCATCAGCTGACATCAACTACAACCTCGATGTCATCACAGAATACGTCAAATTCTGTCAGGACTGTGTCATCCCTCCCAAGAAGAAGAAAATTTTCCCAAACACCAAGCCGTGGTCCACGTCACACATCTACCACCTGCTGAAAAAAAAGAGGAAGGCCTTTGCAGAGAAAAACATGCTCTTAGTGGCTCAGCTGACCCGGGAGGCCAGATCTGCGATCCGCCAGGCAAAGCTCCGGTTCAAGCAAAAGGTGGAGGGTGAGTTCAGTAAAATGAACGCTAGAGCTGCTTTTCAACACCTGCGGACGTTGATGGACGACGGTGACTCCTCTCGTTCTGACCAGCTTCCGGCATCCACTGTCCCTTTGACTTTCGCAACTGACCTGAACAACTTCTACAATCGATTTGACAATGCTGACTTCTCTGCAGAGTGCTTTCACCTGATGTCAGCAGCTCCGGTCGTGGAAGGGTCAGTCACCATCGGCGTCGGCGATGTGAGAACCCAGTTCAGGAAGACGAAGGCAACCAAGGCGGCCGGCCCTGACGGCATCTCAGCTCGGCTACTCAAGAGCTGCGCTGATTCCCTTGCACCTGCCTTTCAGCCCCTCTTCCAAGCCTCCGTTGACTCTGGCATTGTTCCCACTCTATGGAAATCCTCAGTCATCATCCCCGTCCCCAAAAAGCCCAGACCCACTGAACCTAACCATTACCGCCCTGTTGCCCTCACCCCTCTACCCATAAAGTGCCTCGAGCGCATAATGCTGAGGAACCTGCAGCCTTTCATTGAGCCACACCTGGACCCCCAGCAATTCGCCTACCGTGCAGGTCGGGGGGTGGAAGATGCAGTGGCGACCATCCTTCACCGGCTGCTGAAGCACCTGGAGACTCCCGGCCATTATGCTAGGTTATTGTTTGCTGACTTCAGTTGGCCTTCAACACCATGCAGAGACACGTACTGGTGGAGAAGCTTCAGCAGCTGGAAGTCCCCACAGTCATCGTTCGGTGGGTGCTTGACTTCCTCACTGACAGACGGCAGCGGGTGCGGGTGGCGGGTGGCGGGGAGACTGGGGTCACGCTCTCGCCTGAGTTGACGACAAACACGGGCGCCCCCCAGGGGTGTGTGCTCAGCCCGTTTTTGTACATTACCTACACAAACAGCTGCAAGTGTGAGGGCGATAAATGCTCTTGCTCCAAGTTCGCTGACGACTCTGCCATCCTCGGCCTGATGTCCGATGCTGAGTCGGAGACGACATATCAGGCCACTGTCAACAAGTTCGCCGCCTGGTGCTCAGAGCACCACCTGCAGCTCAACGTCATCAAGACCAAAGAGTTAGTCGTGGACCCGAGAAGGGACGCTCCGCCTGTACAGCCTGTCATTATCGGGCAGGAGCAGGTGGAGATAGTGGAGTCCTTCCGCTACCTCGGCCTCATCCTCGACTCCGCACTCAACTTCAAGGAGCAAGTCACTTCTGTCCAGAGGAAGTGTCAGCAGAGGCTGTATGTGCTGCGCCGACTGCGGTCTCTCGAACTGGACCCCCAGCTGCTCCTCAACCTCTATCGTTCCATCATAGAGCCCCTTCTCACATACTGCAGTCTCCCTCTCTGTCACTGAAAGAAACAAGTTGATCAAAATTTCAAACACGGCCTCAAAGATCATTGGCCTCCCCGTCCCCCTCATCTCTGAGATAACAGACAAAGCCCTGCTCCGCAAGGCGCATGCGGTCTCTGCTGACAGCTCCCACCCATTGCACGCGGAGTTTGAACTGCTCCCCTCGGGCAGGCGGTATCGCTCCATCAAATGCAAGAAGGCAAAGTACTCTCGCAGCTTTGTTCCCATGGCGGTGGGTAGACTGAATGCTGCCTCTGGCTCCGGCTTGCACATCGGACGTTAACACTGCCCCACTGCACGCTCTAGCTAGAGTCAACTATACAGTCAAGCCAGTGCCATTACAATATGTCTACGCTAATTAAATTGTCAATGTAATGTGCTGCTAACTTGCATAATTATATGTATATGCATATATGTATGTGTGTGTATGTGGGTGTGTGTGCGTGTATGTGTGTGTATATATGTGTATGTATATGTATGTATAGGTGTATGTATGTGGGTATGTATATATATAGGTGTGTGTGTGTGTGCATGTGTGTATATGTATGTGTGTATATATATATGTAGTATTAATACAATTATTGACTTTGTCTCTTAGTTATGATAGCTGTAGAAATTGAATAGTGTTAGGACATTATTAAATAAGACTCAAGTCTATTTTATTAAAATTATTTTAATTTGTTAATTATTTTAATTTGTGCTAAACTGCATTAGTGTATTAGTGCACATGTGATATGGTTTTGTGGTCGTAAGTTATGATAGGATGACGATGAGTATGTGGTGGGCATAAACGCAGTGTGCGTGTGGGTGTGTATATGTGGGTGTGTGCGTGAGTGTCTACGTGCATTCATTCCATGTGTAAATTCCCATCTCTCAAATCATTCTCACAACAGGTTTATTTTGTTGATAATTATTTATGATCTTGCCTATGTAATGTGTTTTTATACAATGAGTATCCTGGTGGCAAAACAAATTTTCCTTTTTGATGGAATAAAGAATATATTGACTTGACTTGACTTGAATAATAATAATAATAATAATACAAAATAATCATCATAATATTAATAATAAACGTAATCATAAGAGTAATTATAAAAATAATAATAATAACAATGCAACTACTAAAAAATAATACAACAGCAGCACCAACAGACAAATAATAATTAATATATGGTAACAATGATAATAATAATAACAATACTACTACAACTAATAATAATAACAACAGGAAGGGTACAAAACCAGGCTTCATGGTGATCTAAGGGAACAAAATTACTAATTAGTAAGAATAATGATAATAACAAGAACAATACAACCAAATTAACTAATTGATAAAATCTCTGGTCAAAGTTGAGTAAGAAAAGAACACCACATTCTCATATAATTGTTTGCAGCAGATATAACGCACGAAAGCAAATTGCCTCCTTCATTACAAGAGTGAGCATTCTTATCGCTGGAGCAGGTCGTTTGCCATTCGGATGGCCGTTGGAAGGTATGAATTCTTGAAGCGCGTCGTGCGGCACTTCATAGAGAGGAGGTGGGGCTGCAGGGTGTTGAATGCGCTGGAGAAATCCACAAACAAAACCCGCGCGTACGTGCCGAGCTTGTCGAGGTGCTGCTGGAGGTGATGAAGCAGCGTCAGCACAGCGTCTTCTGTGCTGTGGCCATGGCAGTAGGCGAACTGCAGCGAGTCTTGATGAATTGCCGTCTCGACTCTCAGCTGCTGAAGTGCCACTCGCTCTAAGCACTTCATGGGCACAGATGTGAGTGCCACAGGCCGGTAATCGTTCATCTCCTTCGGGATTTCTTCTTTGGCACTGGGACGAGGGTCGACGTGCGCCACAGGAGCGGAACGTGGCCCTCATCGAAGGAGCGTTGGAAGAGAGTGGTGAAGACGGGGGAGAGAGAGTCGTGGCACTTTTTGAGGAGATTGCTGCTGATGTGGTCAGGCCACGGGCGCTACGGGCGTTCAGCCTCTTGAAGAGACCCCGGACCTCTTCCTCTTTGACAGTGATAGGGATGGCCTCACGCTCCTGGGTCCTGTGTAGCGCATGTTGCTGCTCAGCGTGGAAGTCGTGGCCATCGAAGCGGGCGTAAAATCTGTTGAGGTCATTGGCCAGTTGGTCCCCGTTGTTGGTAGGCAGCCCCAACATTATTATTTTTTACTACTGTTATTGTCAATACTATAATTCTATCTTATCCTATTCAGTAACTCGAAAGACGTTGGGGCCACAGATGATCGTTTAACCAGTGTACTCCATCTTTCTCTGTCCTCAGCAATCCTTATGGCTTCACAGTGTCGAACCAGTCCCCTCTCGAACGTTCTTCCTATCTATTTTTCTGTCCCTCTTCTTCTGAACAAACCAACTCTCCAACAAAACATGAACATGAAACAACAACTTTATCCTGCTGGTAGATGTTGATCTCTCCACCAAATGTTTTACAACGGATAGTACCTGGTACATACTGCTCGTCAGAAACCAAGAGTTTTCGAACACCACAAATGGTAACACCTGTGTCTCGCAGAACTGAGCAAGCAGTAGAATTAACAAAACCAACTTATAAATGTAAATGACCAGCTGTTTGATCATAAACAGAGCAAACAACTTCAGAGTCTACAGGGACAACTGCATAACCCGAGCTTGATTTATTATTCTTATCATCTGAAGCTGTGGCTTTCTTTACAACAAAGGGACAAGTTTTCCTAGTATGACCACCAATGTTGCAAACAGGGCAAGGGTTTTAACTGTTTCGAAGAGGACATTGCCTGGGACCATGACTACTATCACAAAGAGGGCAATTATCAAAACTGGAGTGAAATGATCCACCTCCACGTCCACGTCTGTAAGATCCCCGAGTTTGATCAAAACGACCTTCGACCTTTTGGTTCTGATCTGGTTGTGATGCTCCCACCCCCACGGGCTCGGCTCCGCATGCCGGGGGTGGACCCCAGCCTCTCTCTGGCTGGGTGACAAAGTTGCCTACCCCTTTTTCTTCTCTTTTGTCTTGTTTCTGTCTTATTGGTCCTTTCATCTATATTCTTTTCACACATAAATTCTCCCACTAAACTGTGCAGTTTTGACTTCCCCTTCTGCCTTACCGGACTTTTCCTGTCTTCTTTTTTCCCCATCATTCCTTCTTTTTCCTGCCCTTATTTTTCTCTGTGGCCTTCTCTTGGCCCCCTGCGTTTGCCGTGCAGGGCAACCCGTGTTGGGGGAGAATGGGATCATGGAGGTTGAGGTCACTGAGAGACTGCGGTCCCTCACACTAACATTTCTTTGGCCCGGACTTGCCTAGATGGGAGGCTGGCGTGGCCCGCGTCAGTCAAGCAGCTGGTCGTGTATTGCCCTAGCTCTGCTAGAAGGCTGTGGCTCATGGGTCAAACTTGAACAAAACGTAGTGGCAGTGCGGGATTGTCTGGGTGTATATCCCCCCTGTAGCCCTGGTGCGCTCCCTTGCTGGATTTTCCGCTTGGACGCATCCCCTTGTTAGACTCCGTGGTGGGTGGGGAGAAGGTGGGGGATGATTTAACAAATAATTCACATGGCATCAACAACAACAAAAACGACTGCATGATGACGGACCGGACACGGGCAGTGACATGGATACGAGACAAAAAGCTTGTGCATCTGGGATGGATGAGGCCTGGCCTTGTTTTTTGGTTGTGGAGGGGGCGGATCCTGCTATGCCATTGAGCAAGCTGTCCCCGTTTGCCATCCATAAAGGTTTCCAATCTGTTTGCACAATCAGTTTCAAAGATGTTAAAAAACTGAGTAAACAAAATAGATGAATTAACTTGAGCTCGGCTGTATAAACAGAACAAAAATCAGGTTAAGGCTGTTGCAAAGGCTGGTCTAAGTGTCTCCAAGAGACCGACGCAGCAGCAACTGAATCTCCTTTCTTTGACCCGTCTGTAAAAAGTTTTTCATATCCTCGGTATAAAGCACACTGTTCTAAATAAAGTTGGTTATAGACGGTTTCAGATGTGTTGTTTTTGAGGAAAGCTGACAATTGCCAATTAATGTTTGGGGTACATAATTTCCATGAAGGAGCTTCAGTCCGAAGCTCATCATCGTTGATGGAAGCAACATCGATGCCTGCTTTTTCCAAATGAGCTTTCCCAAAATTTCACTTCCTAATTTATTGATACTGGATATGATTGTTTCATGCATGATAGATATTATGAAGATTCACCCACCTTGCAAGTTTGGCCTACCTCATTCCAAGGTCAAGGTAACTGGAGCTTTCCAGTTCATAAGAGAACTTTGAAATAACCTTGAACCTAAATTATGAGAAATGCAATGTCCAAACTTGATGTATGTGGAGCATTGATTTTGATTTCATTTATGTTCTGCTTTTGCATTGATCTTGAAGGTGTAATTTCAGGTCTCACGACAAACGTCAAAATTTGTTATTGAACATGGTGAATGGTTCTTTATTTGACCCACATTGCGCACCAACATTGCTTTATTTGATCATGAGGCTCAGATGTCATGTGAAGGTCAATATCATTTAAAGGTCAAGGTCACTGGATTTTACTGCTGTAGTTTATTTTATGCCATGTGGAGCCAGAGGTAAATGTCTTTTTAGATCAAAGGGAATTTATTACTTTGTATTTTAATGCAGTCATTTTATGTCAGTTTCCACTTTTATTTTGTCGCATCGCCATAACTCAAGTGGTAGAGCATTTGCCTGGCACACTGATGACCCAGGTTCGAATGCCTTTATGGGCAAAATAAAATATGGCCATTTTTCACTGTCCATTTTAGCAGTATGATTACTCTGATGATTCAGTGTTCATTTAGGTCCCTACCCTTGTTCCCTGGGATGGTTATTCCCGTCTGCCATATCGCCAATGGTGGGTGTAGATGTTAAACTTCAATGTTCATGTTTTTTATACTGGGTACTCATTTTTATATAGAGAAAATTGTGAATAAATTCCCTTAGGGGCATGATATGGACCTTGTCCTATGGTGAGAAATGCAAATATAAACAAATAGCAGATTTGAACCCAAACATTGAACAGCTGCTTGTAATATGTTTGTGTTGCCATTGCTATTAGCATCTCTTTCTGAATAATGGTTATTGTCTGTTGCACATTTGCATTACTATACGTATACCTATCTTTTTCTGAGTAATGGTTATTGTCTGTTGCACATTTCCACCACTATACCTGTCTCTGTCTGAATAATTGGTCATTGTTGTCTCTTACATGCCTTCGCTGCAGTTCGCATCTCATCTGTGTAATTGGTCTTTATTGTCGCTGTTATTAGAATTTGGTCATTGTCTCTGCTAATAGAATCTTATCTATTTGGCCATAGTCTCTGCTCTTACTTGATAATTGGTCATTGTTGTCACTGCTAGTGAATCCTATCTGAGTATTTGGTCATTATTGTCTTTAGTCTGCCTGCGCTGAAGTAAGCATTTCTTTCTGAGTAATTGATGAATGACTAATTTAGACATTTAGATTTTTACTGAATTTTTTAATGTTTGTCTCCTCAGTGATATATGGAGCAGATTCTTAGCATTTGAGGCACAGGTTGGGGACTTGGCTAGCATTGTGAAAGTGGAAAAGCGACGAGCTCAAACTATAGAAAAGGTGAGTGGTTTTTTTTAAACAGCTGCTTATTCCCCATGAACATTTGAGATTTGTTTTCATGTAAGGTTTGGGTGTTGCTATGGCAACCTCATGATGGCCATATTGAAAATGGAAGCAATTTGTCAATCAGGTTGTCTAAAGCATGGGGCTATTTTGCAATGAACTGAACTAATAAATGCCAATTTTATGACTTCTTTCTTCTTATGCTAAAGATATGTCGTAGTTGACAAACTGAACAAAAGTTTAAGGAGTACAGAGGTGCCAACCAGTACGGATTGACCGTATTTAATTCCGGCGAAGTGAATTAAATACGGAAATATGGTAGCTTTTATAAGAATACAGAGGAGAAGTTGCCGATCTGCTAGCGGTGCTTCTGTACCACGTACCAGTTTCTTGTCTCAGAATAGTACTCATGCACTCACTGAACGTTGCTGTGTGCCTGCGGTATTTTCCGACACGCTTTTTGATTCATGACTGTACCAGTACTCCTTGGATTGTACCCTAATCAATCACGTGATGAAAGCCGAATCAAGCACGCGCGACCCGAATCAAACACGTGATCCATTTGTCCAATGAAAACACTCGTTTGTAGCCTTTCGGGGTGAAGACTATAATGGAGGGAACTCGTACTGATCTATTTTTAGACTGACATCAACTGGGTTTAGGGTAGGGTTGGGTTAGGGTTATCCTACCCAACCCAACCCAACCCTTCTCTACTTTACCCTACCCCTTACCCCTAGTCTAAAAATAGACCTGTACGAGTTCCCTCCATAATAGTCTTCACCGCCTTTCAGAGTGTTTCCAAAATCGCGAAAACGGCAGGACATGGTAGACCCAGAAAAGAAAAGCTGCTAAGTCTGATGACGAAGCCGATTCCTCATCAAAGAAAATAAAGCCTGCAACTAAACGACTGCAAGATTTTCTGCATTCATACACAGAAGCACATCCATATGCATGATTGCGTCGAAACTGTCAACAAAGTACGCACGCTGTACTGTCTGTGGCTTCGATTTTTTTATAAGTCAAGGTGGCTTTGACGATGTTGCCAGGCATGTTACATCTGCTAGACACTGTGCTAGAAAGCTTACTTACTGTCCAAGATCATACTGAGGATTCTACTGATCCCTGTGTCCAACTGTTCATGTGAAAGGGTCTTTTCTCTGGTTAGAAAAAATAAAACGTGACTTTAGAAGGACTATAGGAAATGCCCAGAAGTCTTCTGTAGCACCTCATCTCCATGCTTTGTATTCTTCCTTGTAGATCTGCTGTGAGGGTCCATGCTTCTCAAGCATATAGGAAGATGGAGATGACAAAGGAGCGCAGCAGTCTTACTTTGGAATGTAGACTGATGGTCCTGTCTTTCCAAATGGGCTTCAACCTTGTCAGGGCAGCAGTTGTTTGTGCGATCCTGGAGAGGACTTCCTGTCGGAACCCATTGTCTGATACAATGGCTCCTAAATATTTGAAGCTATGCATTGTGTTGAGGGATTGGCCTTGGACTTTGATGTCCGTGTTGATGCCACTGGTGTTGTTGGTCATCATTTTGGTCTTCTCTACACTTATTTCCATTCCATAAGCTCTGGAGGTGATGTCAAACCTCTGACCAGCTGTTCAAGTTCTTGTTCCTCTCCAGCCAATCCATCAATGTCATCCGCAAAACGAAGATTGGAGATTGCTCTACCCCCTATGCTGACTGTGCCTTCGTGATCTGCAAGAGCATCTGACATGATGCGCTCTAGGAAGATGTTGAAGAGTGTTGGAGAGAGTAGACATCCTTGACGCACACTGATGGTTGTTCTGAACCATTTCATGATGGCGCTGTTATGGAGGACTGCACTGGTAGCCTTGTCATACAGGCTTTTGATGACTTCAATAATTTTAGGGGTGATGTTGTACACTTTCATTGTTGCCCATAGAGCTGCATGCCAGACTCGGTCAAACGCCTTTTTCACATCACCAACGACGAAGTCCGACAGACCATCACACAAGCCATTGAACAACACGATGACCTGCTCACAGTGGTGAAGAAACGGAAACTCCGATGGTATGGCCACGTCACCAGGTCATCAGGCCTTGCAAAGACCATTCTGCAAGGCACAGTGCAAGGAGGTAGAAGAAGAGGGAGACCGAAAAAGAGGTGGGAGGACAACATTCGAGAATGGACTGGTTTGACACTGAGCGAAGCCATCAGGACTGCTGAGGACAGAGAAAGATGGAGTATGCTGGTTAAACGATCATCTGTGGTGCCCCTACAACCTCCGGGTTACGAGACAGGATAGGATAGGATAGAGGGACTATGGAAAGTAAGACACTGAATGCAATGCTGCAGTTGAAATCAAGAAATTCAAATATTTACTGCTACAAAACAAAACTCTCTCCAACACTTCTGAAAAAGGCAACTGCAAAGTCCTTGAAACAATAGAACTGTTTTGTTGCTGACATTATTGTAAAGACTATCAGTATTATTCATTTTAAGTCAAACAAGTGTAGTGTTCAACAAGCTGATTTTCATGGTGATTTTAGAGGGCTGAAAATAGCGTGCTATTTCAGAGGTAAGCCTGTCGTTATAATGTCGTAGGCTGGGTTTTCTGAGAAAAAAATACTGACAAGTGTTAAAAAATACTGACCAACAGGTCCGGAAATACTGACAAGAAGATTAGGGGGTTGGCACCTCTGGGAATAGTTTCCTCTGATAACTGATCAAGAACTTCACTTCTCTTTGTGGTCAGAAACAAATTCAATTTCTACCATCGATTCACCCGAGTCTCCTGCCATAATTTTCATGCTCGTGCATCAGCACACACTCCTATAGGTCCATGCCACCTTCTCACACCTCAAATTCGAATGCGACCCTCTTACATGATTAACGAGCCCTCAGCTCTCGGCTTGCAGAGTCACTTTCACTTTCATTCTCTGTTATTTGGCCAAAACAGTTTCTTCAGAATCGCTGAAATGATATAATCAACAAATGTCACTCTCACTATTCATAACAAATACATCTCTATTTGCATTTGAAGACAATCTCTATCTTTTTGAAATTTTTTATTGCAAGCTAATCTATTGATCAGCCGTGCTTTTAATTTGCTGGAAGTGTGTGATAACCGTTTTGCGGATGACATTGATGGCTTGGCTGGAGAGGAACAAGAACTTGAACAGCTGGTACGGAAGCTTGACACCACCTCCAGAGCCTATGGAATAGAAATATGTTTTGTTTAGACTATAAACGCAGCCACAATGAGTTAAGGCACTCGCAAGTTTTGTACAAAGACGGATAATCAGATTTTTTTTAAAATATCATATATCATTTTTAGACTGTTTAGGACTAGTCTCGCACAGATATGCACAAACCTGGAAAATTTTATTTGCAGCACATGTGCAAGTAAAAAATAAGGGAAAGGGCAAATAGATTAGCAAATAAACCTGCTCAGAAATGTTTGTGTGTCCACATGTGCAAGAAAAAAAGATCAGTATGCCTCTGTAAAGCTACAAAATTATATGATTTTTTATTTTTAAACAACACTGTTAACAGGTACAGGAGTTTGAAGGCAAGGAGACTGCATTGTTGATTGACCGCTACAAGTATCTGGACCTTCTGCCTTGCTCAGACAGCGAGCTGCGAGCCATTGGATACATGGTGGGACACCTTACTGTTTGTTTTTTTTTTTTTTTTTTTTAAATTTTATTTAATAATATGTTGGGTCAATTATTTTTTATGTTTTATTTTATGTGAGGGTGTGTGTAGGTAGAACACATTTCACACTTCTACTTTAATAGTTTTACTTCCCAGCACTGCAAAGCACTGGTGTGAGTAACCATTCCTTCTGCTGTACTGGAAACGACCATGATGCTTAAGCAGTGGTCTTCACTTTTGGGGAGTATTAAACCAAGGTCTAGTATGTGCACACTTAGACTTTACACATGAGGCTCATATGCCCTAGATGGTGATTGCCATAACCATACAATACAAACATGTCCTGCAAGTACCATTCTGGAAGAGACATAAACTTTGGCAACCTTATGGTGGGTGTTGAGAATAAAGGGTGCTTACTAAACATTCACAACAGTTAGCAGATCGGGAACCAATTATCACCTGAGAAACTAAGCACCATGTTATTTAACGTTTTAACTGACTATACAACACGGGCTATTATTTAAAGAAGATGTTACTTCATACCACTATGAACTCAATAATTTTGAGACATCCCATATCATCTATTGTCTATCAACAAACTCATCAAAATACCACAACTCTATATCATATCTGCATTCTACACACAAATTAGAACTGAATTGTTATCAATTAATCTACGCAGTCGGTTAAACAATAAAATAAGTACTAATAATATTTAGCGCAATCATACACTCACATCTAATCATTGATCAGTACTAACACAAGTCGTTTACTAACTTCTCTAACATATATCCACACAACTGACTTAGAACAAAATCTTATGTTTACGTAGAGAGTGGCAACACATATAGACTTCGAAACTATCTCAAATACTCTATATATCATTTATTCTTTACACACCAAGGACTATTAGGAAATCTATCTTTCACACAACGTATTTCTCAAAACTAATGTTTATTACTTAGAATTTTATGAGACAGACTATGCAAGTCTTTGCATACAAAACAGCTGTAGCATACAAAGTCTATTCTAAAATATGATAAACCATCTAGAGTTATCTCACATCTGTCTTCTCATTTTCAGATATTGCACACATAATATCACACTATGTGACTAATCTTTTTTGTATGCATATTCTAGGATGAATCTATATCTGTGAAGCAATATGTTCTGGTTTCATTAATACATCATAAGTGTTGTTCTTGATCCATTTTATGCATAAATTAAGATCTATTATGTAATTTTACAATCGATTTTCATGAATTTGATGGTGACATGCATATTTTATCTGTTCAAATAATATCAAAACAACTTCAAAAGTTACAAGCATCTCTGTTTATCAAAGAATCTATTTCTCATGAGATAAACCAGTAGTATTCACACTTTTCTGCTATCCTATGCACCAACGGGAATCCCCTCATGAAACATACTTCCGGTTTCTTTCTCCGCGTGTTGTTGCATCAGTTATTCATCAAATACAAGAATAATAACAATGTGTCACTGGCCACCAATATCGTACCCTCACATATATATATTTTTTTTTTTGCTGCAGTTTATTATCCCTTTCTATCGCCAGTGGCGCGCCTAAACCCTACCTACCTAACATTATTTGTGAATTTTTGAAAAATATTCGGAGAAACATAACGCCCAGATGCTGGCTCGAACCCACACCTGTCAGGCGCCATTGGTTTCTGGCTTGTGGACACGGCAAGTTAGTCCCGCCTTAGCCCACTTGGCCACAACGCTCGCCTAACATAGTCAACTACTTCGTGTTTTGTGAAGGTTGCGACGGCGAAGCTATGGAAAACTACAAGAGTTTTCAGGTCCTGTTTCACTTTCTGTCGATGATCGACGCACCTCCGAAGTCGCCACAAATACAGGCCTCTACGATTGTTTTTTGCATCCTTTCACTGAGCATGTACTTCCTCCACCGTTTTTATACTTATCCCACTCGTTTTTCTGGCTCTAACAAACGTCGTTTTCGGCAATTTGCCATATTTAAAAGTCACGCATCAAGCTTTGATAAAAGCAAAACAAGCCAGACCGGAACTTGGTTTCATTCTAACCTTGTTTTAATTTATAATGGCAATACCCACAAGGTTTTATGAGAGGTGCCGGAAAGTTGTGAATAGTGAAACAAGGTAATGATTAAAAATGGTCTTGTAAATTTTGGTATTTGGGAAGAGAGACATTTGGGGCTTCCCCCTTTCTGTGAGCCAGCCTCATGAGGGCAACTCCCATTTTCTTCTCTGCATTACCTTTCCTAGTTCTAAATAGAAAGGTACCCATTTACAATCTGGGTTGACTGGGGTGTAGTATAGTATATTCCACCCCCACCCTCACCCTCCCTCCATCCACCTCTATCCACTTCCCCCTAAAACATGCATTTCAGACTTTGGAAACTTTTGAGTTTTCTTCTTAGGTCAAAATATTTAACAATCAGGGATGTGCTTTTTTGTTGCTGTTCACTTTGAAAGAAGAAATCCTCCCAATTTTCCGAGAAGAAGTTGGCAGCAGTGCAATCGCTGAAGAAGGGGAAGTCAGCGGGAGTGGACAACATACCCGCAGAATTGCTTCAAGCAGGAGGAGAAGCTATGATTGACGCACTCACCATTATCTAACAAGATCTTGCAGAGTGGGTAATGGCATACACCATGGACTCGGTCGCTTGTCATCACTCTTCCCAAAAAGGGCAACCTTCAAGAGTGTGAAAATTACCGCATCATCAGCCTCATCAGCCATTCCAGCAAGGTCCTCCTGAAAATAATCCTCAACAGGTTGAAACCCCAAGCTGAACAAATCATAGCTGAAGAAGAACAAGCAGGATTAAGGGCAGGGCAAAGTGCCACTGAACAGATTTTTAACCTCAGTATAATCTGCGAGAAATACCCACAGCACCAACATCATCTATATCGTGTGTTTGTAGACTTCAGGAAAGTGTGTTTGACCAAGTCTGGCATGCAGCTCTGTGGGCAACCATGAGAGTGTACATCAGCCCTAAAATTATTGAAGTCATCAAAAGCCTGTATGACAAGGCTACCAGTGCAGTCCTCCACAACAGCGCCATTGGGAACTGGTTCAGAACAACAATCGGTGTGCGTCAAGGACGCCTACTGTTTCCAACACTCTTCATCATCTTCCTAGAGCTCATCATGTCAGATGCCCTTGCAGATCACGAAGGCACAGTCAGCATAGGGGGTAGAGCAATCTCTGTGGATGACATTGATGTATTGGCTGAAAAGGAACAAGAACTGGTACAGAGGCTTGACACCACCTACAGAGCCTATGGAATGGAAATAAGTGCAGAGAAGACCAAAATGATGACCAACAACACCAATGGCATCAACACGGACATCAAAGTTCAATCCCAACACAATGCATAGCTTCAAATACTTAGGAGCCATTATATCGGACAATGGGTCCCGACAGGAAGTCCTCTCCAGGATCGCACAAACAACTGCTGCCCTGACAAGGTTGAAGTCCATGTCATCTCCTATATGCTTGCGAAACATGGACCCTCACAGTAGGCCTACAACGAAGAATACAAAGCATGGAGATGAGGTGCTAAAGAAGATTTCTGGGCATTTCCTATTACCCAGCACATCACTATTGGGCAACATGATGACATGTTTACAGTGGTGAAGAAACGGAAACTCCAATGATATGGCCACCTCACCAGAGCATCAGGCCTTGCAAAGACCATCCTGCAAGGCACTGTGCAAGGAGGCAGAAGAAGGAGACAGAAAAAGAGGTGGGAGGACAACATTGGAGAATGGGCTGGCTTGACACTGAGCAAAGCCATGAGGATTGCCGAGTACAGAGAAAGATGGAGTACGCTGGTTACACAATCATCTGTGGTGCCCCAGCGACTTTCGAGTTACGGGATAGGACAGGATAGGATAGGACTTTGTTACAAGTAGTTTAATTATATTCAGAGTTCCAGAAGCATTCCCAAGTTGAAAATTATCCAGTCCACAAAGTCAATCATAACAATAAATAAATAAATAAATAAGGGGTAATTTTACACTCTGGCTGCCCACAGTTAGCAAAAAATGTATAAATACAAATGGTAATGAAGAAAAGCACAAAGGACTGTTTTTGCTGGTTAGTATTCATGAAATTAAAACAAAAAGGTAATGTATCATATGTGATACCGTAATGATTTAATGTATCATGCATGATACATTCTGTAATCCCAAAGACCAAATGTATATGACACATCCCATAACTTTTGAAATTGATGGAAATTGTCCTTAAAACAAATTATATGTTATTTCTGAAATTGACCTAATATCATTGCAACAAAGACAATAATTTTTATTCAATTTGTTCTATGTTCCGGCTCTAGAATGTTCTACACAGTAAGAAGACCAATTGTCTTTTTAATTATGGATTTTCACGCTGCACACTCCCCTAGTTGTATATAATATAGACAGAAATTGCTACTACGGACTGACCCATCATGCTACAATACTGACAGAAATCCAGATCTAGATCTCACTAGTACAGTGGAACCTCCGGTATACGACCGTCAAAAATCTGAGAAAAAACGGTCTTATAATAGAGGTGGTCTTATACCGGAAACAAGGGGTGGGATGAGGGAGGGGGAGGGGGGCAGGCTCGGAGGGTATGTAGTCATAATTTTTTACACTCACCAGCATGTATTCTCTGACAAAGAAAACTGTAAAACATGTTTCATTTTTAGCTTGTCTATTAGTCACAACTTCAAAAATAGAAAACAGTCGGGTCTTCAGACATTTTGAACAGGCCAAAAACTTTGAAATTGAAGACTGTTTTCGATTAATCAGGTCTTTTTTAAGTCTGTCACTGCAGAAGCTCTCAGTTTCGATGTTTTCCTTTCGCCACTTTCTCCACTCTCCCATCGTAGTTTCACAGATTCCTTATCTTTATAATGAGCTGAATTTGGGCCTTCCCAACGTCTAAACTTCTTGCAATAGACAAACAACCTCCCCATTTTCACTTCTTTCAATCACTTTCATTATTTCTGCCAAACTCAAAACTTTCCTCTTGCCATTTTGACAAGCCAGTGTAGGCGAGTAATGTCCCTTACTTGCGAACCGGAAATAGCAGACAACAGCAGGCGTACACTAACATGAGAAAAAAAACGAAAGGTACAGACAATAAATTAACTGATATCTCTTTTAAATTGCCTAAGACGGTCGTATAAAGGGCTTAAGACACGGTCGCTGGTCGCATAAACGAGGTTGTCTCATACCAGAGGTCATATATTATTGGAAGTGAATCCGTCAGAAGTTTTCAGGTCACATAACGGAGGGAATTGTGTACCAGAGAGACGGATACCGGAGGTTCCACTGTATAATGAGTACACACATCCAACTGCACGCCCCAGAGTTTTAGCAGGGGCGAAGAAAGGTGGTAGGTTGAAGGGGCGGGAGGTGAACAAACAAAAGAAAGAAAAAGATATTTTGTTGTACAGGCCCTGGTGAAGCAAAATGTAGTGCAACCTCCAACCATTCTCAGTGGCGGCCCTCTCGCCCAGGCAGTAAAGGATGTGGAGAAGACAGAGCCAGAGAAAAAGAAACGACCGACGTACCCCATACCGGATGTTGACCAGATGATTCCATTCAAGCCTCGTGCTGTCGTTGGTAAGATTTTTGTTTGACTGTCTCCCTTTTCCGTAGTTTAAATCACTATTTTTCGTGAGGCCTGTGCATTATATATAAATTCTTGTATCTGTTTTTAGTATTTGACTTTTTTTTACGTCATTTTGATTTTTCAAAATCTTAATAATTGTGTCCATTAAGGCTAGAAATATATTGGCTGTTTTTTTTTTTGTATGGACGAAATTCTGCATACATTTCATAGCAACAAATCCGACAGTAGAAACATGATTATAAAAAGTGTTTGGTCCAGAGTGACACCAAGGTTGCGAACAGGTACAGAATGTGGTGGCTGCATTGAGTACAACCGGTTTTGGAAAAGGTGAATGAAGGAGAGATTTGGGTGAAATGGGCATCATTTCAGTTTTGTCAGAGTTTAACTGCAGTTTATTTGCTTTCATCCAATGACTAACATCAGTGATACAGGCCTGAATTGATGGCCATATTAGGGAGATCAGAAACAGATCCAGAAACATACAGCTGGTTGTCATCAGAGAAACTACTGTCCTATCCTATTCTATCCTATACTGTAACTCACAGATGATCTTTTGATCTTTTATGTACTCCATCTTTTTCTGTCCTCAGCAACCCTGATGGCTTCGCTCAGTGTCAAACCAGTCCATTCTCGAATGTTATCCTCCCACCTCTTTTTCAGTCTCCTTCTTCTTCTACCTCTTTGCACTGTGCCTTGCAGGATGGTCTTTGAAAGACCTGATGATCTAGTGACGTGGCCATACCATTGGAGTTTCCGTTTTTTCACCACTGTGAACAGGTCATCGTGTTGTCCAATGGCTGTCGGACTTCGTCATTGGTGATGTGCTGTGTATAGGAAATGCCCAGAAGTCTTCTGTAGCACCTCATCTCAATGCTTTGTAGTCTTCATTATAGATCTGCTGTGAGGGTCCATGTTTCGCAAGCGTAGAGGAAGATGGATGACAAGGGAGCGTAGCAGTCTTACCTTGGAATGTAGACTGATGGTCCTGTCTTTTCAAATGGGCTTCAACCTTGCCAGGGCAACAGTTGTTTGTGCGATCCTGGAGATGACTTCCTGTCAGGACCCATTGTCTGATACAATGCCTTCTAAATATTTGAAGCTGTGCACTGTATTGAGGGATTGCCCTTGCTTTGATGTCCGTGTTGATACCATTAATGTTGTTGGTGATCATTTTGGTCTTCTCTGAACTTTTCCATTCCATAGGCTCTGGAGGTGGTGTCAAGCCTCTGTACAAGCTGTCAAGTTCTTGTTCCTCTCCAGCCAATCCATCAATATCATCTGCAAAACGAAGGTTGGAGATTGCCCCTATGCTGACTGTGCCTTCATGATCAGCCAGGGCATCTGAAATGATGCACTCTAGGAAGATGTTAAAGAGTGTTGGAAAGAGTAGGCATCCCTGATGCACGCCGATTGTTGTTCTGAACCAGTTTCCAATGGCGCTGTTATGGAGGACTGTACTGATAGCCTTGTCATACAGGCTTTTGATGACTTAAATAATTTTAGGGCTGATGTTGTACACTCTCATGGTTGCCTCAGAGCTGCATGCCAGGATCGGTCAAACGCTTTCTTGAAGTCTATGAGCATATGATATATATGTTGTTGGTGCTGTAGGTATTTCTCGCAGATTATTCTGAGGTTGAAAATCTGTTCTGCCCTGAATCCTGCGTGTTCTTCAGCTATGATTTGTTCATCTCCGGGTTTCAACCTGTTGAGTATTATTTTCAGGAGGACCTTCCTGGGATGGCTGATGAGGCTGATGGTGCGGTAATTTTCACACTCCTGAGAAACTGTGATGCAGAATGCAGTTTGTTTATGATTTTAGACAGTGGCTGAGTGTATAGAACAATATAGTATAGTATAATACAGTATAGTATTGTAGTATGGTATGGTATAGTATAGTATAGTATAGTAGTGATGGCCTATTAGGCTATGTATGTCTTTTGCCCTGAAGTTACGTGATTGAGTACTCATAATTCATATACAAAGCATCAGATGAATTGGAAGCAGCTCCAGCTTCCATATCTTCAAATCCTTAAAACCAGAAGTACAAAAAACAGCCATCTATAAAATAAACTAATAAACAAACAGAAATTATGCTTACATTATGGTTTTACACAAAACGTACATGATAAACAGTGAAGTCGAGAATCCTCTAGAGATGTAATAGTAATAATTATAGTAATAATCGTCTACATCATCATCTTAGAAATAGTAAGGTTATTTAGTTAAAAGTTCTCTTTTTCCAACATCATATCAGTGTACATGTGTTGCAGCAACTGGAGCTCACCCTGTGGCTGGTGGAGTGTTTCCCCCTCCTCCTGCCGCTGCAGCCCTCATGCAGATAATGCCCCCGCCACAGTGTTTCGCTGTAAGTTTGTTTTTTGACTCGCATGTGTGAAGCAATTTTAGACTATATACTCACCCAGAGAAAACAAATCCATTTTTTGCAGATCTGTGAAAGGTTCTAAATAGTTCAAGACATTTTTTAAAATGTTGCTCATCTCAGTTTGTCAGTTTGCCATTCACTATCCGTCTGTGCAAACCTTGCAAGGCAAAATCTCAGAACCTATTTCAACTATAACCACCAAACTTGGTAAGATGGTTACCCAATTTTTCACAATTTCATTGTTTTCCTGTTTTTAATATTGAACATGATTCTTTGTTGCATGAAACGCATCTGTACACTGTAATTACATCAAAAGATTTTAAAAAATAATTTTACAATACTTTTTAAAATGTTAAAAATAAGAAAAGAATTAAATTAAATTTTTTTTTTTTTAGAAATATTATGTCACCACAATTACGTCACTCAATATGCCATAGTTTTGTTTTAGGCTCGAGGCATCTGTAAACTCTTATTACATACAAAGTTTAAAAGAAATGTTAAACACAATATAATTTCCTTTAAAAAATGACAATAATGAGAAACCAATATGTACATAAGCATAGCTGCCAACTGTTACGGAAAAACCGGAAAAAAAATCGTTTTTTTAATATCTGTCGTCGTTTTCGTTGTTTCTAACAAAAATACGATTTCCTATTTCACAAAAAAAAAAAAAAAAAAAAAAATTTTAAATGAAGCAACTTTGGCTTTTAACATGTTGCGCTAGTCTATCGAGTGAAGTTTTTGTGCTCTCGTTTTCCGCGCCTAACTGACCACCTTTGAACGCACTAGGCCTAGCCTACTGGCTGGAATCGGGAAGGGAGCTCTTCTTCAAATTTCGCGCATGCGCATAGCGGCTGCAGTCAACATGGCGTCGAGTTCGACTAGCGCAGAAAAAACTAATGCGAAGCCGAAACGATTTCAGCGATACATTGCTGCTTACAAGGAAAAGTTTCCATAAGCCGCTCCGTGTGCATCAAGAGGTGAAAAGTGATGGTGGCAAAGGCCAATCTCCGTGGCTCTTGCTATGAGCAGAAGTTCAGCCAGGACTTTCTGAAAAAGGCCAAATCCTCGACTGCACAGATGGTGAAAAAGAACTAGGCTGTAAACTTAACTTGGGGCATTGCCAAGGACATAGGAGGCGAATTTTATTATGACTGTGGGGTGTAGTCGATGAAACATGACTGTGTTGTGTTATATTGTTCATGAAACATGACTGTGTTGGATTATTCATGAAACATGACTGTCCATTATGCAGAAGGGTGAAGTTGATGGAATGGGCTTTAAGAATGTAAGGTGTAGCTATAGACTCCTAGAACTGAGAATGTTCAGCATTTCGAAGGGCTGTGCATCAATGTTCATTCAACGCCATTCAAAAGAATAAAGCAGTTTGTGTAAGCTAAAAGCTGATCTTTTGTGTGTTGTGTATAGTAATCTACATAAAATAATGATTGCTTTGTAATATAATGGGCTTTCTTCTTCTTTTTCTTCTTCTTCTTGTTCTTCTTCTTCTTCGTCATCTTCGTCTTCTTCTTCTTCTTCTTTTTCTTCTTCTTGTTATTATTATTATTATTATTATTATTATTATTATTATTATTATTATTATTATTATTATTATTATTATTATTATTATTATAAGTTTTCCTTTCAGGAGATGAGAAATGTGCCTTTAAGATTGCAAAAAAGGCTTCAGCTTCAGGGGGTTGTGCCCCCTGAATCCCGCTATACGGGAGGGGGGCATACCCCCCTCCCGGACCCAACCCCCACATGTTACTCTTTTTAACTTTGGAAGGTTGGCAGCTATGCATAAGCCAAAAGAATGCTAATATGGACAACAACAAGACAACACAACACAGTTAACATTTTTTAGCTAAGCTCTTTGGGAAATTTGCACCACTGCTCATTTTGGGAGCTGGTGAAATAGATGTCAACATCATGACCACCACCTTCAACTCAGCTGTAACAGATGCCGCCACGGAGATCCTTGGAAAGCTCCGGCCAAAGAAGAAGCCGTGGATCACATCTGAACTTTTGGACCTGTGTGATAAACGAAGAGAGATGAAAAAGAAAAAGAACACCTCACAGGGAGCTGATGCCTACCGAAAAATCAACAATGACATCGGAAAAGGCATGCGCACAGCAAAGGAGAACTAGATAGAAGATCAATGCCAGGAAATAGAGAACAGTCTGAACAAGAACAACAGCAAGAAGTCATACCAAACTGTGAAGCGGCTGACAAGTGGTAAACAGCCCAAAGTCTCCACAATCCAAAGCAAGTCTGGCATCAATAATGCACAAGAACAAGAAGTCTTGGACAGATGGACAGAGTACTGCTCTGACCTTTACAACCACACACCAAATGGAGACCCATCAGTTCTAGCTTGTCCTGAGAAAAGAGAAGAAGAAGAAATCCTCCCAATTCTCCGAGAAGTTGAGGCAGCATTGCAATTCCTGAAGAAGGGGAAGTCAGCGGGAGTGGACAACATACCCGCAGAACTGCTTCAAGCAGGAGGATAAGCGATGATTGACGCACTCACTATTATCTGTAACAAGATCTGGCAGAGTGGGGAGTGGCCTACACCAAGGACCCAGTTGCTTGTCATCACTCTTCCCAAAAAAAGGTAACCTAATGTGAAAATTACCGCACTATCAGCCTCATCAGCCATCCCAGCAAGGTTCTCCTGAAAATAATACTCAACAGGTTGAAAACCCAAGCTGAACAAATCATAGCTGAAGAAAAAGCAGGATTCAGGGCAGGGCGAAGTACCACTGAGAAGATTTTCAACCTCCAGAGATGAGAATCTTCCGCCTTTTAGCGGAAATCCGCTCTTTCAGAAGGTCCTAGGGTCATTTTTGAGATCGGTTTAAATCCGGTGAGAAAATTTTAGTGTATATGACTAGGGTGAGTTGTTGATTTTCGATCTCGCAGCTTATTCCCACTCGTTATTCCCATGCGGATTGTTGTCATTTGGTTTGCTCTCACTTCGTTTTCGTCGATCCACCAAGCTGCCGTAAAAAGCCGAGATAACCCGATTTCTCTTTCTTCCGTGTGTCCTGGTAAACGTGCAGTTTAGCCCGTCCGTTTTTCTGCGCATAAGATTCCGGCTGTTCCCAGACACTCCCGCTGACAGTGACGTCACTCAAATAGGCGCTTGAAGCCCTTTCTCATGCGCTGAGTTGTAGTGCGAACGATGGAACAGCCAAAACCTCACGTGGTAGATCAGCCATTGTCTAGAACAAAGCGCGACTTGTAAAATGCTTAGAAAACTAAATCCTGGAGAAAAGGCTCTTGCTACCCACATCTACAGTGGTGTAAAAAACAAGTGGAACTTTTTTAAGTGGTTAGAAGAAAAGTTGAACACAACAGTCTTAATTCGTTTGAAGGACAAAAAGATCGACAGAAATGTGGCGTTGAATGCAGAGGCAGAGAAACAAGCCAGACTGGCTCATAAGAAAGTTCTGACTGCCCGACTTCAGGTGTTGGTGAGGAAGAGAAGTGAGATTAGAAGTCAAAAGCCACCAGCCAAGAAAGCAAGAACTGGATAGTTGCCTGGCTTCAGTTATAAAATACATGCGTACATAGTTCATTCAATAATTGTGTGTGTGCAGACTGTATAGCATGTTGGTACCTGCCAGTTTTAACAATTCTTTTAAAAAAAACATAAGAATGTTGTATACACAAAGAACTGTAATCCTAGTGCATGACGTAATTGTAAACTTCAGCCTGACTTCAGTGCCTGACTACGACTTCAAGGCTTAAGTTGTTCATAATGTATATATGATTATAGCATCAGAACTGTTTTAGGAACTACTGCCTGAAACCATCCGTATTTCTGCTTTTCTTGTTGTGGTTTTTCCAAGACATTATCTTGAAATTGTAAACCTTGTTTGAACAGTCAATCGAGGTATTTATGATTTTATTGTTTGGTGTGACCGTAAGAGTGTCAGTGAGGCTTCATACTAATTCTATGTATAAATGTACAACTCTGTTTTGGACAGTAATTTTGTGCATTGGTAAAGCCTTGTCTTGTCATTGGTATTTAAACCATTCTTGTCTGCAGTCAAAAGGAATGTTTGTTTAATACAAGGCTTAACTGATGTTTGAAATATATTCATTAGGCCTATGTGTTGAACTGTGGAGAGCTAACAACAGCATTTTAGTACCACAAAAACAACTGATCTGACCCCATAAAATAAGGCTCAGAATGCATAGATTTTAACCATCTTTTCAAAAATTTTCCGGGGGAGCATGCCCCGGGACCTCCCTACTCGTGGCTTCGCCACTCGACAGACTTTGGAAATTTTCCTCCTTTTTGTCAGTTTAGGATTCTCATCTCTGAACCTCAGAATAATCTGCGAAAAATACCTACAGCACCAACATCATCTATATCATGTGTTCGTAGACTTCAAAAAGGCATTTGACCGAGTCTGGCATGCAGCTCTGTAGGCAACCATGAGAGTGTACAACATCAGCTCTACAATTATTGAAGTCATCAAAATCCTGTATGACAAGGCTACCAGTGCAGTTCTCCACAACAGCGCCATCGGAAACTGGTTCAGAACAACAATCGGCGTGCGTCAAAGATGCCTACTCTCTCTAATACTCTTCAACATCTTCCTAGATGGACCCTCACAGCAGATCTCCAATGAAAGAATACAAAGCATGGAGATGAGGTGTTACAGAATACTTCTGGGCATTTTCTAGCCTGGGGGACCTAGAAAAAAATATGCTATGACCCTAAAGAAATTGTTGCCCCCACGGGCTCGGCTCCGCGCGCCGGGGGTGGACCCCATGCCTCTCTCTGGCTGGGTGACAAAGTTGCCTACCCCTTTTTCTTCTCTTTTGTCTTGTTTCTGTCTTATTGGTCCTTTCACCTGTATTCTCTTC
Source organism: Oncomelania hupensis (assembly GCA_036898135.1). NCBI lineage: Eukaryota > Metazoa > Mollusca > Gastropoda > Littorinimorpha > Pomatiopsidae > Oncomelania > Oncomelania hupensis. The sequence continues at coordinate 14,362,286 of CM072515.1, forward strand.
ACCCTTAAATTCTCCCAGTATACTATGCAGTTTTGACTCCCTTTCTTCTGCCTTACCGGACTTTGCCTGTCTTCTTTTTCCCCATCATTCCTTCTTTTTCTACCCTTCTTTTTCTCTGTGGCCTCCTCTTGGCCCCCTGCGTTTGCCGTGCATGGCAACCCATGTCGGGGGAGAATGGGATCCTGGAGGTTGAGGTCACTGAGAGACTGCGGTCCCTCACACCAACACACCTCTTTGGCCCGGACTTCTCCTAGACGGGAGGCTGGCGTGGCCCGCGTCAGTCAAGCGGCTGGTCGTGTATTGCCCTAGCTCTGCTAGAAGGCTGCGGCTCATGGGTCAAACTTGAACAAAACCGTAGTGGCAGTGCGGGATTGTCTGGGTGTATATCCCCCCTGTAGCCCTGGTGCGCTCCCTTGCTGGATTTTCCGCTTGGACGCATCCCCTTGTTGGACTCCGTGGTGGGTGGGGAGCAGATGGGATGAATTCATAAATTAATAACATGGCTTCTACTAATAAAAGACGACTGCGTGATGATGAATCGGACACGGACAGTGACATGGACCCGAGACAAAAAAGCTTGTGCATCGGGGGGGGTAGAAGGGGCCTGGCCTCATTTTTTGGTTGTAGAGGGGCGGATCCGGCTATGCCACTAGGCAAGCTGTCTCCGTTCGCCATATAGAAGGGTTTCCAATCCGTTTGCACAATCGGGTTCAAAGATGTGAAAAAACTGAGACCTGGTGGAGTGCTCAACCAAAAGGGCATCGGATTGTCTTCTAAAGAGGAATTTGACCGTATTTGTTGACAGACAAATCAAAGTTTCTGTGCATGGACGGTTGAATTCCTCCAAGGGAGTCATCCAATGTCAGGATTTGATCGACATGTCGGAATTGGAAATCCGAGATGAGCTCTCCAGCCAGGGGGTCACAGCAGTCCAGCGGGTCTTCGTCACCAAAGGACCCCAACGTATCCCCACCAACACACTTTTTGTGACCTTCGCTATGGCCAAGTTGCCGGAGTTACTCAAGGTGGGGTACCTAGGGTGAAGGTGACGCCGTTTGTACCATCACCGTTGCGATGCTACCGTTGCCAAAGGTTTGGTCACGGTAGCAAGACCTGTAAAAGCAAAGAAATATGTCGAGATTGTGCAAAAGACAAACATGAAAACGAATGCAAAAATCCGATTTGCTGCGTGAATTGCGCCGGGAATCATTCTTCCAACTCCAAAGATTGTCCTCAGTGGCAGCTGGGGCTGGAAATCCAAAAGGTGCGGGCCACTGAAAGTTGCTCCTTCGGAGACGCAAGGAAAAAAGTACTTGAAAGTAGGCCGGTCCTTAAAGAGAGGTCCTTTGCGTCTGTGGCGGGTTCCACATCTCATGTGGAACCTAGTGCACACCCGACAATGGACACCGCCATGAATAAAATAACGCAGATCTTGGAAACATTGTGCAGACGGATGGATGCTCTAGAAAAAATGCTCACGTTGTTTTCTCAAAGGGGGGGTTCTCCAGCCCCATCGATTCCACTGGAGAACGTGCCGACGGGCACGTCCCCAACCGTCATCCACAACACGCAGACGGCCGTGTCTAAAGCCGTCACACCTGCTGCAAAGGAGGCTAGACCTCAGGCCGCCGCACCAGCAGCGACCGGTTTTAGCGACCGGGTCATTGCTGAGGCGGCAAAGATTCTAGTTGCTCAGCAGAAGAGCGTCAGAGGAGGAGAGGGAAAGGTTGAAAGGGGTGAGGGGGAGAGGGAAGCTATAAAGTCCGGTGCTGGGGAGAAGGGGAGGAAGTCGGCTGGCAGTTCGGGTTCCGGGGCTTTGACAAAAAATCAAAGGCCCGGACCCCTTTCTTCCAAGCACCATCAGCCTCTTGAGACGGAGAACCGTTTCGGGGGGTTGATGGACCATGAAGAGATGGACGAGGGTCCGAAAGATAAAGAGACGTAATTGTGCTTTCAGAGATGAAAATTTTAGCATTCTTTTACTTCATTTTTATGGCCATTTTACAATGGAATATCCGAGGGATAAGGGCAAATTATGAGGAGCTCTGCTGTCTGCTGACGGAACATTAACCTGAGGTGTTAGCCATTCAGGAAACTCTCTTATCAGAGAAACAGCTTATAGATATTACTGGTTATTCGTCTCTAGATTGTACATCTTCTAGAGGCGTTTCACTCTTTATTCATAGAAACGTCCCATTTAACCCCATTTTACTTAATACAAGTTTACCAGCAGTTGCAGCCAGAGTATCTCTTTTTAAATCCCTCACAGTTTGTTCTATATATTTGACACCATCAATAAATGTCAATAAAAGTGAACTTGTCGAGAATTTGATCCAACAGTTACCTACCCCTTTTTTGTTGTTGGGAGATTTTAATGGACACTCTCCCCTGTGGGGTAGCGATCGTACCGATTCTCAGGGGAAAATAATTGAAGACATTTTAGACTCGTTGAACCTAGTAACTTTGAACGAGGGTGCTCCAACTTTTTTCTGTTCAAGAACCGCTTCCTTGTCCCACATTGATATATCGATCTGTGATCCCTCCTTACTTTTGGATTTTAAATGGACAGTTTTAGAAGATCTCCATGGTAGCGACCATTTTCCGGTTTTATTAAAACATGATTCAGACAACCTTGAGCAAACTCATGGCAGGTGGAAACTGAAACAAGCTAACTGGAGTATGTTTTCTAACCTGTCTGAGGTTCAGTTACGTGCTAAGAAACAGGAATTTTCGAACGCCATAGATCCAATACAGCTCTACACTGACATAGTTATAAACAGTGCTAAGGAGTCCATCCCGCAAACTTCATCAAAACCGTATACAATTAAAAAACCCTGGTTTGATGATGACTGTAAAAAACTTCAGCAAGCCCGTTAAAAAGCTTTAAGAATGATGTATCTGCATCCAAGTTCTGAAAATAAACAGAACCACCAACGTTTGCGAGCGCAATGCCGACAGTTCTTCAAAAGTAAGAGAAGAGAATCGTGGAGAGGTTTCTGCTCCACGCTAAATTCGAAAGCGAAGCTGTCAAAGGTTTGGAAGTGGTCCGCAAACTCAAAAATAAAAGTAACAAACAGGTGAGCACATGCCTTACTGTGCAGGGGGACGTAATCGGTGATAAAAAACTAGTAGCTGATCTTTTGGCCTCTTCTTTTGCTGCAAATTCTTCCTCTGAACATTATTCCGTCTCTTTTCAAACAATTAAAGCACGTACAGAAAAACAACGGTTAAATTTTACCTCTGATAATTCTGAAGATTACAACATTTCGTTCTCATTAGTCGAGCTTGACGATGCAATTAACAAAAGTGCAGATTCAACAGTTGGACCGGATGATGAACATTATCAATTTCTCAGATTTAACAAGGTACTCACGGTCTCAACTGCTGGACATCTTCAATCAGATTTGGATCACTGGCACCTTTCCTCCCTCTTGGAGAAAGGCCATTATTGTACCCATTCCCAAACCTGGCAAAGACCATACTAACCCAACAAACTATAGACCAATAGCCTTAACGTCTTGCTTATGCAAGACGCTGGAAAGAATGGTTTATTCTCGTTTACTGTGGTTTCTAGAAACAAATAATATCTTATCCAACACTCAGTGTGGCTTTCGAAGTGGTCGAAGTACTGTTGACCACCTAATGCGACTGGAAACTTTTATCCGTAACGCGTTCGTCCAGGGTGAACATGTCGTTGCCATCATGTTTGATTTGGAAAAAGCCTATGATACCACATGGAAATATGGCATTCTTTCAGATTTACAAGAAATGGGTTTGAAGGGACATTTACCTCTGTTTATATCCAATTTTCTAACAGACAGAATTTTTCAGGTTAAGGTTGGGGGATCTTTGTCAGATACGAGAGAACAGGAGATGGGAGTGCCTCAGGGTAGCATCTTGTCTCCCTTGCTGTTTAATATTAAAATAAATAACATTGTTCGTTCCGTTAAACGGGGAATTGATAATTCTTTGTTTGTCGACGATTTTGCATTGGTAGCCAAAGGTAAAACTTTGGCATCTGCAGAACGTCAGCTACAGTTATGTGTCAAGGCCGTTGAAGACTGGGTTTTACAAAATGGTTTTAAATTTTCTGAAGCAAAAACTGAATGTATTCACTTTTCCAAGCACCGGGGAATTATTCAAGATCCTAATATTATCCTCAATAAAACTCTAATAAAGGCGGTCCAACAAGTCAAATTTTTGGGTGTTATTTTTTATCAAAGGCTATCCTTCATTCCTCATCTGAAAAATTTGAAAACTAAATGTCAACAGGCCTGCAACTTGCTCAAGGTTATCAGTGGTACAGACTGGGGAGCTGACAAGAAAACTTTACTGCTGCTATATCGTTCTTTAATTAGATCCAAGTTAGATTATGGTTGCATTGTTTATGGTTCTGTTAGATCCAGTTGCTCATCAGGCATTACGCATTGCTTTGGGTGCTTTTCGCACCTCCCCTTGTGAAAGCCTTTACGTGGAAGCTAACGAACCCCCGCTGGAGCTGAGACGTACAAAATTGTCACTGAATTACTATTTAAAATTAAAAACTGATCCCATGAACCCCGCTTATGACTGTGTTTTCAACCCAGATTTTGTTCAAAAATTTGAAGCCAAACCTAACTCAATTCCTTCATTTGGCATCAGAATGCAGGCTCATCTGGAAAAAGCAGACATTAATGTTGCTTCCATCAACGACGATGAGCTTCGGACTGAAGCTCCCCCATGGAAATTATGTACCCTAAACATTAATTGGCAGTTGTCCTCTTTCCTTAAAAACAATACATCTGAAACCATACATAACCAACTTTATTTAGAACAGTGTGCATTATACCCAGGATATGAAAAACTTTTTACAGACGGGTCAAAGAAAGGAGATTCAGTTGCTGCTGCGTCGGTCTCTGGGAGACACTTAGACCAGCTTTTGCAACAGCGTTTACCTGATTTTTGTTCTGATTATTCAGCTGAGCTCAAGGCAATTCATTTAGCTCTGAAACAAGTTTATCAATCCAAAAGAACCTCGTTTTTAATCATGTCTGATTCATTGTCAGCACTTCAGGCTCTTTCCACGAGAAAGATATCACACCCTTTTCTGGCAGAGATCCATGACCTCCATACACAACTTGTTTCTGAGGGTAAAAAGATAGTTTTTATGTGGGTCCCTGGTCACATGGGTATCCGCGGCAATATTGCAGTAGACAGGGCGGCTAAAGATGCTCTGCATCTCGATTTCCCTCCAGAGATTTTCCAGTTTGTGCCCTACTCTGACCTACGTTGTATGACTGGATCTTATTGTAAACGACTGTGGCAGACTCTGGTCTAACCATATCAACAACAAATTATTTCAAATTCTTCCCGATTTGTCTGCTTCTTTGCCTAACCTTGCATCCACTCGCAAAGAAGAAACAGTTTTGTCTCGCCTTCATATTGGGCATACTTATGTCACCCCCAGTTTCCTTTTAAAAGGAGAAGAACCACCATGGTGCTTTGCATGTGATCAATCTTTTTCCGTTCGCCATTTCATGTCCGAGTGTGCTGATTTAAATGAGGAAAGAGAAACATATTTTGGTTCCATACCTTTCAAAGAGATTTTTAAAGTATGTAATGGTCAACATCTGTTTCAATTTTTACATGATGTTGGTTTGTTTTATCGCATATAAATCATATCGACATGTTTTGTTTAGTTTGGATTTTATTGATAGGACTGAATTTAGTGGTTTGATTGAAGAAAGAGATTATATTTTTAATACATCAGTTTTAAAGAAGACTCTTAAAGAGGTGTCATGTGAAAGTTTGTTTGGGTATTTAAGAGTAACAGGTTTGTTTTTTAAGATTTGAATTATTTTATAATATTTTAAGATAACGTCTCTCAGGTCCTGATTTGGCTCGGAAGAGTCCGCTGGACCTAAAGCAATAATCTTGTATTGTATTGTATTGTAAAGAAATTGTTATAGAAAAGATTCTCACTGCATTATGATGGCACAATCAGTCGCTACTTCGCGTAAAAAATCGGAAACAGTTGGTGTGCGCCATACTTTTTAGCAGCTATTTAAAGGTCACGGTCAAGGTCACAGTCCACAAAAATCGTTAGAACCCTATCAAGTAGCACCTCGTTTGAAAGGTAATCCAAATGCATTGTCGAAAACTTTATAATAATTAACGATACTGTTAACTGGTTAAAGTTAATGATGTAGAAAGGTTATGTAAATGCCCAATGAGAGCAAATAAAATAATAAACAATGAACAATATGAACATATTAATTTCTCTGCAAACCATAGTACTATGTAGTAAGTTTCTTTAACTTAATATGATAACACAATACCATACAAGGATGACTGAACATTTGTGCTCCAATCCTGCTACACTTCATCGGGATGGTGTGGGGGAGTGTTGCAGCAGCTAAGACCCTGGCACTCCTTGCAAGCAGGAGAACAAAGAAGCCTGTACCTCCTGCATGAACAGCGGGATTGGGCATCACAATTACCTGAGCATGAGCATCGGATTATCTTCAGCAGCTTTGGTGGAGCAGCAGGAAGCAGGGTTGTCACTGGCAGTAGCATGCTGCCATCCAGCTTCCATCCACATGTTGTTGGGCATGCATCCTGCTGCTTGCCCATCCACTCTTGTACTTGCCAGTAGACGCGATGACTGTGAAATCGTGCAGCCGCAGACGTTGGGGGCAGCGTATTCACCTGAACAAAGGTTGTTCCAAGGGCCACTTTCCTACAGAAGATGCGATACCTCAGTTCGTCTATTCTATCATGTTCTTTGCCACCATAAGGGCAAGGGCTGTCTCTCCTGCTGCTTCTACTTCTGTCACTGAAGATGCCTCCAGAAAAGTTTGGGCAGCCTTTTGAAAGCAGGTGCTGGACCTCAGTTTTGTGAGAGCTACAGCCTTGCCAATGCCAAATGGCCTGGACGTGTCACAACCTGTAAGGGCATGCAGAACTAACAGGAGATGACGTAGCAGGAACCCAAGGACATCAACAAGTCGTTTAATGTCCCACACTTTCTTTTTTTGCTGTTGTTTGTCTGAATAGAAGTAGACATCATGGTCTTCGGCACACAGGTAATATATCAACAACACTAAGAGGTCTGTGTCTTCACCTACCACAGCCAAGCTCTTGTGTTTAGCTGCCTGTTGAGCAACCAGGACAATCTGCACGTCAGCGTCTGACTTCGCTTGTACGACTGTGCATGTCCGCTCCAAGCATGAACCAAGGAGAGAAATGAATCTCTGCTTGTTCTCCTTGTGTGCAAGAAATACTTCCTTAGTAGACAGCAGGGTCTTGTCTGGAGTAAAATGAACCGGTACTCCTTTCATTCCTTTTGTGCATCTTATATGGGTCATATCCTTGGTTGAGGGTCCAAACCCATATCCATCAAAGACTACCACGGCATGGGGATATTAGTTATTTACATAACTGACGTAAAGGTCAACAATGCTTTGGAATGTGGAGCCCCGCTTCCAGGGTGCTTGCACTCGTTGTAGTAAGGAACCTCCGTCCACAACATACTGAAGGTCACGGGGTAGAGAACACATTGGAGGTTCAGACACCATCTTCCACAGCTCATCGGCCAGTGATGCCTTGTTTGGTAGTCTCATTATTTCTGGAGATTCAAACAAAGATCAGGATAACTGCATAGCTCGAATTTGAATATTTCTTGTTCTTCCCCGCTCATTTGACCCTGTGCTGCAGTAAAAAACCGTTGAAATAGCAGCTGTGCATTGACGGGTGCTCCGACCCCTTCAATTCCTGCATGGCATGGTTAATACCGGCACATGCAGGCAGCGACAGCACCCATTTTGCTCGCTGAGCCTCTGTGATACATCGGGTTCTCGTAAGACGACCTGTGGTCTTCGCACTGCGCATTAGGGTCTGTTCAATAACAAGATCGGAGGATAATCCAGCCCAATACCTGTCAGACCTCCGAATAACATGGTGACCATCCATGAAGCTTTTAAAAACGTTGGGGTTCACTTTGTCCAGCTTATTCATCATCTGTAGGTACAGGTAGACTGATTTGGCATAGAGGTTGTGCCCAGTAGCTGCTAAGTACGGCAACATCTCATGCATGGTTGACAAGTGTAGCAGCCAGTTGCCAGTTCTCTCAGCCTTGAGAAATCGCTTCAGAATGTCAACTGTTGTCATATACTGCAGCCACAGCTGGCATGTTTTGCTGGTTAGACCAAGTGACATTTTCTGTTCGTGAATCCGTTTGCTCATACGTTCCAAGCAAGGGCTGTCTTTCAGGTTCTCTGCTGTTATCTCACCTTTGAGCAGTTTGGCATGAGTGTGAACAACAGCATTCATGTCTTTAAAGTCGTTTACCGCCTCTCCTAACACTTCTGGCATATGAGACTGGACAGGTTCCCAAGGTACATCACAACCCCCATCTATGTCACTGCTTGATGCTCCATCAATAAGTACAACAGAGGCATCGGTGTCCTGAGCATTGTTGCTGTCGCTGGGTTTTGGTAATTTTGGAAGAGGGATTTGCAGAAGGTCTGCAATAAGAAGGGCATGCAGGGCTGTGTCTATCATGATGTGTGCACGCACTGCACGCTCCACTGCATCACAATTTAAAATTGCTGACACTGAATTTGGGGCGTACACAAGAGACATGACTTCCTGTAAGCCAGAATCTGCCATAAGGTGGCCAATGCAAGCCAGATAACTTTTCTCCAGATGGAAGGGTCCAAGTCGCAAAATGATTGACCTAAGATGACTTTCTTCCTGTTCACTTTGTATAATGTCAAGAGCCTTCCACCAGAGAGGCTGGTCAAATGTCAGGACTGCAGTTTCTTTTTGCTTTAGAACAAATATAGTGCAGAGTGGAGAGTATGCATGTTCTGTATGTGGGGTTAAGGTGGATCATGGGTAAAAACAGACCAGAGGACTGCCCAGAAAAAGCACCTTGGTGTACAGCCTGCATTACTCCAGACCAAGACGGTCTGTCTGGCTTAAGCAGCTAGCAGGACTTCCAGAGTAACTCAACTTCCATTGTTGGATCCTGCACAATTTGTGTTTCAAGTCTTTCCAGCTTGAAACTTTTCAGACCACCTGTTTCTTCTCTGTTGAAATATTTGATTTAAATTTTAGCCTTTCTTACTCAGGCATGCTATCTTTCCGGCAATTCCCGGAATTCCGGGAGATCGATTTTTGGGCCCCGGTGGCTTTCCCGGTGATTGAAAAATTTCCGGGAATATTAAAAAAATCTGTGTCAGAAAGAAAGAATTGCAAGGGTTCTTATCACAGTAGTCGATATCAGCGGGATTCGTCTGCTAGACCGCCATGACAGTCAATTTTAACGATCATATCAAAGCGGCATGATTGGCTAGCTAAATTTATCTCACCAATCAGATTGCTTCTCTCTTACGTGATTCGTTCTGTGTTATAGCGTAGGCGGCCAGTTGTTTTCGTTTGATTTTTGACCGTCTTCACCACGTTTTGTGCACGATTCTTTGTTTTTTTAAGTTTGATAATGTATGGAAGCGTTTTTGTGATGATAAATACTACTAATAGTAGCATAGCATCAAAATGTTTCGAACTGACATTGTGATAAGAAACACGGTAGAAACGCTGAAAAATGAGGCCATAAAAGCACATTTGAAATTTCACATAAAGCAATCTAAGAAAACATGACTTTGTAAAAAGAACACTTTTAAACTCAAGCTTAGTTTATTTTGTTCACTCTTCTGAGGACTGATGTTATTTCTATAACTATAATCACAAGTATATCAACTAACAAGTTAGTATCTCGTATTGCCCCCAGTCGACGTGCGGTGGTTCCGTTGCCCTTGGTTTTAGCCACAAGCTGAGACGGGGGATTTCCCAAACCTAAAAATAGAATAGAGAATTCTGGGAAATCTGTTCTCGCGAAGATGTGCTCGCTGAAATGAAACGAAAGTTGGGAGAGGAACTGCATATTTCTGGTTGTGAACAAAGGCAGAAACTTGTCAGCAGTATTATCAGCGATGGAGTTATAATGGACGAAGTGCTCCATACCTATGAGGTTGCCTTTGCTCGAGCAAAGAAACTAAAGAAGGATTTGGCCGACGTCATTTCAGAAAAGGATTTCTCTACCCATAATTCCCCTGGGTTTTGAAGTTTCTAAAAAGTTATTTCAGGCCGACGACGCTCTATGGAGCGCAAAGCATGTAAAGGGAAGCAACCGGTTGTACGCGCACGTCGACAGAGACATAGAAGAGAGACACTAACTTGTTAGTTGATATACTTGTGCTATAATAAAATAATGTTAACAGACATGTAGGCCTACCAGTGTCATTTCTTGTATATAGTTTAAACTAAAATGTTTTTTTTTTGTTTTTTTTTTGTCTTTCGTTTCTCAAAAAGTGCTCAGAAATGGTCCGACTTCAGACAATCTTCCACGGCAATGGAGCAGACAAAATCTACCTTGTCACCCAAGAGATCACACAATCTATGACCTTTTGTGTTGGCTCCATCATATGCTGAGTGAGATCAGCTGCAATAAAAGCTGCGAAAGAAGATGAATGTTCTGATTTAGTGGCTCATCTCAATGGAAATTAAAATCACTGAGGATCAAAAGGTTCTCATTGGTCAAAGAAGACACAAGCTTACCAAAGTCATCATGGAACATTAGATCCTTCAATTTGTTAATGTCAGAAGTTGGTGGTCTGTACAGAGCAAACTGAGTTCTTGCCATGAGAAATCACAAAATCCATACTCTCAAATGACATAAACATCATAACCTCACACATCCTAACATGGATATAATTTCTGTGTATGACAGCAATACCACCACTGTACAGACCAATGATGATGGAAAATATACCCAGGAGGCATCTCAATTATGACTGACTTATCACCCACATTGAAAAGCCATGTCTTAGGACAAAAATGTCTAGTGACTTATCCACAATTAGATCGCTAATCTCTAAGGCTTTCCTTACATTCAGAAGGCGAAGAGTAATGTTAAAAGACTTAACTGAATATGAAGTATCTAGTCAGTGGGAACACTGATGTAATAACTTTGAAGCAGATACACTCTCACTAGGCATCGGTATCACAAAGTCCAGCAAATGACAAATGGAAAATCCTCTTTTGGATCTGACAATACAGTTACATGGTTTGGTTCCTCACAGGGAAAAGACTGAAAGATGGCAAGCCATTCAAATTTATTTCCATCTATTCACACACAGGCATTTTCAAAAGTGTCAATTTTCTTACTGGTATAGTGTCTCGGCATTATCATTAAGGAACAAAAGAATGGAAGCATATAATGAATGGTCATGCTCTGAAGAATGTGTAAACCAAAAATTATCAACTCTGAAGTATCTGTAAAGCAAAAATTTTCAAAATCAGATAGCCAGTTCTTAGATACAGCACAAAATGTGTTTACAAAATGGAGAAGCAAATGATGTTGACCTTTAGAAAATACAAATATTGTAACATGCTTAGCATCTGCAAAGTAGAAATTATAAATTTTCGGTTCAGTTATTCTTAATACAAAAAGTGTGTTTTGGACACACACACAAAAGTTAAATTTGGAGCGATGGATAGACTGACTGACAAACGGACTGTACTGAAGGATGGCCCATGGTTTGTAGTACTTGTATACGAAATGTAATCCGAATTAGTCTAGCCGTTTTTTAGATATTGAGCCAAAAAGGTGTTTAGCAACAAAATGTCACCTTTGTAGTAAAGCAAGTATGGTGGCACTGAGGCGGTTCAGTAGCCTAGGTAATATCCCTATGGTCAAGATCTGTTCAGAAGTTCTGGAGATATGGCTTATAACAGACCAAGCAACAGACTGACATTTTGTTATTCTGATTTAACTCCACCCCCATCCCCGATTCCCCCGTAAAGGTTCTGGGGGTTTCTGTATAAATAATATCCCCACTTTCAGTGCTTTAAATTCCCACTGTCACTGTCTTTCTCCTTTGTTCTTTCTTATTCCTACTGTGTTATATCAATTTACTATACTATCTTCTTCTTTGTTAGACCAGTCACCTACCTTTTTTCTTGAAAACTCATCCGGGACAAAACTCCTCATTTGTGTGTAAGGTCTGTTGGATCAGCGTGGCAATATTGGACGCTTTCTGCCAGGTGGTCACTGGGGCTTCCTATGATCTTATTATTTGTCAATGTAGGCATTTTATATTTATGTGTTTTGTTGATATTTTATAATGATGTTTATATTCTATTTTGTTTTTGTAAACGGGGGTTCGATCTATTAGAGTATAGCCTCAACATCCCCTATGTGGGATGTCTTTATTGTAAAGTGACCGGCTGGTGGAGTGCCTTCAGTGTTACCACTAGGGTTGTTTAGGCAGATCTTTTATGTGGATCAGGGGCGAATCCTTTTCAGCAAAGTTGTGGTCTTGATTTTGTGGTCCTGATTCAGCTCTTTGCAGTCTGCTGGACCCTGTTTGCAATGAATAACCCATCCCGGATTGTTTTAAAGTATTTCCAGGTAAGTCTGGAAATAAAAAAATTAAATGTTGGCAGTTAACAAGTTTGTCTCATTTAAATCTCTGGTAAAACGGTGCATGCATTATGTTTGATCCCGCACAACAAAACAACACTACACAGCAATTAGCCAGTCACAGCACAAGGCTGTCTTTAGGAATCCATTTTTGTATTTCCAGATATATGGAAATGCTTAAATAGAACCAAATGTTGGTCGGTCGGTCTGTCAGTCCATATGTCGATCCGTTGGAAGCAATATCTCAAGAACTACTGAACAGATTTTGACCAAACTTCATAGCAGCATTACCTAGGTTAGTGGCTTTTTTGGGGTCATTTTGTTGCTAAATGCTTTTTGCTCAATGGCTCAAAAATAGCTAAAGCAATTTGGTTGAATTTAGGTATACAGGTACTTTAGATCATGGGCCATCCACCTGCCTGCCTGCCGGTTTAAGACATTGTACAAACCTTGTTTCCTTTAAGAGCTGCTTAAAAACGCACTTGTTCCGCAAGGCGTTTTCTGTGTAATGGTATGAACAGTAATAATACTTTCTCAATGATGCTGTACATGATGTAGTGCGAATGTTGTGATGATGAGTACGAATGATGTGTGTAAGCGCATTGAGTTGTTATTCTAATGAAAAATGCGTTGTATAAATGCAATTTATTATTATTATTATTATTATTATTATTATTATCAGTCCGGTTGTTGGTCAGTCGGTCTGTTGTTCTGAATGTAACTTGGACTCACATGCATAGCAATGTGACTCGGTGAGTCTAATAAGGATGTATATAAAAATAAAATCCAGATTTTTGCCAACCTGTGCGAGATTAGTCCTAAATAGTATGATAAAAAAAATAGTATGAAAAATGATACCAAAAAAAAATGTCCCTCCACCTCTCAACCGTCCACCGTCTGTTTGTGCAAAAACTTTAAAATGGCTTAGTATTCAGAGCCTATTTCAACTATCACCACCAAATGGCGGTGTATACCCATGAGACCTCCAAAATTATCAGTAAATAAACACTTCAAGGTCAAGGTCATCAGTCAAAAAATTGAAAATTTTCACAAAATTTCACTTTTTTTCTAGGTTATTAATATTGAACTATGATTCTTTGATGCACGATAGATATCAATGAGACATACATACTTTACAAATTTGGTCACCCTCACTCCAATGTCAAGGTCACTGAAGCTGTCCAAAGTTGGTTTGTATAGATACTTTGAAGTGACATTAACCCTTAAATATGAGAGATATAATATTAATGTCCAAATTTGTTGTAAGAAGTGATAGATTGTTCTTTCATATATGTTCCGGTTTTGCATTGATCATGAAGGTCACGGTCATTTTAAACCTTGCAAAAAGAAAACAAAAATAGGTTATCGTACAGTGGAATGGCTGTTTATTTAACCCATGGTATGCAACAAAACACTGGGGTATTTGATCAGAACTGTATGAGAGATCACATGAGGTTCATCCCGTCAAGGTCACTAAAGGAAGGTCATCCCAAGGTCACAGTTGTTTGTTTTTGGTTTTTTTGCATAATAATAGAACTTTTGCTGTACTTTATTTGATAGTACATGAGAGTATTTGGAGCCTCAAGGTCAAGAGCATAGAAAGATCAAAGTCAGTATTTGCATTTTAATGCCACCATTTCATTTTCATTTTTCATTCGCATGCATAACAATGTAAGTCCATGTACTCACACCCACACACACACTTCAGATTTTCACAAATGTATGCAAGATGAGTCCTAAATAGTCCAAAATAAAATCGGAAAAAAAATCTGCACATTGGTCTGTCTGCCATCCACCATCCTCTGTCACTGCTTTGCCCTTCTTGTCATGTTAAATATTGAGTTCCATAAGGAGCATGTGAGTCATATAGGCTTTGCCCTTCTAGTGAAAGAATAACTGAATAATAATTTTTACATTGTGGATACTGTAACGCATGTTACATCATTCGTATTTGTACTTTTTGAAAGGTCAAGATCATTGTGCTTCATCATTTTCTACAAACATTTTGCGCTGTATCTAAAACATTGTCTGATCCAATTTTTATCATTGTTTGCAGATACTTTAGATTGTATTTGAAATTTTTAAAATGCATTGACCCGACAATAATATCATGATTTCTGGTGGTGTGCTACCCTCCAAATGCATGTTACATGTAGTGCATGTAGTGATATTACAATTTTTGACGGATGTCATGCACTTATCCCCCACCCCCCACCCCCCACCCCAAAATGTTCACATATAGTTTAGATCTTTTTTTTTAATTTGCCACACAATATTCATCGATAAATAATCTCAGTTGTGCATCAGAATACACTGCGAGAGGTATGACATTACTATGTCCTGTAACTTGGTAGAAACCATAAGCAAGGAGGCCTGAGAATCAGCTCTACTTAGAACAGTGTTCATTGTATAAAGGATACGAAAAACTTTTACCGACGGGTTGAAAAAAGGAGACGCAATTGCTGCTGTGTCTGTTTCTCAGAGACATCTCAACCAGCCTTTGGAACAGTGTTTACCTGTTTTTTTTGGTTCTGTTTATACAGCTGAGCTCAGCAATTCATTTAAGTCTGAAACAAATGTATGAGTCCAAAAGATCCTCGTTTTTAATCATGTCCGAATCACTGTCAACACTTCAAGCTCTTGCCATGAGAAAGATGCCACACCAATTTTTGGTGGAGATTCATGATCTCTACACACAACTTGTGTTTGAAGGTAAAACGGTAGTTTTTATGCGAGTGCCTAGTCACATAGGTACCCTTGGCAATATTGCAGTGGAAAAAGCAGCAAAAGAAGCTCTTCATCTTGATTTTCTTTTAGAGGTTTTCCCATTTGTTCCACACTCTGTCCTGCGTTGAATCTGTCTCTTATTGTAAACAGCTCTGGCAGACTGAATGGTCTAATCAAATCAATTTTAAATTTTTTTTTCTTCTAGATTTGTGTACTTTTTTTGCCTAACTTTGCGTCCACTCGCAGAGAAGAATCTGTTTTGACCCGCTTCATATTGGGCATTCTTATGTCATCCATAATTTCCTTTTGAAAGGAGAAGAACCACAGTGGTGATTTGCATGTTACAAATCCTTTTCTGTCTGCCAATTTATGTCTGAATGTGCTGATCTGGTTGATGAGAGAGAAAGATATTTTGTTTCGATACCCTTAATTAGATTTTTAAAGTTTGCAATGGTCAAAACCTGTTTACATTTTTACATGATGTTGGTTTATTTTATCGCATATAGGTCATGTTGTCTTGTGTGCTTGGCTAAATTTCATCAGTTAAGCTAGTTTTGTGTACATCTTTTATCATATTTTAATGTTGGCAGTCTACATCTGATTTTGAATAATTTTGTGTGTTCCTGACTCAGCTCTTAGCAATCCGCTGGACCCTATAAACATGTGTAACCTATGATAGGGTTATCTAATCTAATCTAAAAGCCTTAATTAAAACTTACCTTCTAGTGTCTTCAATAATGGCATTTCACGCTTCAGGTTTTGGCTTGAACACACCGGCAAATTGCTTCCTGAACGCCCTTATCTGCAGTATTTGGCTGACTTAAGGAAACCTAGCACAAAGACCCAATAGGCACCCTCCAATACTCTATATTTGTTTATTTAAATGTGTTTTATTTCAGGGTCCTTTTGTGGCAATGGACAAGTTCATAGAGCATATGACAAGTGTCGTATTACCTGCTGGTAAGTGGGATTCCCTCCTCTATTTCTTTCTTTTTGACTTGCATATGTATTCACCTCGCCCATTTCCCACCCCACCCCCACCCCCTCTCCCCCCAAAAAACAATAAATAAAATAAAATGTGCAGATTTTTGCAAATTTGCGAGATGAGTCTAAAGTTAGTTGTTATCCAAAAATGATTTATTGTTCTTTTTTTTTCATTTTTTCAGGCAGTCTCTGCATTTCTCATAATCTTTTTCGTCTATCGCAACCAGACTTGGTAGGATGGTGTATACTCATGAGACCTCAAAAATGATTACTGAATTAATATTAATGACTTCATTTCAAGGTCAAGGTCACAGGGTCAGCAAATGTTATTAAAATACTTATTTTTTTCACAAAATTTCAAATTTTTCCAATTATTGATATTAAACATGATTCCTTGATGTATAATAGATATCAGCTAGAAACATGCCTTGCAAATTTGGTCAATATCACTCCAAGATCAAGGCTACTGAAGCTGTCCACAGTCTAGTTTATATGGGTACTGAAGTAACCTTGAGCCTAAACTAAGTGAAATTTAAAAAGTCCAAACTTGATGTATTTAAATAATAGATTGGCCTTTCAAATATGTTCAGATTTTGCAATGACCCTAAAAGTAATATATATATATACTAGGCTCATAGTCATTATGCGTGTGTGTGCATTATTTTTGTTCTGATTTGGTCTTTCATGTTTTTCTTTCTCTTTGTTTAATTATTTATGTTTTTTGTTGTTGTTTTTTTCTTCTGTAAAGTGCTATGAGTTCTAGTGAGGAAAGGTGCTGTCCTATCCTATCCTATCCCGTCACCCTGAGGTCGTAGGGGCATTACAGATGATCGTTTAACCAGCATACTCCATCTTTCTCTGTCCTCAGCAGCCCTGAAGGCTTCGCTCAGTGTCAAACCAGTCCATTCTCGAATGCTGTCCTCCCACCTCTTTTTTGGTATCCCTCTTCTTCTACCTCCTTGCACTGTGCCTTGCAGAATAGTCTTTGCAAGGCCTGATGATCTGGTAACATGGCCATACCATCGGAGTTACCGTTTCATCACCACTGTGAGCAGATCATCGTGTTGTCCAATGGCTTGTGTGATGGTCTGTCGGACTTCATCGTTGGTGATGTGTTGGGTATAGGAAATGCCCAGAAGTCTTCTGTAGCACCTCATCTCCATGCTTTGTATTCTTCGTTGGAGATCTGCTGTGAGGGTCCATGCTTCGCAAGCATATAGGAAGATGGAGATGACAAGGGAGCGCAGCAGTCTTACTTTGGAATGTAGACTGATGGTCCTGTCTTTCCAAATGGGCTTCAATCTTGTCAAGGCAGCAGTTGTTTGTGCGATCCTGGAGAGGACTTCCTGTCGGGACCCATTGTCTGATACAATGGCTCCTAAATATTTGAAGCTATGCACTGTGTTGAGGGATTGGCCTTGGACTTTGATGTCCGTGTTGATGCCATTGGTGTTGTTTGTCATCATTTTGGTCTTCTCTGCACTTATTTCCATTCCATAAGCTCTGGAGGTGGTGTCAAGCCTCTGTACCAGCTGTTCAAGTTCTTGTTCCTCTCCAGCCAATCCATCAATGTCATCCGCAAAACGAAGATTGGAGATTGCTCTACCCCCTATGCTGACTGTGCCTTCATGATCTGCAAGAGCATCTGACATGATGCGCTCTAGGAAGATGTTGAAGAGTGTTGGAGAGAGTAGGCATCCTTGACGCACACCGATTGTTGTTCTGAACCAGTTCCCGATGGAGCTGTTGTGGAGGACTGCACTGGTAGCCTTGTCATACAGGCTTTTGATGACTTCAATAATTTTAGGGCTGATGTTGTACACTTTCATTGTTTCCCATAGAGCTGCATGCCAGACTCGGTCAAACGCCTTCTTGAAGTCTATAAACACATGATATAGATGTTGTTGGTGTTGTAGGTATTTCTCACAGATTATTCTGAGGTTGAAAATCTGTTCAGTGGTACTTCGCCCTGCCCTGCATCCTGCTTGTTCTTCAGCTATGATTTGTTCAGCTTGGGGTTATAACCTGTTGAGTATTATTTTCAGGAGGACCTTGCTGGGATGGCTGATGAGGCTGATGGTGCAGTAATTTTCACACTCCTGAACTTTACCTTTTTTGGGAAGAGTGATGACAAGCGACTGGGTCCATGGTATAGGCCACTCCCCACTCTGCCAGATCTTGTTACATATAATGGTGAGGGCATCAATCATCGCTTCTCCTCCTGCTTGTAGCAGTTCCGCTGGTATGTTGTCCACTCCCGCTGACTTCCCTTTCTTCAGCGATTGCACTGCTACCTCAACTTCTTACCAGAGAATTGGGAGGATTTCTTCTTCTTCTCTTTGCAGGCCGCTGGCCCCTGTAAGCAATGAATAACTAACTAACCTCTTTCAACCGTTGTGGTCCGGATTTGGCTCTTTGCAGTCTGCTGGACCCTATAAATAATTACTAATTAAACTAAACTAGACAATCAGTCAGCAACTCTCACAAATAAAATGTACAAATGTACACATACTGCCAAAATACAAAAATAAATATACAGGTAAAGTATAAAATAAATTGAGAGCATAATGAGTGGGTTAAAATAGAGCCTTATTTTTTATGGTAAATGTGGTAATTATATACTTTAATTTTTGCGTTTTCTGGTTCAGGACCCATAGGCCTTGTGAACGGTACAGATGGAGTTTTTCGTGTTGACCACGGGTCACAATTGTCCATAGACATTGCTTCTGGTGCACACAGGAAGCGACGACACACGGAAAACGAGGAGAGCGATGAGGAAGGTACCGATAACTCCATGGCAGCTCCAGTCAACGACATCTATCGCAGTCGGCAGCAGAAGAAAGTCAAGTGAATCTGAATAAATGAATATCACAGAAATGGGGAAAGAAAGAGATTGTGTGAAAGTGAAGAGAATGATGATGATGATAATAAGGGTGGTGGTGATAGTGGTGAGGATGAATAAATGAAGTCAACTGAAAGTGAACATGATGGGCGATAAGAAAGGTAACAGGTGAAGTTAAGATTAATTCATATTTGTACTAATGGGATCTGTTGATGTATGCAAGTGACTTTTACAGTGAATGTTGTTTGATGATGCTATTGCTCTTTATTATTTTTAACCTTTGCTACACTTCGCTGTTTTGCACCTTATTTACACATTGTGGGTAGAAAACCTCACATATCACTCAAAGAAGAGAATATTCCTATTAGTATGTTGTGTAAAGAAAATTACCCATATTGAAAACGTAAAGCTTCCAAAAAAACGTCCAGCAGCCTCTTTTCTGTTGTGTGTGTGTTTGCGTGTGTATGTATGCAAGTGGGAGAGAGAGAAAGATGTGGCCAAGGAGATTACATTCATATAGGCTGTACAAGTTTTATTAACTTTATTGGATTTCAAGGACAACTTTTGCAGGATTTTGCAAGTTCTCACCAGTTTGCTGCTATCGTTTTCTGTTAACACACTGGTAACACGAAAAGAAATGAGAGAAAACATAATTCAAACATCACATGCATGTGAGTTGCCCACTATATACAAATATAATTAGGAAAGTGACGTTAAAGCCAGTTGTAGTAAATGCAACTGCACAGGCAGGACGTGATATTTTTTTCCCACATCACGCCTCAGGGATACAGTAAATGGAACGACTTCAGACATAAATCGTACAGTTTTGACCTCCCTTTCCATGCTCTTTTGTGTCTTCACACGCCAAAGTTTAGTTTGCTCATTCCATACTGCTCCATGCTAGTTGGTGCGACATTTTCTGATTAGGCCTATCCTCCCACCTTTATTGCTTCAGTCAGCTTTGTAATTTATGCATTGTGAATTGCTTTGTTATAAGTAATGTGAATTGTTTCGTTTTTTCTTATTTTTTCATATGAAAAATTGTAGTTCACTGAGTTGCAAAAATATGCAATTGTCGTTTTTTTTAAATTTTCATATGAAGAAGAATAGTTCACTAAACTTACATCTATACTGCAACATATAATATAAAATATCTAGCCCAAATGTGTACTTTTATATAAACGTAATACTAAGTTAATTATAATAATATAAGTAGGCCTAGGCTACTGATATTACGTTTTAGTATTATTATTATTTATTTTTTAATATTGTAATAGCATAAGTACTAAAGTAGAGTAGTACTATTAGGCCTCAATAATGATACAGTGATTATTATTCTATTGCTAATACTAGTATTTGTTGTCAGCATGACGTGTTGTTAGTATAAGTATTAAAGTAGAGCAGTATTAGTATGCCTACTCATTACTGATAATCTAATTTATTCTATTCCTAATACTAGTATTTGTTGTTAGAGAGACATTGTCATTGTGTTGTTAGTTAGGCATGTGTTTGAATCCTTGATGTTAGGTAGTTTTGATTTGTGTCAGCTGGTTCTTAATTAATTTATTTATGTAATTCTTAACTTTAACTTGTAAGTGGTATTATATTTCAAGCGCATGCCACTTGTCTGGGCTTTATTAAATTGTATTGTGTGAATTTGAAAGTGTCATGAACCTGTAGTATTTAGGCATACTCATTTATACTGATGCTTTTTAAATCTATTTCTAGTACTACCAAAGAGCTTATTACGGAAAGAGGGGGAACTTTCATTATGTCACAAAAATGCGAGACTCTCTCACGGATTATTTCCCTTTGCTCGGGCTGGCTATATTTCATCATCTACTATATGAATGATCTGTGCGTGGTAACTTATTGAGCCTATGCCATTGCAAAAGAACATTTTTATGGCAACGTTTGCAAAAACCAAACTTTTAACCATCATTATTATTAACATTCCGCTACTGCTGTCTTTTTCTTTTTTTTCCCGTTTATGTTTACTTATTGACATTTATTATGTGCTTTTATGCTGCTTATGTATGTCATAGGTTCATTTTCTGCCCTGGAATTTATTATTTTTTAATCAACGACAGATATTTTAAAATTAAAATATGCATGACAGACTGTTTCATTTATCCGAAACTGTGTAAATCCGTAATCGTGAGAGAGAGAGAGAGAGAGAGAGAGAGAGAGGGAGGGGGGGGGGGTTGGGGGAAGAGAGAGCTCTGTCATTCAATCAATTAATCACAATAAAGCACAATAACAAAATGTTTTACTAATATTGTGAATTTAATTTATATCAGGTGTCCCCCTACCCCCCCAACCCTCTCACCTCACACATCACTGGCTTAATAACATCAGTCACTTCATGGAAAATAATTAATCAGACAGAACAATCAGAACCTAGACTACAACATTCCACGCAATACAGATCTAATGCGCAGAAATTCACAGATCAGAACAAGGACTGAGTTTCTACATTACATTTTTTTCCCATTTACACTCAAAACAAAAAGGGATTACAACAGATCAAGGACCATTTTTGTGCCTAGGTAAGGGTTTATCTTGCACAGTATTTGATCACGAGGATAAAACAGACTTAGTCTAATTTAACTTGTTAACATAAGCAGTTTGACGAAGCCAAACTGCCAATCTGACAACATCTACTTTTGAAATGTAAGCACAAATATAATAGTCAAACAACCTAGAAACAACGTAAACAGTGAGCGACCTTTTGAACGTAAACTGCCTGCAAGCAAACAGTTTTTGTTTTAGCACATAGAATAGATATAACATGAATCACTAAAGCCTCTCCCCGATTGTTTTAACAATACTGCAGCGGTCTTGGTTTATGCCTATATAAACACACAAAAAAGAAGTTTTTCTATTGCAATTTACCTTTCTTTGTCTCGTGGAAACTTGAAAAAGAACTTGCCATCACAACTTTTCTTGTATCTGGCATTACGGCAATTGATGGCTGTGCAAAAGTCACCGCCCTGTTTTACTTGGTCGCCTTTTGTCTTTCTGCCACGAGCCATTTTTAGCATGTCGACAAGGGAGCGTAACTCGTATCTTCCGTCTTGCGGTTCTGGACCAAGTTCCCCCTCTTTCTATAATATGCTCTTTGGTACTACTAAGTATTTATTGTCAGCAAGACATTGTCATTGTGTTATTAGTTAGCATTGTGTTTGATGTTAGTTTTGATTGTTGTCACCAGGTTCTTTATTTATTTATATATTTAACTCTTTAACATTATCTTGTAAGTGGTATTATTTTTCAAGCGCATATTCTTTTGATGTTATTGAAAACTGATACCAGCTCCTTGACTCGTTTAAGGGTTCTAGTATATGTCTGGTAATCAAAACATGGTTATAACAACAAGAAAAATTGATGACACAAGGTTATCATTACAAACTACTCCATGTCTTACAAGTTTCAGAACAATCAGAAACTCTCTTCTGCACCCACACACACATATCTGACTCTTGCAATGACACATAAGATTCACGTAAGATATACATACTGTAATGGTACACATACACCCATTAATAATAAATATAATATTTAATATTTGTAAACAGACAGTGATACAAATGTACACGCATGTAACATAAAAACTATTATTTAAGCTTGTTTTAGCAAACTTTGGCGTGTGAAGACACTGAAGAGAATAAAGGAATCAGAATCAGAATCAGAATCAGAATCTTTATTGTCCCCATGAAAACACAAGGAAATGTGTGTGCGGCGTACACTTCATCAAAACAACGGCACAAAAGCAATAAAACACAACAGACTTCAGGGATTAAAACAATACACCCCAAAGAACATAAAAGCAGGTGTACACAACATGAATGTAGCTTATGAAATAATAAAAGTCATGCATCCTACTTTCTAACCCCCAACACAAAACACCCACCTACACACACACACACACACACACACACACACACCCGCACGCACACACACAAACACACCCGCACACACACCCACACACACCAGAAGTTAAAAAGTTACTGGTACAGTATTTAATGCAGACTGTCACTGGCCTGTGGCAGGACCAGTAATGACGTCACTTCTAACCTAGTTACAGTGTTCTAAACACACAACGGGAGTTGTGCTAAGTCTGTGTTTATTTCAGTTCAGTGCAGATCAACTGCAATTCCTCAGGTATCAGGAAGGTAACAACTCTGTACGGTTTAGGTCGGAAGTCGTTACATTTACAGTATTCCTCAGACATGATGTGGGGAAAAAATATCGCAGCCAGGACAACCATGTTGGGCAATAGGCAAGCCTCCAAGAAACAGGCGACCATGACACTAGCTGAGTGTCTGAGATTTATTAAGCATAGGCTGTGTGTATGTGTATGCCACAGTGACACTTGGATTGGGCTTGGCGTCGTTTGGGGGCCAGCTGTGCTGATTGCCTCTATATGCTAATAGCATTCCAGCACATCCCAATAGTAGTAAATAGCACCCAATATTATGACCACATACTACAATGAAGAAACGATGCAGTGTCAGCTCCAGCTCCCAGACAGGTGTTCACACCACCATCTTGATTGGATATTTATTAGAGCGTACATGTACACTGACAGGACCATCAGTCTACATTCCAAGGTAAGACTGCTGAGCTCCCTTGTCGTCTCCATCTTCCTATACGCTTGCAAAACATGGACCCTCACAGCAGATCTACAATGAAGAATACAAAGCATAAGATGAGGTGCTACAGAAGACTTCTGGGCATTTCCTATACCCAGCACATCACCAACGACGAAGTCTGACAGACCATCATACAAGCCATTGGACAACACGACCTGCTCACAGTGGTGAGGAAACGAAAACTCTGATGGTATGGCCATGTCACCAGATCATCAGGCCTTGCAAAGACCATCCTGCAAGGCACAATGCAAGGAGGTAGAAGAAGAGGGAGACCGAAAAAGAGGTGGGAGGACAAGATTAGAGAATGGACTGGTTTGACACTACGAAACCATCAGAGTTGCTGAGGACAGAGAAAGATTGAGTACGCTGGTTAAACGATCATCTGTGTCATTTCATTTCATTTCAGGTCTTGATGGGAAAATGCCTTTACTGATTGTCATGGTAAATGTTTTTAAAATACCAAGATCAACACTTCTTTAAGGCAGGGGTCAGACAGTACAACTCATGAGGTCCAGAGAAACGCAATTTACCTTTTGTATATATTGTCTGAAAATTCAAAATGCTTTAAAGCCAGTTAATGTGGGTTCAATTCGCTGTCCAAACATAATATATGATAGGTTCTCTGTGTGATCTAGATGAAAACCGCCTACTTCTAAACCTACCCATAGACATGCACACAACAGAATGTTGCTAATAAATTATGCCTTCTTTGAGAGGCCTCGCATGCATAATCGATTTTACTTATGTTGTTATAGTTTTTGTATCAATTTGTGAAACATTCATAGCAATGTGAGTCGTATGTATTCACCCCCAACAAAAAAAAGTAACGATCATTGCAAATCTGTGCGAGATGAGTCCTAAATTGTCCAAAAACGACATCTAACAAAAATGTCTGTCTGTCTGTGCAAAACTTGCAAGTGGATTAATATATCGGAACCCATTTCAACTATCACAACCAAACTTGGGTATACCCATGAGACCTCATTAAGGATCAGTGAATGAATGACTTTGTCAAGGTCACAGGGTCAACAAATGTTTTTAAAAAATTAACATTTTGCACAAAATTTTATTTTTCAGTTATTAATATTGAACGATTTTTTTATGCTTGATAGATATCAATGAGACACACATACTGTGCAAATTTGGTCAACTTCACTCCAAGGCCAAGGTCACTGGAGCTGTCCAAAGAGTCAGTATAGGTACTTTGACCTTGACCCTAAACTATGAAAGTCCGAACTTTTTGTAGTTATAGAATCATCTTTCATATACATGTATTTTCCATTTTTGAGTTGATATTGAAGGTCAACATCATTTTAGGCCTTGCAAAAAAACATTTTTAAAATAGGTCATCGTACTGTAGAAGGGCTCTATTTAACCCATAGTATGCAACATTGGGTTATTTGATCATACATGAGCATGAGGGGTCATGTGAGCGTCAAGGTCATCCCAAGGTCAAGGTTACAGAGAATGTCAATTCCAAGGTTTTTGGCATAATACAACTTTTGCTGTAGTTTATCTGATCATACATGAGTGTATTTGGAGCAGCACGTCAAGGTCATCATCTGATGGTCAAGAGCATAGAAAGATCAAAATCAGTATTACTTTGCATTTTAATGCCACCTTTTCATTTTGTTTTTTCTGGGGACTCATTTTCATGTTAAATATTGCAAGTTCCATAAGAAAAATGTCATATTTTCTTTGCCCTTATAGTTCCATAGTATGCTTATCCATCTATACAGAAATACAGAATTTAGCACTATTTATGACCCTCATTGCCACCATATTAGTGACCTGAAAGATTAAAATATTTACACCAAAATTTAGTGTGCATTAAAACAGGCTACTTTCAAGGACTGTAAATTACATGCACGTAAGTGAAACCTTCATAAAAGTATAATTTTTTATTTATTCTGAACATTCGTTGTGTGCTTTGCTTAAGTCTATGGGTAGGTTCAGAAGTAAGTGCTTCTCTTCCAGTGATAGCACAGAAAACCTATCATGTATGTGTGGACAGCGAATTAAACCCGCATTAACATGCTTGAAAGCAATTTGAATTTTTTAGATTGGTGCAAAAAGTTAATTGCTTTTTTCTGAATCCCATGAGTTCTAAACAAAAGTGTCTGACTTCTGCCTTGAAGTACAGGCCATCCGGGTCATTAAAAACATTTACCATAACAATGGTTATATCTGCAGCCTAACGACATTTTCCTATCAGGATCTGACATCTGTTTTCCAATCAAAAATTTTTTTGAGTGTTTGGAGCAATTCTTAAATGTATCAAATTTTCAATCTTCGGCAAAATAATAAGGGTATTATATAGCGCTTTTTCCTAATGACATCAGTTCAAAACTCAGTTCTCACGCATTTTTACTTAATGTTAACATCAAAATACATACGAAAAGAGATTACTGGTCACTGGTCACCCCCTCCCCCCCCCTGACATTCACCCCCCCTCCCATGATCTTTTCCTTTCCAGTCTTCCCCTCTCGCCCACATCCTGATATGATATGATGATGATGATGATGATGATAATGATAATGAAGAAGATAATTAACCTGTTTAACACACCTGTCGGTAACATGCGGCGCATACCAAAATATTTTACATGCAGGCACCCAGTGCGCGTGCTTTCGTTTTCAATAAGTATATATTTTTTCGCAATTAAGAGAGGCTTGATGGACTGAGAGGGGGGTGGGGGTGGAAGAGGAAAATCAATTGATGCATGCTATAATGTATGATTTTTGACATTATTAAGAAATATGTTGTAAATCCTGTACTTGAAGCTGTTTAACGATGTGCATTTAATTTTTTTTTAACGATGTGCATTTTGTTTAGTTCTAAAGAAAGAGTGTTCCAGGGGGGGCTTTAAAAGAGAAGCTAGATCTTCTGTAAAGATGTTTGTATTTCATATACAGATTTACCAGAGCAGTGCAAAGAGCCATCATCGGCAAAAAGGTCACAACTTGTATCTTTGCTAGTTATATGGAGTGGTAGATCATTTATATAAATGCAAAATAGTAAAGGACCTAAAACTGAGCCTTGTGGTACACCACATGAAATGGTACCTGGAGCAGAATATTTTCCATTGACATATACATGTTGGATTCTTTGTGATAGGTATGATTGGAAAAGATTGAAGACATTGGGATTTTTGAGGTAGGTAGAAAGTTTTTGCAAGAGAATGGAATGATCGAAGAAAAAAAGACCAACAGCTGAGGGAAAAAAAGATCACTTCATATTATAACTGCCTTCTCGCATCGCATCTTCATGAAGATGCACATACATAGGCTACCGTCACAGACATGTATACATAATGTCAGGCGAACCCTAACAGAATAGATATAGGTATTATATTCATGGTTTTGTTTGCTACTTTATGTGATATGGATAGTTTTCTGCCCACGATGTGTAAATAAGTGTACAGAAATCTATGTTAATAACTTTTTGACTGGCATGCATGGCGATGTTAGTCTATGTACTCAAACACCCCCACCACCACTCTCTCCCATCCTCACCCCCTTAAAAAAGGTCAAGATTTTAACAAATCTGTGCAAGATAAGTCATAAATAGTTTTAAAAAATAACTTTATACAAAAATGTGTTTGCTGTCTGTGCAACAACTAAAGTGGCTAAGTTCTCAGAGCCTATTTAAACTATCTATAACAAACTTGGTAAGACGGTGTATAAAAATCCATGATACCTCCAAAATGATCGGTGAATGAATTACTTCACTTCAAGTTCAAGGTCACAGGGTCATCAAATGTTAAAATGTTAGTAACAAAATTTAAAATTTTCACAATATTTCATCTTTTGTAACTAGGTTATTAATATTGAACATGATCTTTGATGCATGGTAGATATCAGTGAGGCACACATACTATGCAAATTTGGTCAACCTCACTCAAGGTCGCCATGAGCTGTCCAAAGTCAGTTTGTAGAGGTACTTTGAATTGACCTTGACCCTAAACTATGAGAGATAAGGCCAAAGTTGAATTTGGAGATGATAGATTGATCTTCCATATATTTTCATTTTGCGTTGATCTTGAAGGTCAAGGTCATTTTAGGCCTTGCAAGAACATACAAGAAATAAGTCATTGTACAGTGAAAGGGCTGTTTATTTAACTCGTAGTATGCAACAACATTGGGTTATTTGATCAGAAATGCATGAGATCATGTGAGGGTCAAGTTCATCCTGTCACTGAAGGTCATCATCCCAATTTTTTTTAGGATAATACAACTTTTGCTGTACTTATTTAATAGTACATGAGTGTATTTGGAGCCAGAGGTCAATGTCATAGCAAGATCAAGAGCATAGAAAGATCAAAGTTGGTATTACTTTGCATTTTAATGCCACCATTCAATTTTTTTTTCTGGGCACTCATTTTCATGTTAAATATTGCGAGTTCCATAAGGAGCATGTGAGTTATATGGGCTTTGCCATAATTAGTACAGTAAATTTTCTTTATATAACGTTTCTCATACAATTCATAAGGCATTTATGTATGTTTTAGCAATATTCCAACAAACAACAACTTTGTAGGTAACAATTTGACATTGTGAAGTTTTATAACCACAAGGTGTAGCGGTTCAAACAAAATTTGAGTTTTATGCAAGGAATGTTGAAGTTTTATGTTATAGTGCTTACATGTGTTCTAATATGAATCCATCTGTTGTCCTTTTCTTTGAGACATATATTATTTTATGAGAAATTTTTATTTGTAAGAAAGCTTAATTGTTGTTTGCCTAACTGTACTGTTTGGCATAAGACTGAAACAGCTGCTCAAGAGACTATAACACTGCATTTTGTTATAATGCTGCAGTGCGTGTTTGTATGTGGGAAGAGTTCGGTTTGACCTTTTAACTTATGTATGCTTGACTTATTTGTGGAAAAGCAGAAAATATTGAATCAATACGACTTTGGAATAGTAGTGTGTTTGGTTTTTGTAAGGGATGTGGGGGGGGGGGGGAGTGGGGGGGAAGAAGCTGAAAACTTCGAATGAAGGGAAGTTGATGGGGTAATTGATTTGTTCATTTTATTGTTGTACTTGAACTCACCACGCATGATTGTGTGAAAAATGCAAATAAAGGTGAGAATTATTATAATTGTTTTGTGGTTATTTTACTCTAGGCATGTAGCAATGTGATTATGTACTCACAAATACCTCCCACCCACCCCAAAAACCAAATCTGTATCCTAAAGTCTTTTTGTTTTAAATAATTATTTACAAAACAGAAACATTCTGTGCAAAATTTGGAAGTTTCTTTATTTTTTAGAACCTATTCATCACAACCAAACATGTATCTCCACGATAATTATCACTTCAAGGTCAAAGTCACAGTCTGCAAATTTTAGTTTTCAAAAATTACCATAGTTATTGATATTACAATTATTTGATGCATGATAGATATCAATGAGACACACATGCCATGCAAATCTAAATGGTTCATATGGGTACTTGACCTGGAAAACTATGAGAGATAAAAAGTCATCATTTGTTGTATGTAGAGATAATAAATTGACTATTTATATGTACCATCAGTCTACATTCCAAGGTAAGACTGCTGCGCTCCCTTGTCATCTCCATCTTCCTATACGCTTGCGAAACATGGACCCTCACAGCAGATCTACAACAAAGAATACAAAGCATGGAGATGAGGTGTCAAGGGCATTTCCTATACCCAGCACATCACCAACATTGAAGTCCGACAGACCATCATCACACTAGCCATTGGACAACACGATGACCTGTTCACAGTGGTGAAGAAATGGAAACTCCGATGGTATGACCATATCACCAGATCATCAGGCCTTGCAAAGACCATCCTGCAAGGCACAGTGCAAGGAGGCAGAAGAAAAGGGAGACCAAAAAAGAGGTGGGAGGACAACATTTGAGAATGGTTTGACACTGAGCGAAGCCATGAGGGTTGCTGAGGACGGAGAAAGATGGAGTACGCTGGTTAAATGATCATCTGTGGTGCCCCTACGACCTCCGAGTTACGGGATAGGATAGGATTTATATGTTCCTTTTTTTTTTGCATTGATCTTGAAGGTAAATGTGTCATTATACAGTGTAATGGCACTGGCATCAACTTGGTTATTTGATCAATCATTGAAGGTCATCCCAAGGTCGTTATTTTATTTTATTTGGGGGGATCACATATGATTATGAATGTCCATTTGGATCCAGTCGCCATGGTCAAGATCATAGCAAAATCAAAGTTTGCATTTGTATGCATTTTGTTTTGATTTTTGGGTCTCAAGCATAGCACCCCTGATCCCCCCTCCTCCCCTCACCCCCCCCCCCCAAAAAAAAAAAAAATTAAAATAAATAAATAAAAAAATTCGTCTGCAGTCCTTCTGACTGTGGATGGTTTGCTGTACTCTTTAATACTAATTTTGAATATAAAATAAAAGTTGACAAAGATGTAATTGGATAAAATTACATGTGAATATATATGGGTAAAAAAGGTAAAGGTAGTCCCGTAGCCTTGTGGCCGTAGGGGAGTGTGATGTTGGAGATCACACTTATCTTGGGCCAGCGTAATGAGGGTAATGCCCATCTCTCTCCCTCACTGGTTTACCTTCCCCACCCTTATGTACTCAGTCACAGTTGAGTCAACTGGGGGCGTTGTTATTTTTCGCTTCACGTTTTGCGGTCACCCATCCAAGTGCTAACCGCACCGGACGGTGCTTAACTTGCGACACAGTAGCGAGTGCTCCAACCACTGCGCTATCCGACACCTCAATGAAATTGAATAATTGATCATCAACGTCTACGGACCTAACAGTGATGATCCACATTTCTATGCAGATTTGGAAGAACAAATAATGCACTATGCAAGGCAATAAAACCCTCAGGGCACATGGATACATTAAAAATAAAATCAAAGTGAAGCAACGACATTTTTAAATTTACACATCCACACACGCACGCTCACACACACACACACCTACATACTTGCAATACATCAGAAATGGGTTCATTTAAGAATGTAGGAATCGGAAAGTCATTTTTGATGGAAAAGGGTTAGGGCAAGGGTTAGTTGCAGCGCTGCAACTAGCCCTTACCCTAACCCTCCTCTAGAAAGTTGACCTATTTCGTCCCTAATAGGCGACGAAATAGGTCGAATTTTGCTTCAAACTTTTCCAAAAATTCACTGTAATTTCTCCGTCCCGGATAGTGCACTCCTATGTACTTAAAACACTCTCATGCACTACAACTGCACTCCCTTGCACTAAAAGAGCACTCCCTCGCACTTAGAAAAAAGTGGGTTCCTGGAAAAAAGTGGGTTCCAAGCAAATAAACTCATTTGTTACTAGAAAAGACAAGGTCTGCTACCCATTTGTGCGTTCCCACACACACACACATCATGCATACACCAAAAGTGCACGTATTGGGGGCATACTACTTCCTCCGCACTCTGCTTCGATTCGATTAAATACATTTTAACGTCCCCGGACACCATGGCATGTAGGAGACATGATACTTAAAGGCATGGTTACATTATAAAACGTACTAAAATCCCAGTAGGGCTATACTTATTTTAAAACGTGAAATGTCACACATACAAGAGACTCATTCATTCCAGGGGTGATAAAAGATTACATAAATGTATAAAATAGCTAAATACTATATCATATCAATATTAAACGGAGACCCAAGTAATAAGTCTGAATGTGAAATAATATCTTAAAATGTCAATGTTAAAATAACACCAATATTATATGCCCCTAGGTCGCCGCGTGCGGTCGGAGGCTAATGTGTAGAGCATCGGTATAGATGCTGATTGTCGTAACAATCTTATAAGGTCAATAATGATTAAAGGATCATTAAAATTATGTAGTAGGCCTATTACTCAGTATTGCTCATATATTATAGCACGGAATTAGATCTAATTCCGTGGATTATAGCATACTGTGAGATTATAAATCGAAAAAGATAGACCATCAACTACCCCTTGGGGTCATGAGCAATCTTGTCACTGTAGATTGTTCTAACCTATAAAGGGAACAGTGAAAGCCCCAGTTGAAAACCTGTCTTGCCTTTGTAGGCATGACTAATTCACTGCGGCAACAGTTCCCCCCGTTGGAGTGCCGGGGGTTTCAGTATAAATAGTATCCCCACTTTCTGGAAATTTAGTGCTTTAAATTCCCACTGTCGCTGTCTTCATCATTTGCTCTTTCCCATTCCTGATCTGTCCTATCACTCTGCTATACTTTCTTCTTCTTCGCTAGATCAATGACCTACCTTTTTTCTTGAAAACTCTTCCTGGACAAGACTCCTTGTTTGTGTATGAGGTCTGTTGGATCAGCTTGGAGTGTTGGACGCTTTCTGCCGGGTGGTCACTAGGGCTTCCTATGATTGTACTATTTAGCACTATAGGCATTTTATATGTATGCGTATTGTTGATGATTTATAATGATGTTTGTATTCTATTTTGTTTTTGTAACCGGGGTGTTCGCGTAGTTGAGGTCAACCCTCAGCCGTCCCCCGCGTGGGATGTCTTTATTGTAAAGTGACTGGCCGGTGGAGGGCGTTCAATTTTCCCACTAGGGTTGTTTCAGCAGATCTTTTATGCGGATCGGGGGTTGTCCGGTCCTGATTTGGCTCGGAAGAGTCCGCTGGACCTAAAGCAACAATAAATCAATCAATCAATCAGACCATCAACTAGGTTTAAAACGAAGATAAAAGTATTCTAATAAATGTACAATTCATGCCATTTAAAATAGTGTATATGTAAAAACTTTCTAGCCGAGGGTGTGTAAATAGCCGCTATAGTGGTAAACTAGGTACTTAGCCATAGCGGTTATATGTGGACAAAGTAGGTTACTTCCTCGTTGCTGTAGGGCATATCACAATGTGGGATGGTTACTAATAATGGTAAACTACACCTAAGGGTGCGTCCATTAAAATTGAAATCAAAACAGCATTAAAAAGTTACAGTCCATAAGTCATGGAATCAAACGTTAGCCCTTGACACCCATGTAATAATAATAATAATAATAATAATAATAATAATAATAATAATAATAATAATAATAATAATAATAATAATAATAATGTATATTTAATAAAGCGCGTTTTCATATAAATGCTCAACGCGCTTTACAATAACAGCCATTTACACAAACATGCTACACATAGAAAGCACAATATTTAAAAACAACATCAGCAAACAAGCAAAGCATACCAAGCAAGACCTCAACAACATAGCCATACATACAAAGCGCGAAAGGATATACAAGCACACAGTTAAACCACGGCAATACAAACAACAGGGTCATAAAGACAAAAACACTAAACATACAAGCAAATCATAGTACAACATAATCAGAGCAAGACAATTAAACAACATTAACAATTAAACCATACAAACAATTAGCATATCACACGTAAATAATCAGCAACATACATGACAAAACACAAGCAAGGGCATACTCGCGGGCAAAGTAAGTCACTGAGATGCAGGCACGGACATGAGGGGTGGAAGGGTGCGGGGGGAGGGGGAGGAATGTTTATGTGTATGCAAGTGGGAAAAGATGAGTTTTTAGGCCTGTGCGGAAAGAGTCAGGGGAGGGAGAGTGACGAAGACTGGCAGGGAGAGAGTTCCAGACGAGAGGAGCAGCAACGGTAAAAGAGCGTTCACCAAAGGATTTAGTGTTAACTCTAGGGGTGGAAAGAATGGAGGTGTCTGCTGAGGAGCGGAGTGCTCTGGATGGTGTGTATGTCTGAATCATATCTGTGAGGTATGCGGGTCCCGTTGTAGTATCGTCTGGGTGGTGAGCTGCCATGATAACCAGAATGTAAGGTTATCAAAGTTCCCGGAATGTAAAGATTATCATAACAAACCCCTTGCATGTAAAGGTTATCAAAATTCCAAAAATGTAAAGGTTATGAAAGTTTGCCGAATGTAAAGGTTATCATAACATAATGGTGCATCCATTAAAATTTTATAAAAACTTTAGCGTTAGAAAGATAGTCTATAATCAAGAAAACAAAGTTGTCTTTTGACACACATAGAGTATCGTCTGCCCCACTACTGATGTGTGTATAAGTTGGGCGATCTGTGTGGTAACGCCAACACCCACAGCCCCAATCAAGGTCCTAAGCCCTGCCATGTCGAGTGGGGCCCCAATCAGCCTCAATCTGTCATGGAGGGGGGCAAAGTGGTTGGTTTGCATGGTAAATTTTAGCACGCAGTTCTCAAATGTCACCAGTGCTCCACATATACATCTGGGCTGGTTTGATACGTATTGTAGTCTGGTATGTCCGACCAACAGTTTATTATATATTGTAAGTGGACTGGCACAGGGGAGTAAGGGGAAAGGCCTACGCACTGGGGAGGATATAAGGTTGGTTTTACCTGCATTCCACTCCCTGAACTCTGCCACATGGACCAACCCAGGGCATCTGCCCTGCTGCATACTTCGGCAGCCGAAGGGGGGATTGGGACTGATGTTGGCGCACCCCCAGAGGACCCCACTTTTGCTGCCCTATCTGCGTTTTCATTTCCCTGAATACCAACCTGTGAGGGCAACCACACCACCACCAGGGCGATGCCAGCATCTTTAATTTTTTCAGCCTTAAATTTTCGGTCTAGATCTAGAGTTTCCCTGTTCTAGGCACTCCGCAACTAACATAGAGTCAGATACCACTGTGACACCCAGCCCACTAGGGAGGTCTGCTTCTGAAAGGGCCATAAGGGCGTAATTAACAGCTCGGCGATATAAATATCGGTGCCCCGGGAGGGGGGGGGGGGGGGTTTAGAAACCAAACCCCACTGACCCAGTATCAAGGACCGATCCGTCTGCAAATACCCTAATGGGGCCGGGGGCTTCCTGTAGTCGCTCGCGGGCCAGCTGTGTGAGTAGTGGTAGGTCCTCGTCTCTATTTAGGCCATCGAAAGAGGAGCTAACCTCAAAGGGAGGAGGGACCCACGGGGCCCTGGGGGGGGGGGGGGGGCAGCTCTCTCCACTTCGCATAGAGTGAGGTCAAAGCCCTGCAGAAAGTTCTTAGTAATCTCACCAATCCCCACCAGGTGTCTCGCCCCCACCGGCCAAAAAAATCGAGGAGATAGTTCTTGAAACGTAGAATTTTCTTGTACTCCAGCCCGACAGGCATATTTACTGCAACCCTTTGTTATTTGAATCCATAGGGGTAGAATGCCTGCCAGCTGGTAAACTAATCTAGTGGGCACTGAGCCAGGGAGGCCTAACACTCGTCTAAGTATGGTACACTCTGTGGCCACCAATCTGTCTAAGGCGCTCTTGGACAGGTCATACAGCAACTCTGAACCAAATAGCGTCCTGGACGTGACCAACAATGTAACTAATGTGACGCCGTGATGGGGGTCTCTACCCCAAAGCTCTGATCTAATAATTTTGATAGCATTCGCCGCTAACCTGGCTTTGCGTATATTGTTATTAATATGGTCTGTATATATATGTTTTGTTGGAACAGCTAGGTAGCCTAAGTATCTTCTAACCTTAGTGGTGGGTAGTACTGCACAACCGCAGACTACCACGTTTAGTCTATCAAAGGCGGGGTGCCATCTATGTGAGAAAGGTACAAATACGGTTTTGCTGGGTGACAGGGCAAGACCAATTTCTGATAATTTATTTGAAATAGTATTTATGTTGGCCTGGAAATCACTTAGATCCTTCCTGAAAAGGTGGTAATCAGGGTCTATTCTACCACCCCGGGTAGACCGCAATGTCATCGGCAAAGGTAGTAGCTATTGACGTGACAGTGCCTACGGCGCCCACGTCCGAGGTGGCGATGGTAAAGAGGGTGGGGGCGATCACTGATCCCTGTGGTACCCCCATGGTCAATCGGCCCGGCTCGGACAGGCCCCCCTCCCCCCAACGCACCCTTATCGTTCTATCCCGTAAGAAAGATTCCACGAAGGACATAAGGCCATAGTGGACGACAGAGTCGAAAGCCTTGGACACGTCAAAAAAACACGGATGTGTTTGTTTAACCTGACAATGTGGTCTGTAATGCTTCTCCCACCGCCTGAACCCCGCCTGGGAGGGAGGAATTATGCTTTTAGTGTTACAGAAGTACTCTAGCCTGGTTTTTAAGATTCTTTCATAAACTATACAGGTGTGACGTGAGGGCTATTGGTCCCTAGGGATTTCATTTTTGGGTTTGTTTGCTTTGAGTACCGGTATCACTGTGGCATTACGCCAGATGGCTAAGATGCTGCCACAGCCATGACAGTGATTGAAATATTTCAGGATGAATTCCTTGAAGGGAGGGGGAGGGGGGGCCTGGAGAACATGTTGTAATGTAGTCCATCAGGGCCCGTTCCCTTATTAGAATTGCAAGCTCTTAGTGCGCGGGTCAGTTCGATCATAGTTATAGGAATATGATTGAGCGTGTGGTCCGTTCGCACGGGTGGGGCAAACTCCGCCTCAGCCATTTTCCATCGTTCTCTCTCTGGCTCGGGAAGCAGAGTGCCATCCCCATGCGAACGGAAGTAATCTAGGAAGGCAGCAGCTTTGTCAGTATCTGTTGTGTGGCAAACATTGCCCATGTCAGAACCCAGGGGATTGTAACGCCCCTTGAGTTTTTTAACATTCTTCCACAGCTGGGAAATGGTTAGTTTTGAGGAGAATTTGGTAAGCCAATAGTCTCTCTTGGGTATAGAGATAGTCTTTTTAGCAGTAAGTCTGGTTACCTTCATCGCTGCATGAGTGGCTGATGAATTTATTCTCTTTAAGTTGTTTGTAGATTATAGTCACACGACACTTTCGCATATAGGTGACTACTGGACCGATTTATACTGACACCAGCGGGCCAGTTGTTGGTAAAGGGGAAAATAATATGACTTGTGTTCCGAGCGTTCATTAAAGGCCGAAGGCGTATATATAGTTTTAACAAGAAGTATTTATTAAGATTTCAACAACCCGTAAACTGAAGAGGCCATTGTCCAACCAGGCACAAAACCAGACTCTGACGCATGCGAAAAAGACTACGTCACTTTTCCTTAGAGTACGTCACTTTATCTTAGAACCCAAAATAACACATAACACGACATCTTCCCTCCTTTGAGATTTTGCAAAATATATCAGCCAACTGGCTAGTTATTCGTTAGAGTTTGTGATAACCGAGAAGGGAGATTATTTCACTTTAACTCAAAAGTTCAACTTGAAAAATGTTCAAAATATCAATCTTGAAAACGGGCTGGCTTGGTAATGATGCGGCCACTGCGGGTCATCGTCACAACCGGACTGCTTTTGCCCTCTGGAGGTCGGCCTGGAGGTAGACGACCGCTAGGAACGCTGCAAGCGTCGGGACGCAGACTGATGTCATCTGGCGGGAGTTGAGCTAGGACGTTGACTGGACGTTGACCAATTTGGACGATGGACTTGCCCTGGCTCAGACTAGAACCGTACTCTGAATTTTGACTGTCAGAGTCGTTGCAGCTAGAACGTGCTGCATTGTGGCGGGGACTGCCACAATCTCCATGCTTGTGACTGGATTCAAGGACAGGGAAAGCATGACTGGACCGGAACATGCGCTTATGGATAGGGCTGGGGTAAGGACAAGGCTGTTCAGGCTGACTGGAGAACAGCCTGAGATGGCGACGATTTCGCCGAAAGTTCTTGCCGTTAGGCGTCTGCACCACATAGGACCTTGGTGCACACTGCTGCTGTACGATAGCTGGACTTCCCCACTTCTTCTCGTTGTCCAGCTTCTGGAGAACTGGATCACCCGGCGAAAGTTCTCCAAGTGGACGGACACCATGCCGTCGGTCAAATGTCTTCTTGTAGGCTGTTTTGACTGCTCTATCTCTGTCGGCTACAGACTTTTTGTCGTAACCTCTGGGTGCGAGGTTGTCAGGCAGTGTTGGGAGTGTTGTACGAAGTCTCCGGCCGAATGCTAGCTCGGCTGGACTCTTGCCTGTCGCTGCAATAGGAGTGGCTCTGTAGGCGAGCAAAGCAATCATTGGCTCTTCTTGGCTCAGAATCTTCTTGGCTTCTTGTACAGCCCTCTCAGCTTCTCCATTAGCTTGTGGGTAGTGCGGAGATGTAGTGATATGTTTAAAGTTCCAACGTTCTGAAAACTCCTTGAACTCTGATGATGTGAACTGACGGCCATTGTCAGTTATTAGGATCTCTGGAATCCCATGGTGCGCAAACATATTAGACATCCGTCCAATAACTTCGTATGAAGTAATGTTTTTGAGATGCGCTATTTCAAGGTATCTTGAGAAGTAGTCTGTTAGCACAAGGTACTGCTGTCCCTTGAGTTCACAAAGGTCTGCTGCACACTTCTGAAACGGCCTTTCTGGTAGTTCTGTTGCAATTAGTGGTTCTTTTCTCTGAGTGGCCTGTTTCTCTTGACAGTGCTTGCAGTTGCTAACAATCTGCTTAATGCGCGTGCCGATTCCTGGCCACCAGCACGCTGCGTTCGCTCTTTCACGGCACTTCACTATGCCGAGATGACCATCATGTATCCTGGCAAGGGTTTCGTCTCTCATGGACGCCGGTATGACAATGCGGCTGCCTCTGGTGAGCAGGCCATTGTTCTCGCTGAGTTCACCGCGGACTTCGAAGAGATCTCTCAATCCTTCCTCAACGTCTGACGCGTACGTAGGCCATCCTTCCCGTACGTAATGTAGCGCTGCTTGAATCAAGCTATCTTTCTTGCTTTCTTCTGTCAGTTCTTTCAGTTTCTTGTCCGGCATTTGGCACGACCAAGACAGGTTAACGCTGTCGACGTAGTCTGCCACGTCTTCAATGAGTAACTCCACTCTGCTCTCATCTTCTACCTTGTACTCCTGCGGGCTACGAGAAAGAGCGTCTGCCACGACGAGCTGTTTTCCAGGCACGTACTCGGCGATGGGGTTGAACCTCATGAGTCGCATGAGCATTCTCTGGCATCTCACAGGGGTATCCTCAAGGTTCTTGTAGTTAATGATGGGGACGAGAGGCTTGTGATCGGTCTCCAGCTTGAAACTTGGCAAACCGACAAGGTAGCGACTAAATTTCTCACACGCGTAGACAGCTGCGAGAGTTTCCTTCTCTATCTGTGCGTACCTGCGCTCAGTGGGGGTCAAGGTACGTGAACAGTACGCTACCGGCTTGAAAACTCCGTCAGAGTGTTGTTGTAGTAGGACTCCTCCTACTCCAAAACTGCTGGCATCTGCACTCACTGTTGTGGGTTTTCTTGGGTCGTAAAAGGCAAGTATGGGTGATGACGTCAGCATCTGCTTCACCTCTCTCATGGCTTTGATCTGTGCTAGTCCCCATGACCATGCCCTGTCGTTCTCCAGAAGTTCTGTCACTGGCCGCAGTACTGTCGACAAGTTTGGCAAGTATCGGCCCAGGAAGTTGATCATGCCCAGAGCTCTCCTCAACTCTGTCACATTGGTGGGGTCGGGCATGTTGGTGATGGCTTCGACCTTGGTTGGATCAGGAGAGACTCCTTTTTTGCTAATACGATGCCCAAGAAACTCGATCTCTTGTTTTCTCAGCTCACACTTGTCTAGGTTGAGCTTGAGGTTGACACTGGTCAATGTCTTCATGACGCCGTCCAGGTGGCGCTCATGAGACTGCTCGTCTTTACTGTAGACGAGGATATCATCAAAATAACAGACGACGTTGCTTTCATCCTTCAAGATGTTTTCGACTGTTCGTTGGAAGATCTCAGGCGCTGAGGAAATGCCAAAGGGAAGTCTCTTGTAAAAATATCTTCCTGTTGGAGTTATAAACGTGGTGAGCTTTGCTGTAGAAGGGTCAAGAGGCAACTGCCAAAAACCGGAAGTCGCATCAAGCTTGCTGAAGAATGCGGACCCCGATAGCCTGTGCAAAATGTCGTCGAGGGTTGGAAGGACGTACCTCTCCCGCTTCACAGCCAGATTAAGCTTCTTGAAATCTGTACAAATCCTCACGTCACCGGACTTCTTCAATACTGGTACGATGGGAGCGCACCAATCTGTTGGCTCGGTCACTTCTTCAATGATGCCGTTGGCCTCCATCTGCTTCAATTCTGCTTTGACTTTCTCCAAAAGCGGTATGGGAATTCTTCGTGCTGTGTGTAGACTGTACGGTTGTGCGTCGTCTCGCAATAGAATCTTGACTGGTGGGCAATCCACTGGCTTGTCGTCCAGTGTGCCGAAGGGTAGTTGTCGATCGATAGCGTCGACTCTCTTCACGAGCCCCATCCTCGTTGACGCTTCTCTACTAAGAAGATTGTCAGTCTTCGAATTCACGACAAAGATTCGTAGTGAGAACATATGTTTATGGACGCTGGTGACTGCTTCAAACTGTCCCAGGCACTCCATCACGCCACCAGCGCTGCGCAGAATCGTGTTAGATTTCTGTAATTGTGGTTGTGGACTCATCTTGTTGTACTGGGTAGCAGAGATGACGCTCACATCGGCCCCTGTGTCGATCTTAAACGTGATTTTGCTGTTATCAATTGTCAGAACTGTTGTCCATGGTGGTTCACTGCTGGTCTCACTGTTTAACGTGCCCAAGAAGCTTTGCTTGGGTGCCACACTGGGTGCTTTTTCTTTTTCTTCTTCATACGGGTAGTTGTAGCAGTCGTAGTGGTACTCTTCCACTGAATGCATCGATTTACTTCTGCATACTGCTGCGAAGTGGTTCAACTTCGAACAGTTCCGGCACTTTTTTCCTTGTGCTGGACAGATTTCTGTGTTGCCATGGTGACGACCGCATCTAAAGCATGAGGATGATGGGTAACCTCCTCTCCCCCTCTGCCTGAAGTGTTGATTTCCACGGTCGCGTGAACTGCCACCAGCATGCTGGTTCTGCTGACCGCCGCCCCTACGGCCAGAGCCGCTGCCCTGTGGATAACCGCCCGGTCTGCCACCTCGACTATCGTAACTGCCGCGTCGACCGCCGCTGTGATGTCCTCCACCAGCCCCTTTGCCGCTATGGACTGCATCAATGGTCTGACGTTGTTCTGTAAGCTGCGTCTTTACTTGTTCATACTGCCGTGCTGCAGTAATGGCATTCTGCAATGTTAGTGTTGGTATGAGCTGTAATTTCTCAGAAAGCTCACGATCAATCACTCCCAGAACAAGACGATCCCGTATTGCTTCATCTTGTTTGTCTATTTTGGCCAACTTTGCAAGATCATATAGATCCCGGACGTAAGCCTCAATGGTTTCTCCCTGCTTCTGGTTTCGCGAGTGGAACCTGGCTCTTTCATGTATGACGTTCACTTGAGGAACAAAATATTCATCAAACTTTTCTAGAACAGTCTCGTAGACTTTTCCTTGGTCTTCTGTCAGTTGAAATGACGTCAGAATCTTTTCTGCGTCTTGGCCCATGACGTAAATAAGAGTACTTATCTGAACTTCTGCGTCTTCTTTATTCAGCTTTGAAGCCGTGAAGAATCTTTGGAAACGTTGTTTCCACTCAGGCCATGTTGTAGGGTTGCTAAAATCGAAGTTTTCCGGTGGCTTGAACGGACCCATTTTGACCGTTACTTCACAGAGTACCACAAAAGTTCGCAGCAAGACACACACTGGTTGTAGGTCTCAGTTCAGCACACAAAACTGCATCCGGATTGACCGCTGCCACCAACTTGTGTTCCGAGCGTTCATTAAAGGCCGAAGGCGTATATATAGTTTTAACAAGAAGTATTTATTAAGATTTCAACAACCCGTAAACTGAAGAGGCCATTGTCCAACCAGGCACAAAACCAGACTCTGACGCATGCGAAAAAGACTACGTCACTTTTCCTTAGAGTACGTCACTTTATCTTAGAACCCAAAATAACACATAACACGACAATATGATCACACGTTGACCAATCCGGGATTCGAACCAGCGACCTTTCGGTTAATAGCAAGACGCTCTTACCAACTGAGCTACCCGGCCCCACCCTCTCTTTAAGCTTGAAAAGCGGCCTTTTTATTTGCCACTGCCACCCCAAGGGTGGCCAGGCAAATATCCAGAGCGGAGGAGGAGTGTGTTGAGGTAGGCCTACCAGGCCAGCCTCGTCGAGCGCATTGGCTATCCTGTTGGAGTTCGATTCCCATAGTCCATCGCCATGCGCTACGATCGGGGCCGGCCAGGCAAAATCGCTACATCTCACCCTCATCTACAGGTCCTAAGTCCATATGGAGTCTAACATAAGTGGCCACATAGACCTTATCATGTTCATCGGTGGTGAACAGGGAGGGGGGGGGGGGGGGGGTAGTGAAAACCTTGTATATGTGGTAGCTTGTTGGCGCGACAACAGAGTGATTGCAAACATACAACCTGTGCGCGCTCAAGCTTATACTCCAGTAGAGGTAGGCTATAGAATCGATTAATGTGTTTACAGATCGGCAGTTTAGTTGAAGAATATTATTTTAGTGTTGATGAAGATGTAACCATTGTGTACAGGCCAATACGAAGTAGTAATACTAAAACTGCAACCTAGGGTATCAGAAATTTTGTGCCCATTACTGGAGGAACTGTACACACATAACTTTAATTATTGCCATCAAGGCCATTATCAGACATCGCATTGTTGAATTTTCTTCTGGCAATTTGTCCATTTCTCTACACAAGGGGCCCTCTATTGACTGGAGCTGTAGCAGGGAGTCGGCCACTGTCTTTCTGGCCTTAGTATTAATCGAGGTGTTTGGGGTAGTGGGCCGGTCTCTGTCAGTCATATTGTTTGTGGTCACATCGGGAGTGTCAATCGTGTCAGCAGGAATATTTATCTGCACTGAGGGGGGAATGACTCCTGCGGCTGACTTGGCAGTAACTGTTCTGCCCTTCCCACTAGTGGGTCGTGCAGGGGTGTGCGAGGGCACCCGGTGCCTTAGCTAGACGTGGGTCCCTAGCTGAAAGTCTAGGAAAAACCACAGAATCTGAGGGTCCAGGCACCTCCGGGGCCGCCGGGGGTAGCTTTTGCCCCAACTCGCTCGGTGGCGGGGCGGGGCGAGTGGTGTGAATGGATAACCTAGTTGGATCAGAAAGTGTTGGTGGTTTGTTGGTCATGCTCTGACGAGCCTCTCCAACTGCCACACTGAAGGGCCTGTACTTGGAACCCCCTGAGCCCATTTGCTACCCTGCGGATCACCACTTCTGGACATCCGCTCCAGGCAGCAGAATGGGCCCCATCGCAGTTAAGAGTACGGCTATCACAATCAACAGTTTTATGCTCCTTGCCGCACCGCGCACAGCGATGAGTTTTCCTACGGCATTGAGTGTGGAAATGACCGAGCGGGTGCAGCGTATTACGTTAGCAATATAGGGGTCAACAGCAAAGCGTGTGCGCCCCAGCATGACATCGGTGGGAAGCTCTTTAACATTAAAGGTCACCTTCATAGAACTGGAGGGCACCCCCCCCCCCCCCCCCCCCGCCCGGGGCAGTCTGACGACCGAGGGAATGGAGTAACCCTGGTTTACTAGACTGGTTTTTAGCTCTCCAAGAAATTTGTGGTCATCACCGTGGTCGGGTAAGCCCCCTAATTTGGGTTTATATAATCGAAGAATTTCTTTGGTCGGGTAAGCCCCTAATGACCCATACAGTAGTGGCAGTGGGGATGGAGGTGGTGATTTGAATTTGAAGATTTACTACGAAATATTTTGCCTTGTTGTTCAGAGGAGGAGCAAGACACCAGCCAGTCCCCTGACGGGGTACGCCTGATGTCCCGCACCTCTCCGATTGCAGGAAAGGCCGCAACCCCGCAAACGTGGCAGCGCCACCATGGGTGTTCACTGGCTGAGAGAGGCGATGTTTCTATTGTAGGGTAGAGAGGAAAATAATTGAAGTTGTACTCTTAGTAATTGATGTTTGAATTACGAAGAAGATTGTACGCAAGAGGATTGTTTTACACAGATGTCTAGAAAAATAACAAACTTCTTCAACAGTACCTCTACAAGTAAAAAAAGAAGGACAGGAGGAGAAGATAGATAGAGGAGTGAAGAGAAAGATTCTGTTATCATCGTCAGGTAGTAGTGAGAGCGAAGTTAGTCCAGTAGTCCGTCAAGAGAGGAAGAAAAAACACGTAACCTTGGACCTGTCTGATTCAGTGGATTCTACCATCAGTGACGCATGCAACATGGACGCACAGGAATTTATGGCACTCTTG
This sequence comes from Oncomelania hupensis, assembly GCA_036898135.1. Classification (NCBI taxonomy): domain Eukaryota; kingdom Metazoa; phylum Mollusca; class Gastropoda; order Littorinimorpha; family Pomatiopsidae; genus Oncomelania; species Oncomelania hupensis. The sequence continues at coordinate 14,406,032 of CM072515.1, forward strand.
GATAAAAAACTAAGTGTGGTGGCTACAGCAGAAGACATACAAAATCTTGGCAAGAGGTTTGAAGAAAAACTAGATAAACTAGAAAGCCAGCTGTTCGACATGGCGAAAGTGACGGACAGTATGAAGACAGAAATTAAGCGACTGAAGGCGGAGAACCAGAGTCTGAGGGAGAAGCTGACGGCGGTGGAGAGAAGCCAGAACGACCTGGAACAATACGATAGGCGCTGGGATGTCAGGGTCTTAAACGTCTCCGAGATGAAGAACGAAACGAGCGACGACTGCGCCAAGCAATGCTGCCAAATCTTCACAGAGCTGCTGGGCGTGAAGACGGATGAGCGAGACCTGGAGGCGGCGCACCGTGTGGGAAGGCCAGCAGCAGTAGCGGGCAGTCAGAAGCGTGCCAAACCCATCATTGTACGCTTTAACAACCGCAAACTGAGGGACCAAATACTGGCGACCAGGAAGAAGCTGAAGGGGAATGGCATCTCTGTGAGCGAGGACCTAACGGCGGCGAACTACAGGTTGGAGCGACAGGTCTACAAACACTCCGCTACCGTGGCTACATGGTCTGCCAATGGTAAAATCTTTGCAAAACTCAAAAACAACGTAAAAGTCAGAGTTAACTTCGGTGATGATGTTGACGCTGTTTTGTCTAGAGCGATGAAATCAGGTGACAGAAACAAAGAGAACAAGTAACTTTCTGTGGTGGTGGTCTGTTTTTTAATCCATGTTTCTGTAAGTAAAATTTACATTTTTTTCTAAGTTAATCTCCTCTTTCTATGTTTGTGCGATCGACGGGCTTCTGACATGATAATTGTCTGCATACTTACTTAATAACGAAATTTTTTTTTTTTAAATTTTATTCTATTCATATATTTATGTATTTATTTATTTATTCACTAATAATTATTTTATTCCTTTTTTTCTTCTTCTTTTTTTGTTATCTTATTCTTTTTTGGGGTCATTCCTCATTGAAGCGTTACCAGAAATTAAAACTCCTATTTTAAGTTTATATAAGCTGCTATGGTTTTCAAATAGAGCTAAACTATTTTTATTCACTCAAAAAACAAACGTATTTAAGTGCATGGTTGCTTGAATGTATGCAGTTGATGAGGCGGCGAACCCAGCCCATTTTCTCTTGATGTCATAGAAAGGTAATCGTTATCAAATCCATTTTTGGAATACAACGTGTTTGGTTTATTGCTTGTTGGTTGTTTTTTGTTCTTTCTTTTTTTTTTTAAATTTGCTGAGTTCGTGTTTGTGGCAAGAACTAGCCCCTCAATGGTACAATTATTTTTATTTCAATATGATTTGTTAATACATACATATGTTTTAATGAAGATTGACAATGCTGGTGGTTAGTTGTTGGTGTGGTTGTTTCTTCCTTATTTTTTAAGATGCATTATTAGGGCCTGCTTCCTTTTGCTTTGAGGTCTGGAGCAGGGGTGGATCTCCTTCTTTCATGTTTTCTCTTGTCATAAGGGCACTTGTATACGTTGGTAAATTTTTGCCACCATATTACTACAGACAGACAGCAGCAGTAGGTGAAATATGTCGCGTTTACTGTGACTCTATGATTACTATGTGGCACCAGGAACAAAATCTCTCAATGTGGTGATATTTATTTGTAATTTAAAATATGTTAATTTGTTCACTTAATAATCGTATTTTATATCTGATAGAGTTGAGACTGATAAACATTAGCTCCTAAGTACTGATGACGTTGATGGAGAATGTTAGGATGATGATGAAGGGAGCGGTGGCGATGAAAGGTGATGGCTGGTGATGATGTCGATGATGATGGCGATGACAATGATAGATATGGCACAGGTATTGTCATAGAGCTCAAAAGAGGAAGAAAACAATTATGACAGGGAGAAGTAGGGAAGAGACAAGACGTGTGTAAAATTGTGCATTTATATATAAACTTTTTTTTTTTTTTGTAAAGAACTGAAAAGTTTGCTGGTTTGGATTTTAGTGGCGGTCTGTTTTTTCTTATGTAACAAAAGAAATGTTTGTTGTTTTTTTTAAATCTGGCTTTGTCTGGAATGATTTTGTTCACGTGCCTGTGATAATGACTTCTAAATAAGCTCTTCTTTATGTTTGCTGGTGTTGCCTTTAACCTTTAAGTCACCGTGTTTGTAATCGTGACAAAAAGAAGCCATGCAGCTTTTTTTTTCTTCTTCATATTTATTTATTTATTTATTTATTTATTTAGTTAATTAATTTATTTACTTAATTACTTTAAAATGATACTCTTGAACAGCAGGTTGTTTGTTCGTTGTTCTCCCAGCTGTTTTCAGTTACACTTTTTCAGATATTTCAAAAGCATAATTTTTTTTCCCCGGTAAATTTGTTTTGTCAGAATCTGCAGAAATCACTATAAGAAATAGTAGTCATGCAGAGGTTACCTGTTTGTTGATTTTATGATTGTAAACTACGTTGTTTATGTTAATGAATGTATTGGAAAACTTTATCCTTCCCTCCCCCTCCTATCCCTCATTCTCCCTTCCCTTCCCTCTCTCCTCTATGTGGATGTATTCATTATTACCATCGCTTTTTTATCATCTTGTGAGCTCAGTTCAGCTCGGTTTATTTATATTTTTTTTGCTGATGAATCTCTCCCTGCTAGTCGGATATTACTGGCTGATAAAAATAACCATGACATGTTTTGTTTTGATTGCGGTCTGTGACCTCTATGCAACAGCAGCGTCAATAAGTTCACTAGTACTCACCTGTTTGATTAATGAATAACTCTGAGTCAGACATTAACATAACATCAGTTAATTGCCGGGGTCTTGCCAATTCAAATAAAAGACGGGATGTTTTTCATTATTTACGACAAAAATCTTCTTCCATTTATTTTCTACAGGACACGCACTTTGACCCCAAATTAGAAGAGTACATTAGAGCTGAATGGGGGTACAAAGCTTTTTTCGCATCATATACTACAAATTCAAGAGGTGTTGCTATTTTATTTAACAATAATTTTGAGTACGAAGTCAAAAGGGTTTGTAGGGATGTAGAAGGCAATTTCTTTTTATGTCACATCAAAGCTATGGATAAAGATTTGCTGTTAGTCAATGTTTATGGTCCAAATGTAGATGATCCAGACTTTTACGTTAATCTGGAAAGCCATGTTACAGAAATAAATGTAGATAATATTATTTTTGGTGGAGAATGGAATTTGGTAATGGATTTTGAAATGGATTGCGACAATTACAGACACAAAAATAACCCACGGGCTCAAGATCAAGATTTTAATATGATGGATAACTTATTAGATATATGGAGGGAACTACAGTGTGGCGCGCCTTGGCCCTGAGCACATGGTCGTTGAACCTGTAGTAACGTGAGGTTCCTCCGCCCTGGCCGGTGACTTCTGTGTAGAAGACTTTCGCTGTCGATTTTTGCCGTGCTAACATCACCCCTGTTAGTCGCCTTTTACGACACGCCGGGAAACGTTGGGTCTATTCTATTTAATGCCCGAACCCACAGAGCAAGGGCCAAGGCGAGCCACACTGTATTCGTGGATTTCGGCTGTGGCCAACAGCCTGGAGAGGATTGGGCACCGCCAGGTCTTTTTTGCCCAAGACACACTACATGATGACACAATCCACTAATTCCATTCCGGAACGGTCGTCGCCCGGCACAAGGACCGCGCCTTCCGTTGGCCACCAGGACGGAGGTTTTAAGTATGCTACTGATGGACAATTTAGCAAGATCCGCACGAGAAACAACATCGTCATAGGAATCTGGAATGTCAGGACCCTAACTGCGGAAGGAAAATTAGAAGAACTGGCCCACGAGTTGGACCACTATCGATGGAATGTTCTAGGCATCAGCGAATTGCGCTGGAAAGGCCTATATGAAACAACGACTGACAAAGGCCAAAAGCTCTATTTCAACGGTAGAGATGACAGGCACGAACACGGTGTTGGATTCTTGGTCCACAAGAACATTCTAGCCACTGTCATGGGTTGCCGCCCAGTCTCCAGTAGACTCATTACCATCCGCCTGAGAGCAGCCCATTTCAACATGGGGAGACACATGTGGACCCCACTGCAACAACGAGACAAATGACAGGGGTCTGAGACTCTTGGAGTTTGCGAGATACAACAATCTGGTACTGGCAAACACGCTTGGTCTCCACAAAAACTCCACACGATGGACATGGCACAGTCCTGGCGGAGAGCATCACAACCAAATAGACTACATCATGGTCAGGAAACGCTTCAGATCAAGCATCAACATTGGCAGGACACGCACTTTTCCAGGAGCAGACATCGGAAGTGACCACGATCTCGTGATGATGTCTTTCCGGCTCCACTTGTCCTATCCTATCCTCCTATCCTGTCCCATAACCCGAAGGTCGTAGGGGCACCACAGATGATCGTTTAACCAGCATACTCCATCTTTCTCTGTCCTCAGCAGCCCTCATGGCTTCGCTCAGTGTCAAACCAGTCCTCGAATGTTGTCCTCCCACCTCTTTTTCGGTCTCCCCCTTCTTCTGCCTCCTTGCACTGTGCCTTGCAGAATGGTCTTTGCAAGGCCTGATGATCTGGTGACGTGGCCATACCATCGGAGTTTCCGTTTCTTCACCACTGTGAGCAGGTCATCGTGTTGTCCAATGGCTTGTGTGATGGTCTGTCGGACTTCGTCGTTGGTGATGTGTTGGGTATAGGAAATGCACAGAAGTCTTCTGTAGCACCTCATCTCCATGCTTTGTATTCTTCGTTGGAGATCTGCTGTGAGGGTCCATGCTTCGCAAGCATATAGGAAGATGGAGATGACCAGAGAGCGCAGCAGTCTTACTTTGGAATGTAGACTGATGGTTCTGTCTTTCCAAATGGGCTTCAACCTTGTCAGGGCAGCAGTTGTTTGTGCGATCCTGGAGAGGACTTCCTGTCGAGACCCATTGTCTGACACAATGGCTCCTAAATATTTGAAGCTGTGCACTGTGTTGAGGGATTGGCCTTGTACTTTGATGTCCGTGTTGATGCCATTGGTGTTGTTGGTCATCATTTTGGTCTTCTCTGCACTTATTTTCATTCCATAAGCTCTGGAGGTGGTGTCAAGCCTCTGTACAAGCTGTTCAAGTTCTTGTTCCTCTCCAGCCAATCCATCAATATCATCCGCAAAACGAAGATTGGAGATTGCTCTGCCCCCTATGCTGACTGTGCCTTCGTGATCTGCAAGAGCATCTGACATGATGCGCTCTAGGAAGATGTTGAAGAGTGTTGGAGAGAGTAGGCATCCTTGACGCACACCGATTGTTGTTCTGAACCAGTTCCCGATGACGCTGTTATGGAGGACTGCACTGGTAGCCTTGTCATACAGGCTTTTGATGACTTCTATAATTTTAGGGCTGATGTACACTTTCATGGTTGCTTATAGAGCTGCATGCCAGACTCGGTCAAATGCCTTCTTGAAGTCTATGAACACATGATATAGATGTTGTTGGTGCTGTAGGTATTTCTCACAGATTATTCTGAGGTTGAAAATCTGTTCAGTGGTACTTCGCCCTGTCATGAATCCTGCTTGTTCTTCAGCTATGATTTGTTCAGCTTGTGGTTTCAACCTGTTGAGTATTATTTTCAGGAGGACCTTGCTGGGATGGCTGATGAGGCTGATGGTGCGGTAATTTTCACACTCCTGAAGGTTACCTTTTTTGGGAAGAGTGATGACAAGCGACTGGGTCCATGGTGTAGGCCATTCCCCACTCTGCCAGATCTTGTTACAGATAATGGTGAGAGCATTAGTCATCTCTTCTCCTCCTGCTTGTAGGAGTTCCGCTGGTATGTTGTCCACTCCCGCTGACTTCCCTTTCTTCAGCGAATGCACTGCTGCCTCAACTTCTTCCCGGAGAATTGGGAGGATTTCTTCTTCTTCACTTGAAGAGAGTAAATACAGCAAAGTGCACTAGACTGAAGTTCGACCTGGACAAACTGCAAGACCCGGAGGTGGCAGAACTTTTTCAGGCCACAACTGGAGGGAAATTTGCACCACTGCTCATTTTGGGGGCTGGTGAAGTAGATGTCAACACCATGACCACCACCTTCAACTCAGCTGTGACAGATGCCCCCACTGAGATCCTTGGCAAGCACCGACCAAAGAAGAAGCCGTGGATCACACCTGAACTTTTGGATCTGTGTGATAAACGAAGAGAGATGAAAAAGAAAAAGAACACCTCACAGGGAGCTGATGTCTACCAAAAAATCAACAATGACATCCGAAAAGGCATGCGCACAGCAAAGGAGAACTGGATAGAAGATCAATGCCAGGAAATAGAGAACTGTCTGAACAAGAACAACAGCAAGAAGGCCTACCAGACAGTGAAGCGGCTGACAAGTGTCAAACAGCCCACAGTCTCCACGATCCAAAGCAAATCTGGCATATGCCTTACAAAAGCACAAGAAGTCTTGGACAGATGGACAGAGTACTGCTCCGACCTTTACAACAATACACAAAATACCCATCAGTTCTAGCATGTCCCGAGAACAGAGAAGAAGAAGAAATCCTCCCAATTCTCCGGGAAGAAGTAGAGGCAGCAGTGCAAGCGCTAAAGAAAGGGAAGTCAGCGGGAGTGGACAACATACCGGCGGAGCTGCTACAAGCAGGAGGAGAAGCGATGATTGATGCCCTCACCATTATCTGTGACAAGATCTGGCAGAGTGGGGAGTGGCCTATACCATGGACCCAGTCGCTTGTCATCACTCTTCCCAAAAAAGGTAACCTTCAGAAGTGTGAAAATTACCGAACCATCAGCATCATCAGCCATCCCAGCAAGATTCAGGGCAGGGCGAAGTACCACTGAGCAGATTTTCAACCTCAGAATAATCTGTGAAAAATACCTACAGCACCAACAACATCTATATCATGTGTTCATAGTCTTCAAGAAGGCATTTAACCGAGTCTGGCATGCAGCTCTAGAAGTCATCAAAAGCCTGTATGACAAGTGCAGTCCTCCACAACAGCGCCATCGGGAACTGGTTCAGAACAACAATCGGTGTGCGTCAAGGATGCCTACTCTCTCCAACACTCTTCAACATCTTCCTAGAGCGCATCATGTCAGATGCTCTTGCAGACCATGAAGGCACAGTCAGCATAGGGGGTAGAGCAATCTCCAATCTTCGTTTTGCAGATGACATTGATGGATTGGCTGGAGAGGAACAAGAACTTGAACAGCTGGTACAGAGGCTTGACACCACCTCCAGAGCTTATGGAATAGAAATAAGTGCAGAGAAGACCAAAATGATGACCAACAACACCAATGGCATCAACACGGACATCAAAGTCCAAGGCCAATCCCTCAACACAGTGCATAGCTTCAAATATTTAGGAGCCATTGTGTCAGACAATGGGTCCCGACAGGAAGTCCTTTCCAGGATCGCACAAACAACTGCTGCCTTGACAAGATTGAAGCCCATTTGGAAAGACAGGACCATCAGTCTACATTCCAAAGTAAGTAATTGACACCACCTCCAGAGCCTATGGAATGGAAATAAGTGCAGAGAAGACCAAAATGATGACCAACAACACAATGGCATCAACACGGACATCAAAGTCCAAGGCCAATCCCTCAACACAGTGCATAGCTTCAAATATTTAGGAGCCATTGTATCAGACAATGGGTCCCGACAGGAAGTCCTCTCCAGGATCGCACAAACAACTGCTGCCCTGACAAGGTTGAAGCCCATTTGGAAAGACAGGACCATCAGTCTACATTCCAAAGTAAGACTGCTGCGCTCCCTTGTCATCTCCATCTTTCTATATGCTTGCGAAGCATGGACCCTCACAGCAGATCTCCAACGAAGAATACAAAGCATGGAGATGAAGTGTTACAGAAGACTTCTGGGCATTTCCTATACCCAACACATCACCAACGATGAAGTCCGACAGACCATCACACAAGCCATTGGACAACACGATGACCTGCTCACAGTGGTGAAGAAACGGAAACTCCAATGGTATTGTTACGTCACCAGATCATCAGGCCTTGCAAAGACTATTCTGCAAGGCACAGTGCAAGGAGGTAGAAGAAGAGGGAGACCGAAAAAGAGGTGGGAGAACAACATTGGAGAATGGACTTTTTTGACACTGAGCGAAGCCATCAGGGCTGCTGAGGACAAAGAAAGATGGAGTGTTAAACGATCATCTGTGGAGCCCCTACGACCTCCGGGTTACGGGACAGGATAGGATCGGAAAGGAATGGACTGGTTTGACACTGAGCGAAGCCTTCAGGGCTGCTGAGGACAGACAAAGATAGAGTATGCTGGTTAAACGATCATCTGTGGTGCCCCTACGTCCTTGGGGTTACGGGACACAAGATAGGATAGGATAGGATAGGATAGGATAGGATAGGAGGGAACTAAATGTAGATACAAAACGCTACACTTGGAGAAGAAGTAACCTCATTCAGCAGAGCAGGTTAGATTTTTTTCTTATCTCTGACTTCATGTCTACTTTTGTTATAGACGCTGATATCACCCCTGGTTACAGAACAGACCATTCAGTTATAACTCTCAGGCTAAGTTTCGGACCCTCACCTCAAAGAAAGATGTTGTGGAAGTTCAACTCATCCCATCTTAAAGATAAGGCATATGTAGATCTGATTAACGAAAATATAAATTCAGTGATAGAGGAATATGCAGCTACGCCATATCACAGAGTCGAACTTTAAAGCATTCCTACTAATGAAATACTTTTTACTATCTCGGATCAATTGTTTCTTGACGTTCTCTTAATGAAAATATGACAGAAAACTATTTCATATGTAGCCTATAAAAAACGCCAAAATACAGAAGTACAGAAAGCTTTGGAAGAAAGTATCGGTAGATTAGAAAAAAATTGATTATAGGACAGATGAAGGAAACAGGCAGTTAAGTGAAGGTAGTGAAGAGTTAGAGAAACATAGGGAGAAGATAATGGAAGGGGTATTAATTAGGTCAAGGGCAAGGTGGGTGGCAGAAGGGGAAAAGGTAACTAAATATTTTTGTTAGTAAATGCATGAAGAAGATTATAAAGAACAATGGATCCGAGGTTTGTGAGCCACGCGAGATTGTTAACGAAGTTAAGACTTTCTACCAACATTTATATGAAAAGAAAACATTAGAGGATATAAATATATCTGACTTTGTAACTAATATAAAATCTTTAACAGCAGAAGAAAGGCATGCACTTAAAGGAGAAAGAACACTAGACGAAGCAAGTTCTGCTCTGAAAAACATGAAAAACTATAAAAGTCTAGGCTCTGAGTGTTTCACTGCTGAATTTTTTAAATTTTTCTGGCTAAAATTGGGTCCTTTAGTTATTCGTTCTTTTAATGAAGGTTTTAGAGTTGGTAGTCTCTCTACAACACAAAAAGAGGGCGTCATAATCTGTATACCGAAAGGAGATAAGGATAAGGAATATAGAACTGGAGGCCTATATCTCTTTTAAATGTTGTATATAAAATTGGCTCCTCAAGTATTGCAAACCGTTTTAAATTAGTTCTATCATCGTTAATCAACGAAGATCAAACAGGCTTTATTAAAGGACGTTTTATAGGGGACAATATTCGATTAATATATGATATTATCAGTTATCTGAATAAAAACGACAAACCAGGATTACTTTTATGCCTAGATTTTGAAAAGGCTTTTGATTCCATAGATTGGATATTTATGAATAAAGTGTTGCTTGCCTTTGGTTTCGGCAATAATTTCTGTAGATGGATAACAACCTTTTATAATGATACTAATGCGTTAGTTTCTCTTAATGGTCAAATGTCAAGCTGGTTTAGTATTGAACGTGGCTGCAGACAAGGAGACCCAATCTCACCGTATTTTTTTGTTTTATGTGTCGAGATCTTAGCAATAATGATCCGTGAAAATAAGGAAATCGAAGGCATAAAAATTAACGAATGATTTCTGTAGATGGATAAAAACCTTTTATAATGATACTAAAGCGTCCGTTTCTGCTAATGGTCAAATGTCAAGCTGGTTTAGTATTGAACGTGGCTGCAGACAAGGAGACCCAATCTATTCTGCAGTATATTTTTGTTTTATGTGTCGAGATCTTAGCAATAATGATCCGTGAAAATAAGGAAATCGAAGGTATAAAAATTAACCAAGTAGAACATAATATTACACAATACGCAGATAACACCAAAATGTTATTAAATGGCACTAGAATTTCTTTTGAAGAAACCATTAAAACCATCGACCATTTTTTTAATCTGTCAGGGCTCTCGTTGAACGCAACAAAAACAAACGCAATATGGCTGGGCAGCAAGCGTAACTCATCAACAAAATGTATGCAACATCTTCGTATAACCTGGAACCCTGAAAAGTTTCAAGTGTTTGGTATTTGGCTGACAAATGACTTAGAAAATTGTATTGGTATCAACATAAAAGATAAATTGATAGAAATAAAATTATTGTATAAAATATGGGTCAAAAGACAAATAACACCCCCTGGGAAGAGTAGCGGTGTTGAAATCGCTTATTTTGTCAAAATTAGTTCATTTGTGGACGCTACTGCCAAACCCTCCAGATGATGTAATCAATATGATTCAGACATCAGTTTTTGAATTTGTCTGGAAAAACAAAAGAGATAGAATTAGTCGAAAAAGTGCAGTAAAAAATATCACAAATGGAGGTCTTGGTATTCCAGACATAAAATGTTTATTAAAGCCTTAAAAATATCATGGTTAAATAAACTTAAATATGGAAATCAGAAATGGATATCTATACTTTTGCGGATTTTCCAATGCTAGACAACTGTAATAATTTTTGGATAGAAGATTTGCATTCGTACAAAGATTTATCAAATCATATTTGTTACACTCGTTTGTTGTTTTTTTCTCTATCAGTAGTTGATTCAGCCCCGATGCTCGAATTCCTGATAGGTGTAACTCAGATTTGTTTATCCACGCAACCCGTTCAATTATCAACAGGTCAGGAGTCGTTCTTTGAAGTTTTCCACTTTTATTCAGCACACATCAACAACTGCTTTTTTTTTTTTTTTTTTTTTTAAGCTAAGTAAGTCTGTTTGGTGTCTGCGGTGCCTGTACCTCCTCAGTAAGGGACAAAGCTCGTATGTTTAGATACAAGGTTTTTACCGAACGTTTTCGCGGTAGGAAGTGACAATGACGCAACATACGCGGTTTTCTTTGTGGCAAAAGTTTGGAATTTGGACGAAAATTGGTAAGTACAGAGCACACATAACACTTTGAGTCGTTTGATTTCCTTCACAATTAGACAATGAATGTATGGAAAGACATTGAATCATGTAGTCTTGAATTTTCAGTGGTTTTAAGTGGTGAAAGACTGATCTCTCTCTCTCTCTCTCTCTCTCTCTCTCTCTCTCTCTCTCCTCTGTGTGGTTGAAGAGAAAGGGACAGTTCTGGAGGCGAAGAGAATAGATCTAGTGTGGGGAGGGTGTACGTGGAGGTCACTGGATCTGGGGGACGGATGTTAGATCTAGTATGTAGGCTTAGATTGAGTAGATCTCCATATCGCTTGTTTGTGAGAGGGGCGTACAGCATACATTCATTTATTTAAATCGGAATAAAACACTTGAGATTGTTTATGTTAATTAATTTCAGAATCTACGTCGATGTCTGATAACGAAAATCTGTCGTCTGGGACCCTCTGCGGAAAGTGCAAACTCCACACTCCCCTTGCTTATCATTTGATGATTTTGCGGAGTGGATTTGTAAAGTCTGCAACGAACCTCCCAAAGACCCTGTGGGTTCGGGCACGAAATAGAATAGACCCAACGTTTCCCGGCGTATCGTAAGAGGCGACTAACAGCTCCCTGATAGCACACGCCCAATGGGCCAACAGCGGCCCACAAGCGGCTGAAGAATCGTCCCACAAGCGGCCAATAGTAGGCATGCCGACTGCACCCTGCGGTATGAGGGCGTACCGCTGTTGGCACCAGTGCGGCTGTCAGGAGGCGCGATGGTGGTCCGATGGGCGGAATTAAGTCGGCCCGACCAGGGTTTCTGATGCAGAGCCGCACATTTGCCAATGAGCCGCTTAAATGCCTCTTAACCACCGCCTGTCTGCCGCTTGACCACCGCCTGTCAGCCTCTTGACCACCGCCTGTCTGCCTCTTGACCACCGCCTGTCTGCCTCTTGACTACCGCCTATCTGCCTCTTGACCACCGCCAGCCTGCCTCTTGGCCACCGCCTGTCTGCCTCTTGACTACCGCCTGTCTGCCTCTTGACCACCACCAGCCTGCCTCTTGACCACCACCTGGATGCCTCTTGACCATCCTTGGATATCCTCTTCCACTTAATGCCATTACCCACATTAAATACATTTGAATGAATAATGTGGGTGGTAGCATTTAGTAGAAGAGGGCATCCTCCAAAGAGCGTTAAAAGTTATATTAATAACATGCTATATATATGCTTTCAATTGGGTTCTTTTTTTTCAACGCATCTGTTTATAAACTGTGGAAGTCTGTTATTTGTGTTATAACGAATAACTGACAGGATTTCTATTTAATTAATGTGCACCAATCATTTTACCGCGTTGAAATGCATAAGTCCTAATTTTCAGCACAATCAGTTGAAAACTGAGAAAAATCTGTGATTCTCCATTATAACGGTTGGTGATAGGCTTTTTGGTTTTCTCATGTTTAGCAATAATTTTTTCAGCGTTGGAATACTTATGTGTACCCTATTTTCAGCTCAATCGGTTAAAAGCTGTGAAAATCCGCTTAATATCTATGATAATAATTGACTGGTAAGGTTTTTGAATTTCTAATGCTCACCAATTATTTTCCTGCGTTTATATGCATATATGTGAACCAATTTCAGCTCAAGCAGTTAAAACTGAAGAAGTCCATTATTTTCCGTTAAACTTTTTGTTTTCCACGCGACTAGAAAGCTGCACAATGGACTAATGAACCCATGTCCCAAATTTTAGCTCACTACGTGTAAAAATGTGGCTTTCAATTCCTGTCAAACACACACACAAAGTCAGCCTTATGTAGTAGATCATACCTGTTTAAAATCAAACACATACACTGTAAATAAAAATAAAAAAACACGACATAATTTGTGAAGTGATCTATAAAACAGAACAAAACAGCTTTTGGATCTCGAACAAAATTTAATTATTATAGGCCACCGGCCCCTAGTTGGGGTCAGTAAACAGTACAAAACAGATGTACAATGACGTATAAGACCAATAACAAAAGAAGAGTATTGAAATAAAAAAATACTGGACATCAAGACTCGTTAAAAACAAGTTAGGCGATGTTCTCAAGGCTTTCTATGAATTCCTGTCTGATCTGTAATTTGTTAAATAAAAAAAACACCACGCTTACGAGTATCTGACAAAGAACCACTACGTAGATACTTAATGTACGATCGATGCTTTATATTCCAAAACTTATCTATGGAATTATTATATAATGGACACAAGAATAAGATATGATCCTAATTTTCTTCTATTCTGGAAAGTTTGCACAATGTATTATTATTATTATTATTATTATTATTATTATTATTATTATTATTATTATTATTACTATAATTGTCAAACTTTTTCCAAAAAACTGATGCACCGATGGGCAGAACAAGCCTTAGCTTAACCAAGCATTCGCAAAAAATTATGTGTTCAAAATACCTTTTACTTTCAAATGTGTTCTTAAATAGTTTATAATCTCTAAATATTTCTTCTCCCTAACAAAGCTTTTTCGAAAAAATCAGTTAACCTATCTTTTATACGAACCCATGACAAAACTGATCTCTATATGGCTACAACTGCGTTAATAACTTTTCCGCTCATTCCATGAGGCAATAAAACATCAAACAGTGGTTCTCACTGTACAAAATATAAGGCTTTTATTTCCAGAAAGACAAACCATGGTATTGAGCTTACTTCATTGTATTTTAAAAACATTTTTCAACAAAAAAATTTAGAGTAAAAAAATTTGATCAACAGTTGAGTAATAACAGCCTGAAACCTGCCTTAACTCAGCTTTTTATCAGTTCATTTTACCAATCGCTTATTCAGCATGGAGGTATAACATTTGCTTAACAAGCTAGGCAAAGATAAACCACGACAGTTATCTGTTGTATATCCTATCCCTATCCTATCCTGTCCCGTAACCCGAAGGTCGTAGGGGCACCACAGATGATCGTTTAACCAGCATACTCCATCTTTCTCTGTCCTCAGCAGCCCTGGTGGCTTCGCTCAGTGTCAAACCAGTCCATTCACGAATGTTGTCCTCCCACCTCTTTTTCGGTCTCCCTCTTCTTCTACCTCCTTGCACTGTGCCTTGCAGAACAGTCTTTGCAAGGCCTGATGATCTGGTGACGTGGCCATACCATCGGAGTTTCCGTTTCTTCACCACTGTTAGCAGGTCATCGTGTTGTCCAATGGCTTGTGTGATGGTCTGTCGGACTTCGTCGTTGGTGATGTGCTGGGTATAGGAAATGCCCAGAAGTCTTCTGTAGCACCTCATCTCCATGCTTTGTATTCTTCGTTGGAGATCTGCTGTGAGGGTCCATGCTTCGCAAGCATATAGGAAGATGGAGATGACAAGGGAGCGCAGCAGTCTTACTTTGGAATGTAGACTGATGGTCCTGTCTTTCCAAATGGGCTTCAACCTTGTCAGGGCAGCAGTTGTTTGTGCGATCCTGGAGAGGACTTCCTGTCGGGACCCATTGTCTGATACAATGGCTCCTAAATATTTGAAGCTATGCACTGTGTTGAGGGATTGGCCTTGGACTTTGATGTCCGTATTGATGCCATTGGTGTTGTTGGTCATCATTTTGGTCTTCTCTGCACTTATTTCCATTCCATAGGCTCTGGAAGTGGTGTCAAGCCTCTGTACCAGCTGTTCAAGTTCTTGTTCCTCTCCAGCCAATCCATCAATGTCATCTGCAAAACGAAGATTGGAGATTGCTCTACCCCCTATGCTGACTGTGCCTTCATGGCCTGCAAGAGCATCTGACATGATGCGCTCTAGGAAGATGTTGAAGAGTGTTGGAGAGAGTAGGCATCCTTGACGCACACCGATTGTTGTTCTGAACCAGTTCCCGATGGCGCTGTTGTGGAGGACTGCACTGGTAGCCTTGTCATACAGGCTTTTGATGACTTCAATAATTTTAGGGGTGATGTTGTACACTTTCATTGTTGCGCATAGAGCTGCATGCCAGACTCGGTCAAACGCCTTCTTGAAGTCTATGAACACATGATATAGATGTTGGTGCTGTAGGTATTTCTCACAGATTATTCTGAGGTTGAAAATCTGCTCAGTGGTACTTCGCCCAGCCCTGAATCCTGCTTGTTCTTCAGCTATGATCTGTTCAGCTTGGGGTTTCAACCTGTTGAGTATTATTTTCAGGAGGACCTTGCTGGGATGGCTGATGAGGCTGATGGTGCGGTAATTTTCACACTCCTGAAGGTTACCTTTTTTGGGAAGAGTGATGACAAGCGACTGGGTCCATGGTATAGGCCACTCCCCACTCTGCCAGATCTTGTTACAGATAATGGTGAGGGCATCAATCATCGCTTCTCCTCCTGCTTGTAGCAGTTCCGCGGGTATGTTGTCCACTCCCGCTGACTTCCCTTTCTTTAGCGCTTGCACTGCTGCCTCAACTTCTTCCCGGAGAATTGGGAGGATTTCTTCTTCTTCTCTGTTCTCGGGACATGCTAGAACTGATGGGTCTCCATTTGGTGTATGGTTGTAAAGGTCAGAGCAGTACTCTGTCCATCTGTCCAAGACTTCTTGTTCTTCTGTAAGGCATATGCCAGACTTGCTTTGGATCGTGGAGACTTTGGGCTGTTTGACACTTGTCAGCCGCTTCACTGTCTGGTAGGCCTTCTTGCTGTTGTTCTTGTTCAGACTGTTCTCTATTTCCTGGCACTGATCTTCTATCCAGTTCTCCTTTGCTGTGCGCATGCCTTTTCGGATGTCAGTGTTGATTTTTCGGTAGACATCAGCTCCCTGTGAGGTGTTCTTTTTCTTTTTCATCTCTCTTCGTTTATCACACATGTTGTATATACATCACTGTTTTTAAAAATCAGTACAATTATAGCCCTAGCCCACTCAGCTGGATACATTCAGTTATTATAAAGAATATTAAACAGTTTTGTCAGTTCCTGGAGATATTATTGAATGCAGGAGTCGCAATTCATTCAGTGTTGCGCTGGAGTTTTGCATGTGGATGGCACGCAGGAGACGCTCTTTTCGTCCCCCGTCCCTGTCCCCAGCAGTCCTGAAATATTCCTGAGCGACTTGCTTAATGTCGTTGTCAGTCGCATCTTTTGTTGCTTTATTCTGCCGTACTGCCTCTGCAATTGAGTAGGATAATCACGATTAATGTACAATCCTTATTGATCAACATACTGCACCCTAGTAGTTATTTTTTTCATTTTTCCCTTCCTCAACATCCAGCTGACTACGCAGGACGATCCACAATGTCTACTAAAAAAAAAACTTTAAAAAAATCATTGAATATGTGTCAACACCCCAAAGATGGACCATGTTTACAGGAACATAAAATTGAGAGGTGCTGGAACAATGTCAGAAATGTGTTATTAAAGAAAATAACTAGGAGGGTAAAGCCCATTTGACTAGCATGCGGTAATGAAAAACCATGAAATTAGTGTTATATTTGTCAAAAACAACAAAGACCTTGCAATGACCTTGACCCTGTGACTTTGACCTTCACATGACCTTTGAGGTTCATGTATTATCAAATTATAAACCAATGTTGATGTATATTCCACTGTACAACCACAAAATTTGACATTTTTCATAAGGCCTAAAATGATCTTGACCTTCAAGATCAACATAAAATCTTAACATATATAAAAGATCAATCTAAGATCTCTACATGCACGTTTGGACTTTTTTATTTCTCATAGTTTGTGTCAAGGTCACTTCGAAGAACCCATGTAATCTGAATTTGGAAAGCCCTAGTGACCCTGATCTTGAAGTGAGGCTGACCAAACTTGCATGGTTGGTGTGTCTCATTACAGGGTGGAGAACAACTGAATCAAGAAATCTCTGAAATCCGGCCGGGGCCCAGGGGCCAAGCCCCGGTATTCGCCCCGGATGAAAATGAATTTATGCAATTTTGAAAGTAATTTAGGGCCTCTCCTGAAAGCAAAAAGTAAACACGAATAGAAATAAAAACAAAAAAAAGAATGTTTTATGCACATGTCTTTCAAAAAAGTTAAGAATCTTGATTTGTAGGCCTAACAAAGTTTGAGGTCCACCACTGTTACACACAAACTCCACATTTCCAATTTTACTGGGCACACGTTTGTCTATTTTTTAACTGTGAACAGGCAAGAATTTTTATAATTTAAGATATATTTAGGGGTACATAAGTAAAAGCACCACATCTTAGGTATTAGTGACTAGTGTATAGATTTAAATGAAATAAAATGCAAAATGAACAGAAATAAATTCTATTTTGATTATCTACCTTTTTATACTTCTCTTGTCATGTCTTGTTTTTTTATTACTCCATGTGTATACAAAAAAAAGTTTTTAAATGTCCAAACAAGCCCCCTCTTCTTCACTTTCATGCCAGTCTGAAAGATCGTATGCATGCACAGTACTGACACTAATTGCCTAATGTCAGTACCGATCTCTTCCTCCGACTCCAAGTCCATTTCTCTCACTTTAATGTCTGATAAATGGAAGCCTGTAAACTCCCCTTCATCAGTCGAAGAATCCAAACCATCCCTTTTAGGCACACACACAAGAAAATTTGAAAAAAAAAATCGAAAAAACGAACGCAACACAGAGGAAACTGTGGAAATGCAGTCGAATGTTTTCACAACAGAAAAAACCGGAAGTCAATTGCCAGAAGTCTCGCAATCTTTCAAACAACGCGAGAATATAACCACATGGTTGATACGGACGCTTTTGGACGTTTTGCCTGTTTAGACCTTCGGCCGCTTTTGGCCGTTATGCCCAGTAAAGGGTAGCCCCTCCGCTTCTTACACTCGGAACTCAATTTTTTTTTCTCGGAAATGCAAATGCCTTCCGCGGAAATCCGCGGATTCGCGGAAAGTTCTCCACCCTGTCATTAATATCTTTCATGCGTCAAAGAGTCATAAGTCCTTTATTAATAACTTGTGAAAAATGTGAATGTTTAATATATATGTGCTCAAAATACCTTTTACTTTCAAATGTGTTCTTAAATATACTACTCAAAATAATACAGGGGCCACTTGGACATATGGGTCTCTCTTTAAATCAGAAACACGAATTCAATTTATGAGTTCATTATATTTTCTTGCAATCATTTCTGCATCAATTAAAAAAAAGATTTTAGACATCAGTCGCTTAAAATTCGAGTAAATTCAATTTAACTGGACATACCCCTCATTTACAAAATCAAAACTTTAGAAACCAAAAATCTATAGAGTCAGTATCGGGTGTGGCCACCGTTTGCATCAATGCAGTCTTGGCATCGTTGTCTCATGGACCGTATACGGTTATGGAGGATGTTTCCTGGGATGGCCAACCACTCTTGCTGGAGAACTTGGGCCAGAACTTCAAGGTTAGCTCCTGGAGAGAGGTTTGCCCGTGTCTGTCGACCCATGACATCCCACAGATGTTCTAAGGGGTTCAAATCGGGTGATCGAGCCGGCCAATCCATCCTTAGGACGTGCTGTTGCTGCAGGAAGTCATTGACGATACGCGCTCGGTGGGGTCTGGCATTATCGTCCTGTAGTATGGCACCTTCCCCAATGGCCCGCAGAGCTGGGAGAACCCTAGGTAGTAGGACGTCATCCCTGTAGCCAATACCGTTTAAGTTACCATGAATTTGGAGCAGGGGTTTTCTGAAGTTTAATGCGAAGCCACCCCACATCATGACAGATCCACCACCAAAGCGGTCATGCTCGCGCACCGTCGCATCAGCAAAACGCTCCCGTGGACGCCTCCAAACATTCACTCGACGGTCGTTGAAAGACAAGGAGAACCGAGACTCGTCTGTAAAGAGCACCCTTGACCAATGTTGCCTAGTCCACACCAACTGACGCCGAGCCCAGGCCAAACGCGCTGCACGGTGAGCTGAGGTGAGCAAAGGCCGTACTGCTGGTCGTCTTAATCGCAGGTTGGCCTCGTGTAGACGGTTGCGAATTGTCTGGTCGCTGACGTTAACATTGCTGGCTGTGTGAAGCTGTCTTCTGATGGTGTTTGCTGTAGCGGACCTCATCCTCAGAGCTGACTGGGTGATGAAATGGTCTTGTCTTGCAGTGGTTAACAAGGGGGGCGTCCGGACCTTCTTGGTTCTTGGACGCTTCCAGTGTTGTTAAAGCGCTCCCGCAGCCTTTGGACAACGGAGTGGGACACTCCCAGCTGCCTGCCAACTTCTCTCACCCCCATCCCTTCCTGAAGCCATGCAATAGCTCTGCCTCTATCCGCATCAGTCAATCGTTGCTTGGGGGCATGGTTAGAAAAGCAGCAAAAGCGCTGCCATTTATACCCAGAAAAAAGCGCCGATTGTTGAACTGAACTCTGAAAATGCAAGCCTTTCGCGTGCAAATCACTTTTTAATGTTGAAAATTTTGCTTTATTAGCAAGACAACAGTAAATTAGGGTCATTTTTTTGTAAAAATTGGGTTTGTTTTTCAACTCAGTGCAGAAAGTTCAAAACTCACACATGTGATTACTTGTCGGAATAAGATTGTCTTGAATGTTACTGTACAGGATAAGTTTTGAAATAAGCAATATAAGCCAGTTCAGTTCAGTTTGTTTATTGTCTTTTCCAGCAAGCTGATAAGACATTAAAAAAAAAAAATTATAATAATAATAATAATAATAATAAGAAGAAGAAGAAGAAGAAGAAGAAGAAGAAGAAAAAGAAGAATTTATTTTTTTTTAAAAAATAAATAAAAAAATTTAAAAAAAAAATAATAATAAAAAAAAAATAAATAAAAAAAAAATAAAAAATAAAATAAAAATAATAATTTAAAAAAAAAATTAAAAAAAATAAAAATAAATTTAAAAAATTTAGATGAGATTACCAACAGGAGAGTCCAGCAATACTTTGGACAATTTGATTCCGAGTTGAAAATCTACATCACTGAAACTGACCTTCCCTTGCAATTCATATGGCAGTAAGGGCTTAATTTGATCACATTCAAATAAAACATGTTGTAATGAGATGGATGCATCACAAACACACTTTACATCTTTACAGTGCTTAGTTTTAATGGCATTGAGCAAAATTCTGTTAGTCATCGTAAGCACAGCTCTTGAGTAACCATGTAATGGATTGACTTGTTTCTTAAAGTCAAGAGTACTTTTCATTATACTTTCAATTTCATTTTGAATTTCTTTTGAAGATTTCATAACTTCAATGTATCGAGAATTTAATTGTAAAGCACCTTGTTTAGCCCCTTTATCTGCTAATTCATTATAGAAAAAACCACAATGTGATGGTAACCAGCAGAAAGAGATGTTTGTGCCATTAATGATTAAGCTGTGAATAATATGTCTAATTTCTATTATTAAATCTCTTCTATTTTTATTATTTTGAGATTGTAACGCTTCTAGCACTGACATTGAATCAACACATATGACTATTTGAAAAATACTGATCAGAAGACTGGATATGTTTCTTAGTGCCATTAAGATTGCTATCAGTTCGGCTGTAAATATAGATATATTCTTGCCCAAGTAAAATGATTCGTTCATTTTTAAATCAGGAATAACATATGCTGCACCTGTTTCACCTGATGATAAAACAGAACCGTCAGTATACACTTTTAAATGTTGAGAATAAACAGAATCTATGTGTTCACGAGCCTCAGTTGTAACTAAGTTACTATTAACACTTTTGAATGTGTTACAATAATGAATATCAAAATTACCCTTCATCATCTCCCAAGGAGGCATTGGTGAAGAAATATCTGTCCTAAGTCTTTTTATGTCCTCTACCGTAGAATCAATTAAGTCTTTAGTATATGTAGAAATCGTTTCTAAGAATCTAACATTTTGTGCTCGTTTTGGGTATTCTAAATCAGACCTAAACAACAACTCTTCATTAGTACTATTGCAAATATTATGTGCTCTTACGATATATTTAACACAATCCAACTTTCTCTGTTCATCCAGGGGCATAATTCCTGCTAACATATAAGCTTTATATGTATTGGTATGCACGGGAACCCCTAAGGCTAATTTTATAGCCTTGCTATCTAGACTTTTCAACTTATTTAAATAACTCTTCGGAGCTGAAAAATATGCTTCCTGCCCGTACATTAATTTAGATCTGACAAGTGAAGTTGCTAAATGAACGAGTGTCTTTATATCTTGACCCCAAGATTTTGTACTAATGATCTTTAATAAATAATAACTTTTTAAAGCATTCTGAATTAAATACTCAATATGTCTTGTCCATTTTAACTTCCTTGTTAGATATACACCTAAAAATTTAATCTCATCAGTATATTCAATTTCTTCATTTTCTATCAATATTTTAGGCAGTTTTCTTGGTACTTGACAGTTACTAAAAAGCATCATTTTAGTTTTTTCCTTAGATAATTCTAGGCCATTAGATATCATGTACTTGTTTAAACTATTTATTTCTGTTTGATAAACTAAAGTAATGTGTTTTAGTTCATACAAAGAAGTTTTCTTTTTTAGATTAACATTCATCCATATAGCAATGTCATCAGCATATTGAACAAGAGTAACCCTGTTACTGAAAACTTTTGGCAAATCGTAAATTAAAATGTTGAACAAAATTGGAGATATTATTGCCCCTTGAGGAATACCCATATTCGTCGAATGACTTGATGAATAACAATTTCCAACTTTAACTTTTATAGATCTATTTTGTAAGAAAGTTTTAATAAAATTATACATGTGTCCAGATAATCCAATTTGCTTTATTTTGAAAAGTAAACGTGCATGCCAAACTCTGTCGTATGCTCTTGTAATATCAAAAAATGTTGCTAAAACTCCTTTACGCTTTGCAAATTGTCTTTTAATATGCATTGTTATCTTAACTAAATGATCAACAGTCGATCGGCCTTTTTGAAACCCAGCTTGATTGATAGGAATTATTTTTTGTTTGACGCAATAATGTGATAACCGTTCCAATACAACTTTCTCCATTATTTTACAGGCATGTGACGTCAACGCGATAGGCCTATAACTTGAAACAACACTGCGAGATTTGCCAGATTTTGGTAATGGGATAATTAGAGATGTTTTCCAGAATTCGGGCAAGGTACCTTTTGCCCAACTATTTGCTATAATTTCATGTAAAATGTGGAGCCAATTGTCAGGAATATTAGATAAAAGTTTGTATGAGATTCCGTCTAATCCTACCGCTGAATTTTTTCGTCCAAATTGTAATACTACATTTTTAACTTCTTCAAACGTTATGTCGGCATTATAATATAGACTATTATTGGGTAGAGGAGGCTCAAATGTAGGACTACTTTCTTCATTTTCTCTTTGTTGTTGTATGTGACTAGGCAAACTAGACGACTGACTTACATTAGCAAATACTTTTACAAATTCATCAGCCTTCTCTAATGATGTTGGGAATGTATTATTTGTTAGCTTTATGGGACATTTAGGGAGACTGTATCCATTTTTCATTTCTGACAACTTTTTCCAAATTTTAGCTGAGTCCTGATAACTATTGATTTCAGAATTACAATAATTTGACCAAAATGCTTGTTTTTCGCTAGCAATGGTTTTGTTACAATTTATTTTTGTCTTCTTCATTTCAATAAATGATTGTTCTGTTCTATTTTTCAACCATGTTTTATATGCTAGAGATTGTAATAATGGGCTTGGAACCCCATTGTTTTTCTGACACCCTTTTATTGCAATTTATGGCTGTTTTATGAGCTTTTAAAAGGCGTGCCAAAGCACTCTGGGAATCCGCAATTTGCTAAATATAATATATATTCGTAGTCTTGCGTCTTTGGTTAAAACAAAAAAAAAATTACAACCCTTCTACATTATGGTTGTATAACATTACACATTAATATCTGCTGGAATGATCTTTTGTTTAACAAGATAGTCCCGAGTAAATAACGATAATAAAAAGATACCAACCAGTTTACCAGCATCTGAAAGATCCATTTTTCCTAATTCAATAGGTTTCATTTTTAAAAGAGATTTTGCAATCATGGCATAAGCTGTATTTAAGCCCACTAAGACAACACTATGGTATCCAAGATTAACAATTGTTTGTTCATATGGTACACTCATTTTTTTTATATAATAAAAAAATAATAATAAATTATTACTGCATTGAAAACACATCTAATGATGGCTTCAATGATGGAGATAATTCAATTTCTTTTTCTACAAGTGGTTTTGGGGGTTTCTGTTTATTTTTTCCTTGGCGGTATTTATATATTATGTACCCACTTGCACCCACTACACCGGCTATACATAAATAATATATGTTATTTGAAGATTGTACTGGTTGTATTGGTTCTTCTTTATTTGTTGTTAATGTTTGTTGCATTATTGTTTCTTCTTTTGGTGATTCCTTTTTTCCTAATATGTTTGCTTTTGTTTGTCTGTTCCATCTATGTAACCTGTTAAATTCTGCTAACTTCTTTCCAGCTGCAATTCTTCCCAGACTCTTTTGTTTAGTGACTGTCACTGGGTTCTGTTGATTCTCTGAATTCTTCACCTCCGTCTCCTTCTCCATCTCCGGATTGGAAGAGTCCATTTTTAATAGCAGAGAAATTTATGTGTTGAAAAGTAATTAGCCCGGCTGAAAATGGGGTCAACAAGCTCCCAAACTTATAATACAAATTTCTTGATGCCTCACTAATCCCATTAACAATAACTGGATCTTTAATCAAATCATCAAATAAATCATTCTCACAATCTAAAGTAACAAAGGTCGACACAGCTTTGGTATATAACTTCACAATCGAACGCCCTAAACTTTTAACCATTAAAGCGCCGAGAACTTTATCATATTTATTATGTAATATAATGATGTCTTCTGGCCTCAGTCTTTGCACTTGTTCAGTAGTTAAGTCAACACCGAGATAATACTTTGACTTTCCGGAAGCTACTAATGCAACCAGCCTGTCTCTTTTCTCATTGTCAACACCTGTAACTGTAACATTAATAGCTTCTTGCATTAACAAGTCATCACAATTCATTTTAAATACAAATAAAATAAAAAACTAAATTAAAAAATGGCTGGTGTTGCAATGGTGCTTGGTTCTGCTGCTGTAAATGCCTTAGCCTTTTCAGGATCAAATTATTTGTTTTCAAAACTGGACAGTAAAGAAGAATCAAAACGGCATAACTTAGCAATGGAAAAATTACAACAAGATCAGGCCGAATACGAGAAAAACAGACTAATGCAGCTTGATTTTGTTAATACAAGATTGAAAGAAGAAGGTCATGCTGATAAAACATTCGAAGACGTTGATGAAGCTTTGCACCAATATTATTTATTAACTGGCACGACACTACCTTCATTAAAGCAACCAGTGTTATCCGATTACTACACACCTAACATTGCACCTACAATGTCAGAGACCGGAGAATTAATTTTAATTGTGTTTGGAATAACAGTAGTTTATTACCTCGTTAAACAAAAATATAAATCTAAATAAAATATGACTTCGCGTTTGTCTAGATTATATTATTCTCAATCCGGATATTGGAAAGGGATGACGGCAGTTAATAAACTAGTAGAAAAGACTGGCTTGTCAGCAAACGTAGTTAAACAATGGTTATCGAAGCAAGCTGTATGGCAAATCTATCTTCCACCCCCGAAGAAAATAATAAGACCAAAATTTGAAAACTCAAGACCAAATGACACACACCAAATAGATTTGTTATATCTTCCCCATGACAAAATATATAGAAAGAAATACAGGTATGCCCTTACTGTTATTGATATAGCTACCAGGTTTAAAGACGCGCATGCTCTTAGGACAAAAAATTCAGCTGAGGTCGCTCAAGCCTTAAATGCGATTTATTCAAGAGGGCCTCTAAGGTTCCCTAGACTTATTCAATGCGATGAAGGGTCTGAATTCAAAGGAGCTGTTAACCAGCTTTTGTTAAAACATAATGTAACTGTTAGAAGAGGAGTTGTTGGATTGCACAGATCGCAGGGTATTGTAGAAAACTTTAATCGGCAACTGGCAGAAAGATTATTCACTTATCAGTATTCAAAGGAGTTGTTTACTGAAACCACTAATACAGAATGGGTTGTTAGGCTGCCTCGAGTTTTAAGGGAAATGAATTCAGAACCAACCAGAGTTACAGGATTAAAACCAGTTGAGGCTATTAAAAAGAAACAGATTGTTGTTACTGTTTCAAAGCCTGGTCAGCCGGATCTAACTTTGATGAACAAAACTGTTAGATACCTTTATCAGCCTGGAGAAGTTGCTAATGACACAAGAAGACGAGCTACAGACCCAATTTGGTCATTAAGCGTTTATGAAGTTGACAGAGCATTATCTACTGATCCGCCCGTATATTATTTAAGACCGAGAAGCGATCGTATAACACCACAAAGAAACTTTGTAAAAGAAGAACTTCAGATTGTTCCGCCAGACACAGAACCATTAAGATTTCCTAATTAAGAAAATAAAAAAGACTAAAAATGACGGACACAGAAAGGTTCTGTAAGGATTTAGAAATGCTTTTTGATTCTCCCCACTTTCATATGTTAGAAGATGAACGCTGGAAAATCTTTTTTGAATGCAGACTATATGATCCAGATATTTATAATGATTTTTCTTGCCCCTTCACTGGACAATATGAAATAAATGAAGATTACAAAGTTAAATGCAAAAGTGACTTCTCAATAGTCTTTCATAAACTTACAAAAGAAGAATACAACAAAAGTGACTTGTACCCAAAATCATATTACTTTAAATATTTTTGGTTACATTTTATTAAACAAGTTCGCAAACTAAATCCTCATGTAGTCAAACAAACTGTTTGTGATTGTGGACCCGACTGCGAATGTGATCATGACTGTGAGTATGATTGTTATTGTCTTTGCAAATGTGATGGCTTTTCATATTAAAGTTAGGGTTAGTTTTTTTTTTTTTTAATTCAATTTATTCAGTTTAAAGTTGTTTTAAAATACTATTTAAAGTTTTGTTATAAGAAACTTTGTAAAAGAAGAACTTCAGATTGTTCCACCAGACACAGAGCCATTAAGATAAATGAACTATAATCATCACCACTATTACTTACCTTCAATCTTTTTTTTGACTTAGTGACTTACATCTAACTTAATTAAGTCGACTTTTAAAAAAACTTATAACTTACAATAATTAAATTATAAAAGAACTTACTTACTTACATCTAACTTAATTAAGTCGACTTTAAAAAAAACTTATAACTTACAATAATTAAATTATAAAAGAACTTACTTACTTACATAAGTATTTCATAGCCAGTTGGTTGGTCAGTTTTTAATAATAATTTTAAGTGCTTGCCTTTTTTTAGCTGTTCTTTTAATTTAGTTCTTTCCTCTTTTGATTCAATTACGTCATTTTCTTTTAAACAGTTATCAAAGCTGTCACGGTCTTTGCAATAAAACAGGCACACGAATTTTACTTGTTCTCTAAAATCCTTTAATATCGAATTAAATTTCTGCGTGATTAACCAGACACTAATTTTCACATGGCGTCCACTGAAAGCCAGCTTGCTCAATATGTTCCGTTTTAATACAATATCTTTTTCTGCACTGCAATCATCGATTAAGAATAACGTATTACCCTCATTCTCAAACAGGTTATAAAAATACGTTAAATACTCATTGAGCTTGCCATTGGTATTTACAACAAAGATATTTTCATCTGTCCAGACATACTTACGATCTAAGTAGGTTTTATTATATTGAATAGTTGGGCAAAAAATTACTATATAATCAAAGTGGCCTGCGTAATATTTTTCTAACAAATCCAGAACAAAGACGGTCTTTCCGCATGACATCATGCCAACGATCATTCCGCAATGAGGATCACGTGGTAACAAAGACGCCATTTTTTAATATACTAAATCTTTTAATCTTCCATTTTCAATGTTTAGCTGAGCATCCATAATTATATACATGTATACTGTAACTGATTCTGACCTAGCACTTGCTTCCCTATGCAATTCAATTGTTATACCATCTGTTCCGTTTTCAATTCTTCTTCCAGATCCATGAAGTTCATTGGTGGGTATGGTTCGAAAGTCTAACCACAACGCAAATTTATTCACCAGATAATCTTGCAGTCTTGTGTCATGCAAATGAAGATCCTTAGAAATCAAATCCACAGTGTCAGTCCGCAATCTACCTCCACCCAAGATTTTCCTAATCTCATCAAACTGTTGAAACCCCATCATTCCATTAGCAAATAATTGATTAGGTTTACCTTCAATCACAACAGACGCTTTTGAAATATTAGGATTGATAAAATTTTCGCTGTCACGATTATAATTAGATTCTTTCACAAACAACAACAGTACACCTTTAAAACTTCGAGCAGGTGAATTTATGTTGATGGTCCATAGTGCATCTAATAAATCTTTATTAAATTGTCTGTAGCGAACGATCCTATCATAATAAATTGCTAGTTTGTCATATTGGCCCCTGATCATCCTACTGAGTTCAGAGTGAGTGACCACTTCATATTCAAGCGCGATGTCTGTAATTGTATACCTAGCATCATTGTCAGAGCTAATTACTACTTGAGAATAATCATTGAAAATAATTTCGTAAGAAAGCCTGTCGTTAAATGAACCTTGATGAAATGGCAGATGACTGTGTAGCAGTTCAAAATCAAGTGGAAAATAAAACCTGTTTTTGTATACAGCAGCTAATGCATTTTCACCTTTGTTAGAAGTGACAGCATCGCCAGCTTTGATTCGAAGTTTTGCCACATTGGCGGCTTGAATCCCCTGACCAACCAAATCTTCCCTTTCATATTTACTCAGCCACAGATCTGTGTAACAAAACAAAACACCGGCGTCATCGATACTTTGGATTTCTTGCCCATCAAGTTTAATAACCATTCTTTTAATTATAGCTCTGCCTAGATTGTTGACTACGGTTCTGTTAGGATCATCGTCAGAATTCAGACTAATTTTAAATCCCAATTTAGGACTGCCCGGAACTATTACATCATCAGGACCTAAATTTGGAAATCTTATGGTTAGTAGCTGATTAGGCTCTATGCTGCTTGGATTGTTTGTAATAATTATTGTGCTTTTCTCACCTTTGATGCCTAAAGGTGTCCTCAATCGACGTGTATGGTCTAACAAGTTTCCGTAGCTTTGCATTTTTAATGTGATAAAAAAAAATTATAAAAAAAAATTATATTTAAAATGGCAGAAGGCGGTGAAGCTCCGGATGAAGTATTTTTTAAGTTTTCTAAGTTTTCTAAGTAAGTTTTCTGTAAGTTTTCTACTTTCTAAGTAAGGTATTTTTTCTAAGTTTTATTTCTAAGTTTTGAAATAAGTTTTGACAAATAACTAATTAACTGGCTAAGTTTTGGAGTTGATGGGGAGACCAAAGACGCAAGATATACGAATATATATTATATTTAGCAAATGCCGGATTCCCAGAGTGCTTTGGCGCGCTTTTTATAAAGCTCATAAAACAGCCAAAAATTGCAGTAAAAGGGTGTCAGAAAAACAAGGGCGCATAACGCTCATTATTGCTATCTCTATGCTACCTTTTTCTCTTTTACTGCATTTTTACACTGTTCGTTCCACCAAATATTTCCGGTTCGGGATTTTTTCGTATATGTTTTTTTCTTGGGAATAGACCTAGAAGCTGCGTCATGAATACTCTTAACAAAAGTATTATACACTACATTAATATCCTTCGTCTTAGTAAAAGAAGTATCAGTATGTAATAAAATTTCTTTAAAATTATCCCAATTAGCCCGAGCATAGTGATATTTTGCCACAGGATCTTGCTCAATGCCCACTTCAACACAATCATTGCAAGTGATTACGATAGGGAGGTGATCACTGCCTAAAGTATCCGTCTCAACCTCCCATATACAGTCTGCATAAAGATCAGGAGTAGTAAAAGATAGATCAATGGCAGATGGTTGATGTGTAGATACATCTGGCACGCGAGTGATTCTTCCATCGTTAAGTAATAAAAAGTCAGAGGTAACAATATTTTCACTTAGACGGTTTCTGGAAAAGTAACAGTTATCATCCCAAAGAGACGAGTGGGTATTAAAATCTCCACAAAAAATACTGGATTCTAACACATTAAAAGATTGCATCCAGTCAAGGTTTGCATGATCTGTTCCCTTAGGATAATAAACAGAGAAAATGTTTACACACAACTGACTATTTATCTTGATTTTCGCACATGCGCAATAGCTATCACAATCGTTTATACTGGTAGGACTCAATAAATCATAATCCAAGTCATGACGAATATAAATTGCAGCCTGGACTTTATCACTGTTTGTGTTGATTATGGGGGGATAATAATACCCCTTCAGTTTTGGTAGCTTGCGTTTGTTAACATTTAATGACTGTAAGGCTAGAACATGGTGGTCTGTTTCAGACAAATATTGTTCCAAATAATGTAAATTAGTAACTAGCGAGCGACAGTTCCACTGAAATACTGAAAGTTTTTCACTTTTCATACTACAAAAACTAAAAACATATGGAAAATCAACTATAACTAGGGTCTAGAAAAAGAGTCATCAAACTTTTAGCTCTTTTTGTTAGTGCTACGCCAATGGAGACTGAAAGGAAGTAGATCTCCAGCACGCTCAGTACCACATGGTAGGAAACTGTATTGGAGAGTGTGGGTAGAAGTTACCCCTCCAGTCATAATAACCAGGAGGGTTGGCTGCATGACGGTAGTTGCGCGCAGCTTTCCGTGGCTTCTCCCACAGCAGTCTTCCGACGTTGCGACCAATGTTTCCAGCCAGGGTACTGCTGCCTCGTCTGGTGGGATGGAGGCGATCGTAGCGAAGACCAAAGGGTGGCAAGTTGTCATGGCTGATGAAGACGATCTTGTCGTTGTCAGCCAACTCCGTGAGCACCATCGCGTTAAACAAATCACGCTTCTTCTGGAGTGATGGGATAAGGACAGGAGCCAGCTGGCTGACAACAAGCTTCGACATGGGGCTACGCGCAGCCACAGTGTGGACGGCCTCAACAAACTGCTTGCTGGCGGAGCGCGGGTCCTGCTTCTTTAGATTATTCACCCCACAATGGAACAGGACGACTTTCGGTGGAACAACAAGCTCATCTTGGGTAGCAATGAACGCAGGAACAATGTCACTGATGGTGGGAGCAAACTTCTTGCAAACTGAAAACTTGTAAGACATCGCCAATCTCTCTTCTTGCACTCCTCCCAGTATAGAATCATGTAGAATGACACAGTCACGTTCCAGAGCAACAGCGACCACATCATCTAAGGCTTGCTGTATTTGACTTGGCCTACCTACTTGTACCCCTGTCTTCGTGATTGCGTCATGTTTTGCATTGACGTCATCATTTACGTCATGTTGGTAATGTTTTACTACTTTCTTCTTTTCATTTTGATTACCTGCAGAGATGACTTGCGACGGTGAAGGGTAGATTTTAGAGATTTTTGGACTATCATCTACAGTAAGTGATTTAGACTTCACTACGGCCGCATATGAGACTTGAGGAATGGTCGATGGCAGTCGAATCATCTGCTCGCCACCCTCCACTGCGGATGCCGATTGCCGATCTATTTTGTTGATGAGCTGTTTGATCAAACTCGATTGATCGCTAATCAACACGTGCAGCTCTTTGATTTCCGTTTGCATAGTGTGGATGACTGCTTGGAGCTCACTTACTTGCAGTTGATTTTGGCAACTACTGCAGTCGTGGTCAGGAATGACTTCTGTGACCGCAGTCACTGTTGCCGGCTCCATCTCTTTTTCCTGCCTCACCTCGTCTTCTGTCACCATTTCTTCTTCATCTTTCGCTATCCGCTTCCTTCGTCGTAATGTTCTTCGTGCCGTCATGATGAAAACTAGCTGATTTCCCCGGTTTTCACAAATAAAATTGGCAGCTACAGTTAGGCCGTTGTTGACATGATGGGACCGGAACCCGCAATATAAGCAATATTATTCAATATAATATATATATATATATGCAATATAAGCAATATTATTGATAGCAGCAAAAAATAATTACACTAAATGAAATATGAGAGTGGCCCTTCAATTATTTTGAGTAGTATAGTTTATAGTCTCTAAATATTTCTTCACACCTAACAGAGCCTTTCCATTCTGGACCATAGATGTATTTCAATTTCTGTTTGAGTAGTGAAACAAAAAAATGGTTACACCCTACACTTTGTTGCAACCAAGCATAATAATAAGGTGTCCTTTACACGAGTTACCCAGCAGATGTATTATTTATGAGATATTCAGTCTTATTCCATTCCCCTTTGTGTCTCAATGCATACTGATATCAGGCCAACTAGTCCTAACAATAACCCCATAATGCCAGATGTCAGGATGAGCAGCTATTTAAAGTAGATCTGTGCTGGAGACTAAACTTCTTTTTCGAGGTGGGCGTCTAACCATCGTATGAAGGCAACTCTTGTGTTTCTGATGAGCTGAGCTGAACTGATGTAGCCAATGTAATCAGATTTTAAGTAATAAATGGCAGGGTTCCCACAAACAAAATTCCATATGTAACCCTGTGTAAATATTAGAAGGCCAGGACAGTTCCCACTAACTGACTGACTGCAAACATTTATAAATTAGAGACAGAGAGGGAGGGAGAGCTAGTTGGAACTAGAACAGTAGAATTAAATGTATATTATAATAGTGAGTTATTCTCAAGGTAGGTCTTACTTTTGGTTAGCAGAAAGAAATTAGTCACTTGTATTTTGGTAGTCAGCAGATAAGAAATTCTTACTTCGTTGCTTCATTTTTTCAGGAGTGATACTTATAGTTGTTTTTCCAGAATATTTAAAATAGTAGTGAAGTAAATAATATAATGTTAGATAACAAGAGATGAATAATTATAGAGTTAAAGTAATTTAGAATGTATAAATTTGAGTAAGTTCATTTGTTGTAAATATGTTTAATGAAAATTAAAGAGACTTGTATTTTGGAAGTCAGCAGAGAAAGTAATTCTTACTTTGTTGCTTCATTTTTTCAGGTCTTCTGTGTGTTCTCCTCTGTCCCATCCTCATCACACAGAAGAGTCCGAACCCACACTTGATTCTTTACAAACACCCCATCAAGTCTACACATACCTAATTTCTATAATTTTCCAAGACCATTATGTTCACTAACAATTGCGCACCAACTTAATGTTTTGTGTGAATGTCAAAGTCTGTCGTATACTTATTCATTACCACAGTCTTGAGACGTGTTGTAGAAAATGCAACCTTGCCCCCTGCGCCGGTCCAGCAGCACTGCTTTGCCAGGTTATTGGTCACAGTGGTGAAGAAATGGAAACTCTGATGGTATGGCCCTGTCACCAGAGCATCAGACCTTGCAAAGATCATCCGGCAAGGCAAGGTGCAAGGAGACAGAAGAAGAGGAAGACAGAAAGAGAGGTGGAAGAACAACATTCGAGAATGGACTGGCTTGACAATGAACGAAGCCAGGAGGGATGCTGAGGACAGAGAAAGACGAAGTACACGGGTTAAATTATCATCTGAGGTGCCCAAACTATCTTCGAGTTACGGGATGAAATAGGATAGGATAGTGCACAGATTTATCGCTGCGAAAGCATCATCTAAATCGATCTTTAGCTGTAGTTCAGTAGTTTTCAAAAATGTTCTAAATAGTATTACTACTTACTACACTCGTTTCAACTTCTTTTTTAAGAAGTTCTGTCTCCAGTTCTTTAAGAGCTTCTTTTGAAGTCAATGGAAATTCTACATTGGCAGGCAGAATTAGCGCAGGCTGTGCTGCTGAACTTCCCGTAAGTTTATCCTCAATCCGCCGCACATACCCAGTGAGGTCTCTCACTTCCTGCCTGAGCGATTCAACAGCAGTGAAGATCTGAACAAAAGGATCTGAAACATGATAAAACATGCATTCATATGTAATAGATTAAAAATTTCATTGGCTTCGACTTTCAACTGAAAACATTGACAGTTTCAAGTAAGGGACTTTCTCAGTGGCTATGCCGACTTGCCACATTGACCTTTAACGGATCACGCATTAAACATTCCGATCCATATGACACAGGTTTCTCACAACCCTTACATTATAATGCATCTCTGAAAAGAAAATGTATGGGTCCTGGGTGATCCACCTCACCTAGAAAGGTATATTTACATGGGTCTTAGTGAAAAGTTTGACTGAGAACAACATGTTTATACCTCTCCTTATAATGCAGATCACCCAAAACCCATAAATTCCATCACACTATGCATATACCCGTCGAATGGCTTTTTCTAAGGTACCTGACCACACTCTGTATGGCAAAACCATGTAGCTGCACCGGCTTTGCCTCAATCCTCTCTGGATAGTTTGAGTTCTAGGGCCGATGTTGTTTGATCACCTGATTACCACTCATTCCCCCCCCCCCTCCTCCAGCTTCCTTAGTTAATGAACTAACTTGTGACTAATGTTTGGAGAAAAGTGTTGACAGGGCTTCCACATGCAATCATAAACATTTCTGCAGTTATATTGATAGGTCAGACGAACAAGATTGAATTTCACATAAATTTGAAATATTTCACTAGTTTGTAAAACGCTCATTTGCTGATCTGAGTGGACCAAACACTTAATTGTTTGGCACATGCAACAGGCTCCTAAATTGTACAACCCACAATTTATTTCTGTGATTGTTGGTCAACTACAGACGACAACAAAATAATAACAACAGCAACCATTATAGGAGACTGGCCCTTATATTTATGCGTGTAGTACTAGTATATAAGAAATTGGATTATTCCACACATTGTAAAAGATATTTTATTACATTTTTGTTGTTGTGACTTCCACTTTACATTTTGCGTCAATTAAATGTTATATTGTTTGCAAGAACTGCAAGGAGGCTCTAATCTGAAAAGCTTTCATCTTTGCTTCATTGACAACTCTCATTATATTTTACACTAGTGGTTTTTGTACCCTGGCAAGCCAGGGTACACAGGTTGCTGTTTAAAATGTAGACAGAGAGACAACTGTTGTGAGCGAGTTTCATTTGGACGATGATACCTCCCCATATCCTCCTTGATACCTCACCATACCCACCCACTCTGATATCTCCCCATCTCCCTCCCCCCCCATGATGCCTCACCATACCCCCTTGATACCTCCCCGAATCCACTTGATACCTCCCCATACCCCCTTGATACCTTCCGTAACCCCCTTGTAACCTACATGTACCCTCCTTGATACTTCCCCGTTGATCGTTTCGCAGGTATGGATGAAAGGAATCGACTCTGTTCTGAAGTAAATTTACGTCCCCAACACCAAAGCATATAGGGGACGAAGGGAATCGACCATCACCATACCCCCTTATATATACCCGTATCCCCGTTATGCCTACCCATGCCCCTTTAAACCTACCCGTAGCCCCCTTTATCTACACGTACTACCCCATCCCGATCCTTGGTACTACTACTACTACTACTACTACTACTGCTACTGCTGCTACTACTACTACTACTACTACTACTACTAATATTGAATATAGAATAATACATATAGAAATCATAAAAAACACCAAGGTTTTAAAATAAAATTTGAGATAAGATATAATAATAATAATAATAATTTATTATTAGTTTATAAATAATAATAATAATAATAATAATAATAATAATAATAATAATAATAATAATAAATTAAAGGTAAAAAGCCTAAATTAAAAAGAAAAATATCCATATTGTAGTGTAAAAAAAAAAAAGGCCCGCTTGAGGATTGAACTCGGGTCTATATGGGGAAACATGCTGAAACCTCAATTTGATTTTTAATGGAAGCGCGTGGAATGAGGCTATTGCAGTTTGTGGACATTTTGTTTATTAATTTATCTCAGAAACGGTTAAACGTTCGGTAAGGAAATGTCGGCTATAACGATTTGGCGGGTTTTGAGCACACAACAGGCCGATCCACAGCGCCCAGCACCTGCCCAGATCAGCGTCCATACCGGACAAACTTTATAGTAGAGGCGAAGAAGGACTTCCGGCTAAGCAATTTATATATATAGATGAAATAAAGGTCTCAAACGTCACACGCCTTGGTTTTTGACAGGACTGTCTTCAGTGTATGACATCCCTGCCCAAACAGTAAACCCAACCAAAAAGTGTGGGAAAATTGTCACACAAAACTGTGTAAAAAGCCTCAGTGGCTCTGTGCTTTAAATTTGTGAATTAAAAACTAGTGCATGACGCATCCCATCTAGCAAGATATATATTCACAAGTTTTTCTAGAAATCGGCTTTACCAATCAGTCACAATCGCCAATATCACAAAGTGTGACACAAAAAGTGTGACAAACAAACAAACCGACGAGTGACAATTTTTACGTGTATGGTAATAAAGAAAAACAAAGAACTAAAAAAATCAAAATGTCTTGCCTTGCTGAGAACTGCCACAAGGAGTCAAGGGTGGTTGCTCTGCCAATCCGGCACTTCGTAGTTCACTGGGCCCTATAAGCATTGATATTTTATTTTATCGCTGCCAATCCAGTTTGTCTGTCCCAAATACTGGAGGCAGAGGATAACAGAGAATGTCTTTCTTTGCTATAAACATGCAGTTTTACACAATTCAACAAAATTATGATTACTCTTTATTAGAAAAGGTTGGATTGAAAGCACACTGTCTCTTAACTATCCCTATCCTATCCTATCCTGTAACTAGGAGGTCGTTGGGGCACCACAGATGATCTTTTAACCAGCGTACTCCATCTTTCTCCTCCTGCTTGAAGCAGTTCCGCGGGTATGTTGTCCACTCCCTCTGACTTCCCTTTCTTCAGCGATTGCACTGCTGCCTCAACTTCTTCTCGGAGAATTGAGAGGATTTCTTTTTCTTCTCTGTTCTGGGGACATTACATTACATTACATGGTTATTGCCTTAGGTCCAGCGGACTCTTCTGAGCCAAATCAGGGGACATGCTAGAACTGATGGGTCTCCGTTTGGTGTATGGTTGTAAAGGACAGAGCAGTACTCTGTCCATGTGTCCAAGACTTCTTGTTCTTCTATAAAGCATATGCCAGACTTGCTTTGGATCATGGAGACCTTGGGGTTTAACACTTGTCAGCCGCTTCACAGTCTGGTAGGCCTTCTTGCTGTTGTTCTTGTTCAGACTGTTCTCTATTTCCTGGCATTGATCTTCTATCCAGTTCTCCTTGGCTGTGTGCATACCTTTTCAGATGTCATTATTGATTTTTCGGTAGGCATCAGCTCCCTGTGAGGTGTTCTTTTTCTTTTTCATCTCACTTCGTTTATCAAACAGATCCAAAAGTTCAAGTGTGATCCCAGAAGAGGAGAAGCAATGCTTGACGCCCTCACCATTATCTGTAACAAGATCTGGCAGAATGGGGAGTGGCCTACACCATGGACCCAGACGCTTGTCATCTCTCGTCAAAAAACGATAACCTTCAGTAGTGTGAAAATTACCACACCATCAGCCTCATCCGCCATCCCAGCAAGGTCCTACTGAAAATAATACTCAACAGGTTGAAACCCCAAGCTGAATAAATCATAGCTGAAGAACAAGCAGGATTCAGGGCAGGGTGAAGTACCACTGAACAGAATGATCTGAGAGAAATACCTACAGCACCAACAACATCTATATCATGTGTTCGTAGACTTCATGAAGGCATTTGACTGAGTCTGGCATGCAGCTCTTTGGGCAACTATGAGAGTGTACAACATCAGCCCTAAAATTATTGAAGTCATCAAAAGCCTGTATGACAAGGCTACTAGTGCAGTCCTCCATAACAGCGCTATCGGAAACTGGTTAAGAACAACCATTGGTGTGCATCAAGGATGCCTACTCTCTCCAACACTCTTCAACATCTTCCTAGAGCGCATCATTTTACATGCCCTTGCAGATCACGGGCACAGTCATCATAGGGGATAGAACATTCTCCAACCTCCGTTTTGCAGATGAAATTGGTGGATTGGCTGGAGAAGAACAAGAACAGCTAGTACAGAGGATCGACACCACCTCAAGAGCTATGGGATGGAAATAAGTGCAGAGAAGACCAAAATGATGACCAACAACACCAATGGCATTAACACGGACATCAAAGTCCAAGGCCAATTCCTCAACACAGTAGCTTCAAATATTTAGGAGCGAGCCATTGTATCAGACCATGTGTCCCGACAGGAAGTTCTCTCCAGGATCGCACAAACCACTGCTGCCCTGACAAGGTTGAAACCCATTTGGGAAGACAGGACCATCAGCCTACATTCCAATGTAAGACTGCTAGTGCTGCGCTTTCTTCTCATCTCCATCTTCCTATACTTTTGCCAAACATGGACCATCACAGCAGATCCACAACGAAGAATACAAAGCATGGAGATGAGGTGCTACAGAAGACTTCTAGGCATTTCCTATAACCAGCACATCACCAACGACGAAGTTCGACAGACCATGACTCAAGCCATTGGGCAACACGATGAGCTGCTCACAGTGGTGAAGAAACGGAAACTCCAATGGTATGGCCACGTCACCAGATCATCAGGCCTTGCAAAGACCAGCATGCAAGGCACAGTGCAAGGAGGGAAGAAGAAGAGGGAGACAGAAAAAGAGGTGGGAGGACAACATTCGAGAATGGACTGGTTTTGACACTGGGCGAAGCCATCAGGGTTGCTGAGGACAGAGAAAGATGGAGCATGCAGACCTGTGCACATCTACGGATTTTCCGTATTTTCTCCGATTTTCATGAGTAGAATATGGATTACTTATTAAAATTCAATTAAAATTCCGAAATTCTGATTTTTTTACTTGAACTGTCATTACAGCTTGCTACTGAAAATTTTTAAAAACTACTGAAATTTGGTTTGTTTGCAACTGATGAGCATTTTCAGTGTGCACAGGTCTGAGTACGCTGGTGAAACGATCATCTGTGGTGCCCCTACGACTTCCGAGTTACAGGATAGGACAGGATAGGTATGGAATCAGAGTAACTCTAGAACATAAGGGTGAGCGAATCAGTCTTTACCTGTTGAAATAATAAAACTTATTTTTTCCTACAATACTTATTGACAGTTCTGGTTCATGTTAGTGTCATTTGGATTTACATATGAACCGAAAAAGCCATGAGCTTAATCAATCAAATGGATGTCTTAACATAAATCATATTGTTACATGATAGGTGAAAATGGAAATAAAGGATTAAGAAAAAGAAAAAGCATACGAAAAAATAATAAGCATCAAAATCATATGACAGAACATACCTCTGCAATGAATAGACTGTGCAGTAAACAGGGGTGGTACTGGTAGTGGCATTGCAGTTCTTTGGGTCAGGGTTGGAGTCTGAGACCGATGATCTGCAGGGAGAACATTATATTAAACACAATACGTAAATTGTTTAGCTCATATTATCGTCCCTGCTAGTGACTACAGTTGTTGGCAATTCTTTCATCAGCGACAGTCACATGAAATATATAATCGGTACAAATTACAACTACTATTATTTTATTTAATTGACCACTGATTGTTACAGGTGAAATATAGATCCAGCCCCGATGCTTGAATCTGTGTAAATTGTATTAGAGTTTTTATACACGCAGCCCGTTTACTCATAAACAAGGCAGAGTCGTTGTATAATCTCAGCAACTTTAATCAGCAAAAGACAAACAGCACCAACTGCTTTCAAAAACTCTCACACACAGGCAAGTACTGTATATATAACACAGTACAGTGTGGCCTATAAAACTTTAGAACAATCCAGAATGGTATAAGTCTAATCATTAGTCAATCAAAAAACATATCCTCATAGAAAATACACACTGTGTTACGTCATAGAATCATCTACATCATTCTGAGGCTGGCTGCTCGCCGCGAGATCAAATTCGAACTTTCATTCGGTGATAAACAATTCCAGAAATATAGATATTGCTACAACAATATTAATCAAAAGAAAACATTCTGCAAAGCTTTTCCTGCATCTACATAGAACCAGATGAAAGGTAAATAAATGCTATTGAATGCTTCACTATGCAAAACAAATATTCATAAATATGTTTATATTCGTGACACTGCTACCCAAAAAAATTTATAATTTTTTTTTTAATTCAATAAAACCTTAAGAACAACTAGATAGACACTACTCTCTAACAAACATAATCAACAATATTTATCTATTTATATATGCTAGTAGTAATAATTTTAACTGTCGATCAGACAGTTCTATAAACTTATCAATATATCCAATTCAACCCCTAAAGTTCAAGTATAAATTTTAACTTAAAAAACTATAAATCTTATAAGATCTTACAGGAAGAAGGAGTAGGTTCAATAATAACTTCATCAGTATTCTGCTCCTCATCATCCAAGAAGGCTGGCCTAAAACAAAATACAATATTAAATAAATGCATTAAATAGGACTTTAAGGCCATGCTGCATTGAAGATAGAAAATCTGTTGCAGATCTTAATTCTAAATTCAATCAATTCTGGAACAAAGGATGACAGTGTCATGCAATAGTGCTATGCAGTGTTTCCCAAAACGCACATGTGTGCGTCAGAGACGCACAAAAATCTGAAAAAGGACGCATGAAAAAAAAATTGGCGCGTCACAAGGGACGTAACGTTTTTTTTTTACTGCCGTTATGTATCCTGGCACCTCTGAGCTATCGTGCGCCCGAGCCGAGTAAGCGCGGTGATCTCCCCTACCCACTGACCGCGCTGACATGCATGCGCAGCCTTTTTGTTTGCTTCTGAAAAGCTGAAACATGTCGCTCGACACATGGCTACGGAAAACGATAACCCGCAGAAATGCGGAAGACAATGCACTCGTTGAATGTTGAATCATCATTTTCAGTTCTCCCTAGACTAGGCAATGATGATCTTGTCTGTAACACGCAGTTGAACAGATTTTTTTTTCTCTTTTTTTTTTCTTCTGGTCATCGACTTAGTCCCCTCTAACACTAACTGCTTTTACAGAGACAATTTGTCAGTACATGCAGATTGATGTGTGTAAATTGTCTTATGACCATTTCATGTTTGCTCTATGGTCATTTTATGTGATTTTAACTAAGGTTCCTCTAGTCAATGATGGATTCCTTTGTAACATTTATCAGAACAGTATTCCTTTTGTTGTGTTGCTTGTTTTATGGCTATTCATAATTTTCAATAAAGTTGCATTGAAAACTAAGCTTTGGTTGACTTTGAGGTGTATTTGTGTGTCCGTGATGTTGGTAATCAAAATCAAGATAAATGTAGGAATTGTAAGGGGACTCTCAAATTTTGTAAGGGGACTCTTGAAATTTTGCACCAGAGTCCCAAGGACTCTCTGAAAAAAAAGCTGTGGGAAACACTGCTATGTAAGACAGACGAGTTTGACCCGTCTCATAATTC
The DNA here is from genome assembly GCA_036898135.1 of Oncomelania hupensis. NCBI lineage: Eukaryota > Metazoa > Mollusca > Gastropoda > Littorinimorpha > Pomatiopsidae > Oncomelania > Oncomelania hupensis. Next base: position 14,446,482 of record CM072515.1, read on the forward strand.
AATCAGCATGCGTAAACTGGCTTGGATAAAGTAGATTGACAATCTACTTTATCCAAGCCAATTTACGCATGCTGATTGACAGTATGACATTGACATGCTGACAGTCCAAACTTTTAAAAAAAAAAGGTTACATGGATCGTGCTTAGAGCTTTTAAAATTGCTTGATATAGATCTACGTATTGTCAACCAAAAATGGTGTAAATATTGGTGCCAATATTGTGATGAATATATTCAGATGCGATTTTGAGCAGATGTTTTGCACAAGTTTTACGCACAAGTGCTGTAAAAATGTGTCATCAATTTTGAATACACAAAAAAATATGCATTAATGCAATCCTGATGTTGGCATTATATAACAATCATATTAACATGGTCTAACCAGGGTGAATTTGCCTTTTAATATTTATGGCAGGGAAGGAGGAACCAGGGTCTAAATGTTTAAAATGAGATAAATTTAGATTAATCATCATTCCATGCGATTCAGCTGAAGATCTCCATTAGTAATAGTATTATCAATTCAAAGTCTCTGGGCTGAATGTTCTTCAAAACTGTAACCTTCTTTTGGACATGATAAATAAGTCAGCTTTTGTCAATTTTGTTTTGCAAAATGTTGATAATTTTCGTCAGTCAATATTGAGAATTTTATGGAATTACTTGTTTCTTATCGATCGAAGCTTCTAGACCTTACGGGTAACAGTTGGTCGAATCTAAACATTACATGATGCAAGGCATTGAATAGTTCCGGTGACGAGTTTTATTTTGATTGGGTGTTATTGTGTCACTCATGTTGGAACGTTCTAACGTTTTCTCGATTGTCTGCTTGTAAGGATGATCTTTGTAGTGATTTTCTAAAAGCGATCTTGTATGCAGTTATTGATGTTTGCTGAATAAAGTTGGAAAACCTTATACGATGACTCCTGCCTTGTTGCTGAGTGAACAAGTTGTGTGGATAAACGAATTCGAGTTACAAATATCAAGATTCAAGCATCGGGGTTGAATCACCTATTGATAAAATACTGTGTAACTTATAATTGGTGTAGAACAAAATCAAATTAATCTCTCGATCCTTACCTATTATTTAAATTTAGTTGTTAGGGCGATTTTCTATCAATTTCGTAATACAAAGTGTTGAAAAGAAAACTTTGTTTGGGTACATGAATCAATAAGTAATGAATCATTTTACCGGGTTTTACGCCTTTTTGGTCGTCTTACATCATCCTGTGTCTCATCACCAGATGTTTGCAGGTCAGACTCGTACTGAGACTTGTTCAAACGTTGCCGTACATAGTCCCAATCATCTGTTAAAAAGAGAAAGTTAGTTATGCATTATTGCATAGAGGTTTTTAATCTTATAAAAAAAATTAACTTATATAGCATAATATGACTATACATATATATACATATGTACTAATGATAAAGATGTTTAACTTTCCCTCAATCACAGGTACATGATCAAATCAGGGTGCATTGCTGCTTAGACATCTTTCTTGCGCAACACATAATAGAAGTTGCAGCACAGGTTTAATTTTTCAGTAGTCAAAGCATACTGGGCCAACAAGTTCTAGCACAAACCCCAAAATTTCAGGCGCTGGATAGGGCAGCTGCTACTGCTAGTGGAATGCCAATTATTTACTGGAAGTGGAACCAAACACATACACATTGCTCTCAAGTGGGATTTTTTTTAACCCCAAAGGCACAAACAAACATGTACTGTTCTCCTAAACAAATGTGTCACACAGTGTGAGTGTGTGTGTGTCTATATGTTGCGGGAACCTCATAAACTTGCAAGGTACTGCCGCTGGACCTAAAGCAACAACCATGTAATGTAATGTAATGCAAGGTACTAAAACAAACTAAACATAATTTCCAGCGAAAATATTCACTGAGATTGTTAGAAAGAGTACATAAATTTAAATACATAACTTCTCTCTCCTTAGGCACATGGATTAGATCAGATTGGATTGTACCCACACGGTTAAGGGTGCTGAACATTTCTCGTAATCCTATATACCTACATGTGTATGTGTTGTGAGTATAATGTTTGCTGAGCTTTAAACGTTTCCTAAAAAGACAAAGAAACCAAGACTAAGTAATATGTTGCTGTTATGATAATGTAATTACCAAAGCGATGCATTAGGTCAACAACAAAAAAAAGTCTGTTTACGGTAACATAGGAGAAAAAATTGTCGGTCAGTTGGTTTACTTTTTTTTCTTTTTCTAAACCAGTGCTTCAGATTGTTTTCAGACATCATGGGCCCAATGACCCATGGCCATGCAAAATGATGGGTCAATTTTGAAAAAGATGGGTCATTGACAATCGAAGGTATTCATATCGTATGTTCACCTAGTCCTTCTTGATTTTTATGACGCGCCAGGCTGGCGCATTCACGTTGACTGTTACGCGCCATTCTGATAAAATATGCGCCAATGGCGCGGGTGCGCCAACAATCTGAAGCACTGTAAACCCATTTTCACATTGGGTGCGATTATTTTGGCTTATTTCTTCTTTTTTTTCCAGATATCGCAAAAAGAAGTTTAGGGTCGGGCCAAAAAATAAGGTTGGTCGGGATACCGTAAACAGACATTAATTTTTTTGGTGTGGGCCTTACCTGAAGCAAAATTAAACTCACCATCGACAAAGAGTTCCCTGATAGGGTAAGCGTGCCATAAAGGATCCGGCTCTTGACGTTCTTTCACAGCTTTGTTTATTTTCTGGGAGTTTTTGTAGTTCGGCCACACTGCATAACTATTGCCATTGCGCCAGTTGGTGGGGATAATTGCGACTTCGTTTTCATCGGTGAAGTTGACAATTGCATACATCTTCTAGCGTCTAGGCAAAAGAAGTGTGTTCAGAAGTTACCAGAGAAACCAAATCATAAGAGCTGGATGCAGGAGACATAAAACACCATTGAATACACTATTACTAAACCTTGTCACTTGATTAATTAAATACCGAAAGAATCAAACTTAAACTAATGCATGACTGGATACAGAGTTTGGGTTAATCTGGCTATTGGCAGATTTAGCAGCCTATAATAAATCCAGACTCTCTTCTTGTAGATCACCTCCAATCTTTTCCTTAATTATTTCATATAGTATACATTCAGTCCATGTATTGGCTAAGCTTGTACACTAATTTTAGCAAGAAGTGTCATGTTACTATTCTATTCCCTGCAGGCTCACAATGCACTGTCATATCATCAAAACTGTCAACATCAGAATCAACAATCTTTTTATCCTCTACAACATTCTGTTCTTCATCCATATGAAGTGGGCGTGTCCTTTGTTGACAATGTCACAATGTGGGTTTTTCAAGATTTTGCAACATGTATCATGAGAACTTTCACTAGTCTATGGCTGTCTTTGCCTGACACAACATCTCGAACTGCATGGCTTGATCGCACGCGGCGTTTTCGCATTTCAGAGCCCTGGGAAATGCTGATTTCCTTCGAACTTCATCTACTTTGTGTAACAGACACATTTTCTGCTCGAAAATGGAATTGTGAGTCCAGATGCAGCGACAAAACATTCAGAAAGCAAGCAGGAAGTAGCACGAGGTTTCTTGGAGCGGTTCGTATTTTGCCGTTTTCGCGGCAGTGGCTCGTTATTTTAGATTAGCAGCCGATGTTGTGATTTTGAGGCCGAAGTTGGCTCCCCCTCCCACCTCCCACCCTTCCTATTATTTTAAATGGCAAATGTTTAATGTTGAAGATCTTAAAAACTAATAAACGTAGCGCCCCCCCCTTCCCCCGTCCCCACTCCACCTCTCCACCCCCACCCCCCAAAAATTACATGTGAGAAGTGGACCATTTTTGAAACAAAGCCAACAATTACTTTCAATGACAAAAAGTGATGTTTGGTCAAAACTCTAGACAGTATTGCCACCTAGCTGTCGCTTTCAGAAACCCTTCGAATTAGGCTACCTGCTGAAGTGGGCTGCCTGGTTTCCTCAAAAGCCGCTTGATTTTTCCCAGAAAGTTTTCAAAATGAAAAGCAGAAAAGTGATCAAGCGAACAAAAGCGTCTAACAGCCCCAGCAAGGTGCAATATGTTGTGAAAATTGAAAGAAATTGAAAGAAATAGAATTTATGCCATACACTACTGATGTTTGTTGCAAAAAAATATAACCAGAGTTGGTCAGCATTGTCACCGTGACTCTGGCAGTAGGCCTACACAGGACAGGCAAGACAGCACACTCACAAACAGCAGTAAAAAGTAGGAATAATTTAAACTTCTTCTGATAAAATTCCTTTGAGCGCAACATGGCCACTATACAGAAGAAACTGGCGGAATTCTGTAGCTATCTAATGATCAAGAGACTACACTTCCATTAAAAATTCTGATGGTTGGTAGTCTTGAAAACTTAATAGAAGCTTAATTAATTGGCTTTCGTTTTCCAAAACATCAAGAGTCGCCTAACAACACCTAGACAAATACAGTGCATGTATTTAGGTGGAAACTGTGTTTCAGTTACCATTCGAATGGATAAAGTTTCAAGTGGGGAGGCACCAATGTGCTGTTGTGGCTGCTGTCGTGTGGCAAAATGATGGTCAGTTCTATGTTCAGCATTAGACGCAGAGAATGTCATCTTGCCTAACCTGCACACTCCTTCCTGTGTGCAATGCTCACACGCAAACTATCCTGCATGCCCTTTAACCTGCTTGCAAAATGCACGAACAGGTGCATCACATATAAAACATTTAATATGAATTTAACAGACGCATGCATGTTTTCAACAGTCAGTGGCTGCGCCTCTAACTGATGGGGAACATCTCGTTACTCCCCCCGTATCACTACTCCCCCGGCTCGTTACTCCCCCAGCTCGTTATTTTGAACAAAGTTCGACCTATTTCGTCGCCTATAGGAGACGAACTAGGTAAACTTTTTAGAAAAGGGTTCGGGTAAGGGTTAGTTGCAGAGCTATCCCTAACCCTTGCCCTAACCCTTTTCTCTACAAAAATCACTTTCCGATTCCTACATTCTTAAAATAACGAGCTGGGGGAGTAACGAGCCGGGGGAGTAGTGATACGGGGGAGTAACGAGCTGACCCCAACTGGTGCATAATCCCCACAATCTTTAAGAAAACGATTAACAGAGGCTGGCTTTGAAGATCCACAATACAGTTCAATGATAAATGGTTCACTGATGACGTCGAGAATGGTAATTCTGCCGAGATTGGGCCAAAACTGATTGGTTGCACTATGAAACATGGGCAATCCATTAATATTTATTTGAATTCTTGTACTATCTGTTGAGCTGAACTGAGGATAGTTCTTTAAAATTATAATTTTCAAAAGAGTATAGAGTCCAAAATGGAAATATGAACCTTTAATTTAAATTTCTTTGATTGCATATGTTCTTGGCGTGTGAATTAAAGTTCTTGGATCTTTTGGTAAATGAGGGTGAGCAGGGCGTAAAATAAACAATAAATCTGAAACAGCACTGTGAGAAATGTCATGACTACTCGCCCATTCTGAAATCTGGGTTGTGAAATTTTCTTCACAGTTTGCGTGTGATTTATTCTCAATCAACGTGTCACTGTCAGTGTTACTATCAGTATCACTGTCAGATTCCCTCACAAAATTAGGCTATAGCCTCACCTGACGAAGTACACCTAACGCTAGTATTTACACGATCAGTGGCATCTGCACAAGCAAGCACGACATCAATAGACGATAGTCTAATATAATTATCTCCTTTAACAGCACTACATTCAGCGCTGTGCTGATAGTGTTAGCAGTACTACAACAAGAAGAATCTTCCAAGACTGCATTAGTACTAGTATAGTAGATCTAATTCCTATATTATTAGTAGATCTAAGAGAACAATTAATGTGCTCCTGCACCCTTTCTACAATACGTATTCTTTTCGTACGATATGACAGGTTGCACTGATTTGTTCCTTCCATGTATGTATTACCGTATTACCGTATCAAATCAGATATTAATATAAAACTTACTATTTCAAAAATCAAACACCCGATTTTTTCCGTTTCCACTCGATCGTCACCTCCAGAAGAAAATTGCGTCATTTGCTGAACCGCACACGTGTACAGATATATTTTTTAAAAAGTTTTGTAATTTCTGTGATCGAAGGCGATAACGCAAGTCTAAACAATTTATAGGAATAAAACTCTTCACAATGACATATTTTTTAATCTTTATTATGATTTGACAAATAAAAATTCGGTAAAAATGTTCGCACTGAATACGAAGGGAGTTAATTTTATTTTGATCATATCTTGTTGACACTCGATATGGGATTGTCTACCTTATAGCGACTAAACTATGCAGGCGGCCCAACGTGATAAGACAATCGGCAAAGATCGGCCGATGACGCCGACAAGTTCCGATCAAAAACCTACCGCGGGCCGCCCTGGTTGTGCTGTTGGGGAGGGGTGATGTTAGCACGGCATCACTGGGCGAAAGTCTTCTACACAGAAGTCACCGGCCAGGGCGGACTAACCTCACGTTACTACAGGTTCAACGATCACGTGCTCAGGGCCAAGGCGAGCCACACTGTATTCGTGGATTTCGGCTGTGGCCAACAGCCTGGAGAGGATTGGGCACCGCCAGGTCTTTTTTGCCAAAGACACACTACATGATGAAACTATCCACTAATTCCATACCGGATCGGTCGTCGCCCGGCTCGACAAGGACCGCGCCTTCCGTTGGCCACCAGGACGGAGGTGATAAATATGCTACTGATGGACAATTTAGCAAGATCCGCACGAGAAACAACATCGTCATAGGAACCTGGAATGTCAGGACCTTAACTGCGGAAGGAAAATTAGAAGAACTGGCCCACGAGCTGGGCCACTATCGATGGAACGTTTTATGTATCGGCGAAGTGCGCTGGAAAGGCCTAGGTAAAACAACGACCGACAAAGGTCACAAGCTCTATTTCAGCGTTAGAGATGACAGGCACGAACAAGGCGTTGGATTCTTGGTCCACAAGAACATTCTAGCCACTGTCATGGGTTGCCGCCCAGTATCCAGTAGACTCATTACCATCCGTCTGAGAGCAGCCCCTTTCAACATCACCATCATCCAGGCCTATGCCCCAACATCAGACTATGACGACAGCGAATTGGGGGATTTTTTATGAAAATCTACAGGCGGTCCTTGACCAAGTGCCGAAGGACATAGTCATAGTGCAAGGCGACTGAAATGCCAAGGTTGGCCAAGATGCGCACCACAACTGGGGAGACACATGTGGACCCCACTGCAACAACGAGACAAATGACAGGGGTCTGAGACTCTTGGAGTTTGCCAGATACAACAATCTGATACTGGCAAACACGCTTGGTCTCCACAAAAACTCCAGACGATGGACATGGCACAGTCCCGGCGGGGAGCATCACAACCAGATCGACTACATCATGGTCAAGAAACGCTTCAGACCAAGCATCAACATTGGCAGGACACGCACTTTTCCAGGAGCAGACATCGGAAGTGACCACGATCTCGTGATGATGTCTTTCCGGCTCCACTTGAAGAGAGTAAATACAGCAAAGTGCACCAGACTGAAGTTCGACCTGGACAAACTGCAAGACCCGGAGGTGGCAGAACTATTTCAGGCCACAATTGGAGGAAATTTGCACTAGTGGCGGTAACAGTCTCCTCTCTGAAAATCCTTATCGGGAAGAGAGGGGACTATAAACTGTTAAAAAAAAAAAATTTGCACCACTGCTCATTTTGGGGGCTAGTGAAATAGATGTCAACACCATGACCACCACGTTCAACTCAGCTGTGACCAATGCCGCCACTGAGATCCTTGGCAAGCACCGACCAAAGAAGAAGCCGTGGATCACACCTGAACTTTTGGATCTGTGTGATAAATGAAGAGAGATGAAAAAGAAAAAGAACACCTCACAGGGAACTCATGTCTACCGAAAAATCAACAATGACATCCGAAAAGGCATGCGCACAGCAAAGGAGAACTGGATAGAAGATCAATGCCAGGAAATAGAGAACAGTCTGAACAAGAACAACAGCAGGAAGGCCTACCAGACTGTGAAGCGCCTGACAAATGTTAAACAGCCCAAAGTCTCCACGATCCCAAGCAAGTCTGGCAAATGCCTTACTGAAGAACAAGAAGTCTTGGACAGATGGACAGAGTACTGCTCCGACCTTTACACCATTATGGATACTCATCAGTTCTAGGATGTCCCGAGAACAGAGAAAAAGAATAAATCCTCCCAATTCTCCGGGAAGAAGTTGAGGCAGCAGTGCAATCGCTGAAGAAGGGGAAGTCAGCGGGAGTGGACAACATACCCGCGGAACTGCTACAAGCAGGAGGAGAAGCGATGATTGCCTTCACCATTATCTGTAACAAGATCTGGCAGAGCGGGGAGTGGCCTTCAGGAGTGTGAAAATTACCGCACCATCAGCCTCATCAGCCATCCCAGCAAGGTCCTCCTGAAAATAATACTCAACAGGTTGAAACCCCAAGCTGAACAAATCATAGCTGAAGAACAAGCAAGATTCAGGGCAGGGCGAATTACCACTGAACAGATTTTCAACCTCAGAATAATTGATGGATTGGCTAGAGAGGAACAAGAACTTGAACAGATGGTACAGAGGCTTGACACCACTTCCAGAGCTTATGGAATGGAAATAAGTGCAGAGAAGACCAAAATGATGACCAACAACACCCATGGCATCAACACGGACATCAAAGTCCAAGGCCAATCCCTCAACACAGTGCATAGCTTCAAATATTTAGGAGCCATTGTATCAGACAATGGGTCCCGACAGGAAGTCCTCTCCAGGATCGGACAAACAACTGCTGCCCTGACAAAGTTGAAGCCCATTTGGAAAGACAGGACCATCATTCTACATTCCAAAGTAAGACTGCTGCGCTCCCTTGTCATCTCCATCTTCCTATATGCTTGCGAAGCATGGACCCTCACAGCAGATCTACAACGATGAATACAAAACATGGAGATGAGGTGCTACAGAAGACTTCTGGGCATTTCCTATACCCAACACATCACCAACGACGAAGTCCGACAGACCATCACAAGCCATTGGACAACACTGTGACCTGCTCACAGTGGTGAAGAAACGGAAACTCCGATGGTATGGCCACGTCACCAGAGCATCAGGCCTTGCAAAGACCATTCTGCAAGGCACAGTGCAAGGAGGTAGAAGAAGAGGGAGACCGACAAAGAGGTGGGAGGACAACATTCGAGAGTGGACTGGTTTGACACTGAGCGAAGCCATCTGGGCTGCTGAGGACAGAGAAAGATGGAGTATGGAGGACTTCCGGTACCTGGCTACCATAACCACAGGCTGTGAAGTCCGTAGGCCTTGCCTCAATTACATAGTATACATAGAAGGTCCACCACTTCTTGCAAGAAATCCAACATCCGGTTTCGATTGACCCCCCAAAAACGACTTTCCTACCTTTTGTGCCCACTTCAAACTCAAACGGAGGGGCCAGACGATGTCGGCTCCAAATTCACTGCGAATTTGTTAAAAAAACGCAGTCACATAAGCTGGTTCGAATTTTGACACGACGCCGCGAGTCGATCCCAATATAGCAACTACTTTATGACCTTTCATTGGTCGCCTAAGAATACTCTCTGTTAGGCCTAATGAAGGGCGGACTACTCAGTGATATCAACAAAATGATCGTTGGAGACTTTATAATCGCTAGAGTGGTCTGCCCTTCATTAGGCCTAACAGCGCGTATTCTTAGGCGACCAATGAAAGGTCGTAAAGCAGTTGCTATACATATTGGGATCGACTCGCGGCGTCGTGTCAAAATTCGAACCAGCTTATGTGACTGCGGTTTTTTTTAACAAATTCGCAGTGAATTTGGAGCCGACATCGTTGGAAGTGATACGAATGTGTTGCTATGAGTGTTTGTGATTCGTCTGGCCCCTCCGTTTGAGTTTGAAGTGGGCACAAAAGGTAGGAAAGTCGTTTTTGGGGGGTCAATCGAAACCGGATGTTGGATTTCTTGCAAGAAGTGGTGGACCTTCTATGTATACTATGTAATTGAGGCAAGGCCTACGGACTTCACAGCCTGTGCCATAACAAGCTCTGCGATCTTGCTGGAGAGTTTTTACTTTCCTGTTAGTGAAACACAGCTATGACCATCACCAGAAGTGGCAAGCGAAACCAACAGAATGCAAAGGGTATGGAAAATGACCTGCGAATCTGCTCCACTCCTCCTGAATTACCGACGGCCTCTGTTCTGACGGACATAGAACCTGAACCAAACCAGAATGTCAGCGGCGCCGTTGAACAATCCACGATTGTAGCCACGGCACCCGAAATCATGAGTGTTGTGTGCGAAACCCGTGAGATCGTGGCATCGCTATGCAGCCGGATTGAGTCTCTGGAAAAGATCATATGGAAGCAAGATCAACAAATTAGCGAATTATTATTGATGACAACCGCGAAGCAGACGACGCGAGAGACACCTAGCAACGCGCTTTCTGAGACCTATGCACAAGTTGCTGCATCCTCCCGATCTAAACCATGCACAAAACAACAGTCGAGGAACGGTCCGAACATCAACTCCACGTCTCAGCTTTCCAAAAAGGATGAATTAGATCTAAAGTCATCGAGAACAAAAAGAGATAACTCCAAAGCGCCGGTTTCGTCACCAAGTGGCGCAGTTTCTGCTGATGACGTCATCAGTAAGGAATGCGGAAATGTTGTCATTTTCCACGATTCGGTGCTGGCAGGCGTGAAGGAGAAGAGACTGGGTCAATCCTATGGTTTTGAGGCCAAGAAGGTGTTTTCGCCTCTCATCAGTGATCTGGTTCCTGCCTTCACGTCTGTCAAAGATCATCCACCACCAGACGTAATCATCGTTCATTGCGGCATCAACAACTTGAAGAAACAAGATGCCAAATCAGCGAGTCATCAGTTTGTAGAGGCCGTCAAGACGATCGTTTCATGCAGCCCGACATCCAAGATCGTCGTGAGCAAGATCGCCCCGGTGCTGAACTTCAACCTTAACAGTAAGAGAGAGTTGTTCAACGCAATGTTGATGACCCAGCTGGCAGACCTCAAGAACATCTCATTCGTCAACAACGACAACGTGCACTTTTACGCCATGCGTGATGGTGTTCATCCTACGAGAAGAGGCTCCAGTACTCTAGCAGGGAACATTGGCCGCCAAGTTGAGCGACTGTTGTGGAAAAAACCGCGGAATTCTGCCCGGCGCTTCAACCGGTCTGCAGATCCCTTTCCTGTTTTTTTTTGATTGGAGAGGTAACTTTTTTCCACACAGCCCTTTTTCATTCCCTGCCTGGCAGCGCTGAGGTCATCAGGTCGATTTGTTGTGAACAGTCATAACAGAGTAGTTGACTAGTTCCTATATAAAGAGCTGAAAATATATTACTCTTTATTTGATGTTTGGGTTTCATAATCTTTAGTTTTTCTCAATCTGTTAATGAGATACGAAAAGTTTACTGTTTTTCAATGGAATTGTCGTTCTGTATCTACTAACTTACAATATTTGCAACAGCACCTGTCTGAGAAAGATTATCACGTCTTGGCTTTACAGTCTTTGAACGTTAGCAACAGAAAGTTGCCTAAACTGAAGGGTTTTTACTACCCACCTGTTATAAACACTGACACTAATAAAGTTCAAGCTGCGGTGTATATCCGTCATGATTTGGAGTATAACATTCAATCAACATCCTTTATTCAACATCAAGATGTTCATTCGGCAGCAATCAAAGTGAAACTTAACAAAGATACATGTGTTAACATTTTAAGTGTTTATTTTCCAAAAGGCACAAACAACACAAACACTGACTGGCTGAAAAGTTTTGACTCATCTGAGTCATGGTTTGTGTGTGGTGACTTTAACACACATTCTCCTTTATGGGATAAAGGTTGCAATTCATGTACAAATAACAATTTTTGTAACAACGTCATCGATTCTAATTTGTTGATTTTAAATGATGGTCGTATTACTCGGATTCCGGATGTATCAACACATCGGCCTTCCGCTTTAGACTTAACTTTTACCACTCCAGATCTTTATTCGGACTGTATGTGGGAAGTGGAATCTGACTCATTAGGCAGTGATCATTTGCCATTGATAATAATATGTGACAGCAGTGTTGAATTTGATATTGCAGAGGATCCAGTGCCAAAATATATTTATAGCCGAGCAAATTGGCAAGATTTTCAAAACGCTTTATTATCATATGATACAAATTTCGTTAATGATGATGATATAAATGTTGCATATAATACATTTGTAAAAGATATACATAATGCAGCTTCAAAATCTATACCCAAAAAACGTGCATACAATAAAAAAGTTCGAGCTGGTAATATATGGTGGAATGATATTTGCAAAAAAGCAGTAGATGAAAAAAAGGGGGCTTATAAAACTTGGTTAAAAAATCGTACTTCACAATCTTTTATAGAGATGAAAATAGCTAAAATTAATTGCAACAAAGTAATTGCTTCAGAGAAACAAGCTTTCTGGTCAAACTACTGCAATTCTGAAATAACTAGTTGTAAGGATTCATCAAAAGTATGGAAAAAATTCTCTGAAATGCAACACGGGTATAGACTCCCCCAGTGTCCTCTGAAGATAGATAGCAATAATTTTCCCACACCCCAAGAAAAATCAGAAGCATTTGTAAAACATTTTGTTACAATAAGTCATTCATCAAGTCTCCCTTCTGACATTAAAGAAGAAAGAGAACGAGAAGAAAAGAGTACAAAGTATGAGCCGCCACCACCTGATAACAATATGTACTTTAATTCTGAAATTACCTTAAAAGAATTACAAAATGTCATTTTGGAACTTAGTCGAAAAAATTCAGCAGTTGGTTTAGATGGTATTTCGTATAAAATACTTTCACATCTGCCTGAACAATGGCTGAATGTACTACATATTATAATACAAAAGGCTTGGATGTCTGGAAATTTACCCGAATTCTGGAATTCCTCTCTGATAATCCCCATTCTAAAATCAGGTAAGCCTCGTGCTGTAGTTTCTAGTTATAGGCCTATTGCCTTAACCTCTCACGCATGTAAAGTTATGGAAAAGATAGTACTGGAAAGATTATTGCATTTTTGTAATAAAACAAGTGTAATTCCAATTAACCAAGCTGGTTTTCAAAAGGGAAGATCAACTACTGATCATCTTGTGAAGCTTACAACGAATATAAAGAAACAATTTGCCAGACGAAAAGGGGTATTAGCTACTTTTTTTGACATCAATAAAGCGTACGATAGAGTGTGGCATACTCGTTTATTGTACAAGTTAAAAAGTATAGGAATTTCAGGTAACATGTACACTTACATTAAAAGTCTTCTTTCTAATAGGAAGATAAAGGTTAAAGTAGGTAATTCTTATTCATCTAGTCAAAACACTGATATAGGAATTCCTCAGGGGGCAATAATCTCACCTGTATTGTTCAATATATTAATTCATGATCTACCTAAAGTGATAGGCAAAAATGTTTCTCTTGCTCAATACGCTGATGATATAGCACTATGGATGAATGTTAATCTAAAAAGAAAAACGTCCCTTTTTGAAATTAAACACGTGACAAATTGTTACCAACGAGAAATAAATTTAATCAGTACTTTTATGATTAAAAATGGGTTAGAACTTTCAAAAGAAAAAACTAATTTAATATTGTTTAGTAATGGACAAGAGCCTAGATTGCTTCCTAAAATCGTGATTGACAACACTGAACTTAAGTATGTGAAAGAAGTAAAATTTCTTGGAGTTTATCTTACAACTCGTGAAGAAACGGAAACTCCGATGGTATGGCCACGTCACCAGATCATCAGGCCTTGCAAAGACCATTCTGCAAGGCACAGTGCAAGGAGGTAGAAGAAGGGGGAGACCGAAAAAGAGGTGGGAGGAGAACATTCGAGAATGGACTGGTTTGACACTGAGCGAAGCCATGAGGGCTGCTGAGGACAGAGAAAGATGGAGTATGCTGGTTAAACGATCATCTGTGGTGCCCCTACGACCTTCGGGTTATGGGACAGGATAGGATAGGATAGGATATCTTACAACAAAATTGAACTGGAAAAGACACATCGATTATCTCACTCAAAAAGCACTTAAAATTTACAATCTTCTAAAAATAATCAGTAGGAAACCATGGGGACAGGACTCAAAAACATTAATACATCTAGCTTGTTCTATGATTAGATCTAAGTTAACGTATGGGCAAGAGGTTTACTTTTCGGCTCCGAAATCGTATTTAAAAACGTTACAAAGCCTAGATAGCAAAGCCATAAAATTAGCTTTAGGAGTATCAGTCCACACACGTACTGAAAAAGTCTATACATTAGCAGGGATAATGCCCTTACTTGATTGGAGAAAATTGGCTTGCGCAAAGTACATTTTGAGAGCAAAAGCAGTCCTGAATTACAACAAAGAAGAGATATTGTTAAGATCAGACACAGACTTCCCTAAACATGCAAAAAAAGTTTCTTCTTTTGAAACAATTGCAACATATACAAAAGATCTTATGCAAACTGTTCAAGAAGACTTCGTAGTTCTAGATCCAATTTCCTGTACGTCGCCATTACCACCGTGGGAACTTAAAACAGCCTATTTTGATATTCATTATTGTACAGAAAATAAATCTAATAATGCAGCCATTCTGGCCACAAAGGCTCGATTACACCTGGAAAGCAAATATTATCAACATTTAAAAATTTATACAGATGGTTCTGTGCTAGAATCATCCGATGCAGGAGCGGCATATGTAATACCAGAATTAAATATAAAAGAATCTTTTTATTTAGGTAAGGGGATTTCGATTTTCACTGCAGAATTAATAGCAGTTTTAATGGCTCTAAGCAAAATTGAAAGTCTGTCTACAAATATTTTGCAAATTGTTGTGTGTGTAGATTCAATGACCGTCCTGGAGGCATTGCAATCAAACAAGTCTAAGGAAAGAAAAGAAATTATTATTGAAATAAAGCATCTAATCAACAATTTAATTGTTAACGGAACAGATGTAAGTTTCTGCTGGATACCGTCACATAGTGGGTTTCTATATAATGACTGGGCAGATAGGGGGGCAAAACAGGGTGCCTCAATTTGAACTCCAAGGTTATTGCATTGAAGAAATCCCCTAAAGAAATACAACATCATATTGAACATAGTTTACTTAGACAAATTATATTTGACACACATTTTGAAGAGCAGAGTAAAGTCTCAAGAGCTATTTCCTCAATGGCAAATCGAATATGGCTTAATGCAATAAGACCGAAATATTGTAAAAATGTTTTATGTGCCTGTGGCAGACCTTTGTCTTTAGAACACATGTTGTTTGCATGCTCTACTGTTGCCCCTATTTTACCGCTGGAGATGAACGACAAAACTTCCTTAAAAGAAATTAATTATGCTTTGTGTATTACCTTAGCGAAAATAATCTTTGATTCACCTGTTGCAAGATTAATATAATCGTTTAATTTTTTTTTTTAAATTATTCTTCTTCTTCTTATTATTATTGTAATTATTATTATTATTATTATTATTTTTTTTTTTTTTATTTATTTTTTTTTTTTTTTTTATTTTTTTTTTGGTCTTATCATCTTGATGAATGAAGACAATAAAATCAACAACATGGAGTATGCTGGTTAAACGATCATCTGTGGTGCCCCTACGATCTCCGAGTTACGGGACAGGATAGGATAGAAAATGCCGGAAGATACGGTATTTCTGTGTTTGACGTTTTGACAGCTTGTGACACCTATAAATATGGCTTTCCTGCGATCTTTGACAACGTTTTCCTCTGATTTTGTGTTGTACCAGGGTCTGTTGTTTTATTCAAAAACCTCGTAACTCAAACTTTTTTTTACAAAGTTGTAAGTCGAAAACTTCGTAACTCTTCATTTGCTTCCAGTTCTCAACGGAAAACACTTCTTCGACTTTTTATCCCATACTGCCAAATTTCTAGACTTTTCATAGTTCCTTTGAAGTAAAAAAAAGTCATTGGTTTGGCGGTTACCCGACTGGTTGAAACAGTTTTTATCGATTTTCTCAAAACAGCAAAAAATGAGATACGAGGTTTTCGTCTGACAGCGACGATATGCTTTCAGATGTCTACTTCGGATGGCATTTCGAAGAATATTTACATTTGGGGTCCTGCGAAATACCGAAACCGGGTGAAACCGGGTATAAATACCGAAACCGGGTGAAACCGAGTTCTATTTACCGAAACCGGGTGAAACCGACTTTCCGAAATTAAATAAAATCGAGTCTTGTGCATTTACCAGATACCACATTCTTTTGTGATTACGTCAATGACTACAAACATAAAAACATACATGCACACCAAATACAGACGAACATAAGGGGCCTGTAAAAAAAGGGTTTACTCTAAAAAGAGAGGTAACAAGTCAAGTAAATTATAAAAAGTCTTTATTACAGTCTGTATCAATACAAGTAAATCAGAAATAAATAAATACAAGTAATATATATATATATAATATATATAAATGTTAAATAGTTTTAAAATAAAAAAAAAGTTGCATTATTTCAAATTGCGATATATAATAACAACAATCTATATATACATTTTATCAAACCCCACAAGCATATTACTATTAATTTATTATTTTAAAAATACTCTTGAATCAAAATAGTTATAAAAACACATCGATATGCCCCAGGTAAAAAGAACAGTCAAAAAAACGGTAATGGTTCCGGTTGTTCTTTGGAAGTGTTTCCCCTGCAGCTACAGCAACATCACTACCATCATCATCACCACCAGCATTATCACCACCATCATCATCACCACCATCATTATCACTATTATCACTACCATCATTATCATCATCATCATCATCATCATCATGACTACTGCCATCTCCAACATTAACACCATCTCGAGCAACACTATCATCATCTGCTACAGCATCAACATTTTTAATGTAATTTGCATCATTAACCGTGATGTGTGGGCATGATTTTGGAGTTGAATGCCAAAGCAAATTAGAAATACTTTTTGTCTCTGGAACCAATTCGTCATCTGCAACAGCAACATTGTCACTGTCATCTTCATCACCACTGCGGTTGGTTACGTGAACGAAGTGGTTCGGAGTCCATATATTGCCGAGCGATGTCGGTCCTGTCCACATCACTGCAATGGATGGGAGACATCCAGTGCCGACATCTGTATTTAGAATACGTACTGTCTTGTCATGGTGTCCGTTCACAGGTGGGTAAATGCTTGTGATCCTGCACCCTATCACTTCGGCCAACGCCATCATTGTCCAAGTTGAGGAATAATATGAATCGGTCGCACAGTCCAGAACTGACCTTCTTCAGCCTAGTTAGACCAGCATCAAAATCAAACGGCATCCCAGTACATGTGATGCAGATGTAGTCGGCAGGTACATTCTGCCAGCGTTGCCACTTTTCGTCGTCAATAACTTGGCATATTTGGTGGTGCTATTGACAGCATTCCTGTGCACAAAGCCGAGTTGCATTAAACCAACAATGAGTATAATTATGTTTGTATATATGCAACATTTTACATATTTACATATTATATATAGAGAGAAAAATTACCCAGGTATGCAGGTGCTTCCCCATGAAGATAAACGGCTGTATTTTAAATACATCGTTTGCAAAGAAGAATTAAGTAGCCTATCTTAAAACATTAGTGTTTATATTGCTAAACTGATAAAGAATCCTGATTGCTAAAATCATCATACTTTATGAGAAAGATATTGTAGTGATTAGAGGCAGAGAGAAAGATAAATACTTCGCATATGATGCAGTTGGCTCTCTCCGTCTCTTGAGCACAAGTGCCACAAGGGTGTTGGATTCTACGGTTGCCGCGACGAGGATGTGGCATTTTCACTGAGTCTGTTGCAAATATCGAGCAGACTTGTCCCGTCAGCGGTCTATCGTCGAGTGAATTATTTTGGGCTGAATATCAGCGATGAAAATACTGATATATACACAGTTCACAAGCAATTAAAAAAAATTCAGTGAGGCAGAGCTGGGGATAAGTGTGTGGTGGGGGTGGGGTGTTGGGAGCCACAAGTCATTGCTAAGGTTAACCCTCTCCCACTCCATTATTACTCACGACAAATACAAACTAATAAAATCAGTGAGACAGAGCTCGGAAATCCAATTTTGTACTACTTCACATACATATGATTACGTTTTCGGTTAAACTATTTAAACTATTTAACATTACTGTATATAGGCTTATGTATTACTATCACTTGTACTTATTTACTTTCTGATTTACTTGTATTGATACACGTGCAGTAATAAAGACTTTGTATAATTTACTTGTGCTGTTGTTACCTCTCTCTCTCTCTCTCTCTCTCTCTCTCTCTCTCTCTCTCTCTCTCTCTCTCTCTCTCTCTCTCTCTCTCTCTCTCTCTCTCTCTCTTTCTTTCTTTCTTTCTTTTTAAATTTTTTTATTTATATTTTTTAAATAGAGTAAACCTTTCTTACAGGCCCCTTTTGTTTGTCTGTATTCGGTGTGTCTGTTTTTATGTTTAATAATAATAATAATAATAATAATAATAATAATAATAATAATAATAATAATAATAATAATAATAATAATAATGAACATTCTTTTTTAAAAAAAAAGGATGTTGTATCTAGTCAATAGAAATTACATTTTGGATTCTAGATTCACAAGTCTCTCTCTTTTTAGAGTAAACCCTTTTTTACAGGCCCCTTATGTTCGTCTGCATTTGGTGTGTCTGTTTGTTTTTATGTTTGTAGCCAGTGACGTAATCGCAAAAGAATGAGGTATCTGCTAAATGCACAAGACTCGATTTTATTTAATTTCGGAAAGTCGGTTTCACCCGGTTTCGGTAAATAGAGCTCGGTTTCACCCGGTTTCGGTATTTAGACCCGGTTTCACCCGGTTTCGGTATTTCGCAAGACCGTTACATTTGTGCTGTAACAAGTTTTTTTTTCTTCTTCTTCTCTGTTTTTACCTTTCCCCACGTTGAACTCGGCAACCATTATTGTGCTTCTCTTTGTTTATCCTTTATTCTTTAATCTAAATCACTTGCTACCAATAATAATTTGAAAACTTTCCATCTTTCTATAATTGGTCGAGAATGTTATTGATACACTCTCCCTGTAAGTGATTTGTTTTCCTATCAATCGTGGGAGATTTGGCCTAATTCCGTAAGGTTTTGCAAGATTTCGCAGAAATTCGTAAGATTTCGTAGGATTTTGTAGTAGTAGTAGTAGTAGTGTAGGACAGGCATCGCTGCCTAAAGCCTCGCGGCTTATAAAGACGTCCCCTCATTGTTTATGGTATATATAGTTAACAATATGATTTGCATGCATGATTTGAAATCTTTTCTAGTCATATTGATAGAATAAATTTTGAAATTTTGAATCAGTGTCTATGTGGTTTTTTAAACTATTTACAGATGGTGCAAATTTAATATTTGTTGGTAAAGAATTCCAATAATTAGCTACTCTATGTGCAAATGAAAATTTTCGTTGGTTAGTTCTACAATATTTTATGAAAATTTTACCTTCACGCTTCCTAGTTCTGTTAGATTGATCAAGTAAGAAAAAAGTATTAGTATTAACATCCTCTACATTATTAATTATTTTGAATGTCTGAATTAAATCACCCATGATCCTACGTCCTTTCAGAGAGTGAAGGCCCAGATACCTTAATCTCTCTTCATATGTCATGTCACGACACTCCGATAATAGTTTTGTGGCTCGTCGTTGAATTTTTTCTATGGCTACAGACTGCCTTTTCAAATATGGACTCCAAACAACGTTAGCATATTCAACATGAGGTCTTACAAAAGCTTTATACAATTTTAAAAACGTTTCTTTTTTCCAAGTATGTGAATGCTCTTTTGATTATGCCTAACATTTGGTTTGCTTTAGTTACCACTCTCTGAATATGTGCGTCAAATTTTAACTTGCAATCAAAAGTTACCCCCAAGTCTTTTTCATTATCGCTTACATTTAGTTTATAAACTTCATCTTTTATCAACATTGAATATTCGCATCCATGATTTCCTTTCCCCACATGCATAACTTTACATTTCTGCACGTTATTTCTTAGTATTTCGGAAGATTTCGTAAGATTTTGCATGATTTCGGTAATAATCACTATCGCATCGTTTACAAATGGCGGCATACAGTGCAAAGCATCGCCGCTAAATCGGACAAACGTTTAATTAAACTATTTGTCGTCTTATTTGGTTAGTCAGTGGAGTTCTATTTTTTAACGTCAGTGTACTTAACATGATACATTGCAAACTTCACACTTCAAACAAAAGGTTTATTGTGGTTTCAGCGTATAGAACAGCAGAGAACCATACCCAACTTACAACTAAAGAACTATTGAACTAGTAGTAGTAGTACTAGTAGTAGTGTAGGGACTAGATCATGGTGATCATTAAGCCTCACAGCTTATTTAATGTCCCATCTTTAGCACATATATTTCAGGTCTGATTTAAGCCGGCTCAAGACGCTCAACTATGAAAATCGTATTTTATAGATTTTAACTCTGTAAGAAATATCTTTCAGTCCTGGAAGCATTTTAGTTGCTCGTCTTTGTACACGCTCAATAGCAGCGGACTGTCTCTTTAATAAAGGGTACCAAATAATATTGCCATATTCGAGAAGAGGTCTAACCAAGGACTTGTAAAGTTGTACAAATGATGATCTATACAAGAAACATTGCTGTACATTCCGAGAGTTTTATTTGCCTTATTAATTACTTGACAGTCAAGTAATTAATAAGTTGACTAATGTGACAGTCAAGTTGACTAATGTGACAGTCAAAAGTTAACATGGAGTCAAATGTTATTCCTGAATCTTTTTCGCTATCACATTTAGTCACTAATACCTGTACATTGTTCACACTCACAGTTATGTAATAATCATTTTGGGGGTTGTTTTTGCCTATGTGAAGGACCTTACATTTGGTAGTTTTAAAACTAGTTCCACTCGTCACTCGAGTCGAGCTGCATCGTCCGATGTTTTGTTTTTACAGAAAGCCATTTTTTTGCTTTATGTGTGGTTATCTTATTTTAAAGTTAATCCATTGACAAGCAGCCATGGAGTTTGGTGTTAGAGGTGCCTCTACCCCCATCACTCACAGACCTCCCAGCGCAAGGAGACCCAACAGTGCACACGTCAACAGGAACCCCATTACAGTAAGTTACAGAAAATTAATTTTTAGTATAGGCAGTGTTTCCAGTAACAGGTTTCTTTTCAAAGATCCAGAAACTCTGCATTATTTATAAATTATAGATCTTGAAGCGCAATTTTTTTTTTAATTTACTTATAATTTGGAGACACATTTAATGGTATTGAACATTTGGACTTCCAATTTTCCCCCAAAATTTGAACAAATATTCAATTGTTTTCAGGCATATTTATTGATTTTATTTTGCTATCGACTTATCCGAAACAATAAATAAGAGAGAGACTTTTGCTTCGCCTGTAGACTAGTGTTTGTGTAAACCGGCAGCAAGAAATATCGGTATTTAGGTTTCTGGTCAATGAGGTCAGACTTAGATGTAGCAAAAAACTAGGCAAAAACACATTTTGTATTACCGGGTTCAAAATTAGAATCACAGGAATTGCAAATTCAATGCTTTGTATTTAATATCCGGTTAACATTTAAGCCAATGATAGGTCTGAAAATAATGTCGGTCTTTAGAAGTCAGACATGCAAGGCCTGATGTCCATTCTTTTTTGCTTGTCTCGTGTCATTTTCGTTGTTATTGCTTCTGGCCATATTAATTTCATATCGGATAAATAAAGGTGTTAGGAGTTATTGTCAAATATCGCGTATTGGAAGCGCCAAGAGAGATGACAGGCACGAACACGGCGTTGGATTCTTGGTCCACAAGAACATTCTAGCCACTGTCATGGGTTGCCGCCCAGACTCCAGTAGACTCATTACCATCCGCCTGAGAGCAGCCCCTTTCAACATCACCATCATCCAGACCTATGCCCCAACATCAGACTATGACGACAGCGAAGTGGGGGATTTTTATGAAAATCTACAGGCGGTCCTTGACCAAGTGCCGAAGAAGGACTAGTCATAGTGCAAGGTGACTGGAATGCCAAGGTTGGCCAAGATGCGCACCACAACTGGGGAGACACATGTGGACCCCATTGCAACAACGAGACAAATGACAAGGGTCTAAGACTCTTGGAGTTTGCCAGATACAACAATCTGGTACTGGAAAACATGCTTGGTCTCCACAAAAACTCCAGACGATGGACATGGCACAGTCCCGGCGGGGAGCATCACAACCAAATAGACTACATCATGGTCAAGAAACACTTCAGATCAAGCATCAATATTGGCAGGACACGCTCTTTTCCAGGAGCAGACATCGGAAGTGACCACGATCTCGTGATGATGTTTTTCCGGCTCCACTTGAAGAGAGTAAATACAGCAAAGTGCACTAGACTGAAGTTCGACCTGGACAAACTGCAAGACCCGGAGGTGGCAGAACTATTTCAGGCCACAATTGGAGGGAAATTTACACCACTGCTCATTTTGGGGGCTGGTGAAGTAGATGTCAACACCATGACCACCACCTTCAACTCAGCTGTGACAGATGCTGCCACTGAGATCCTTGGCAAGCACCGTCCAAAGAAGAAGCCGTGGATCACATCTGAACTTTTGGATCTGTGTGATAAACGAAGAGAGATGAAAAAGAAAAAGAACACCTCACAGGGAGCTGATGTCTAACGAAAAATCAACAATGACAACCGAAAAGGCATGCGCACAGCAAAGGAGAACTGGATAGAAGATCAATGCCAGGAAATAGGCATGCGCACAGCAAAGGAGAACTGGATAGAAGATCAATGCCAGGAAATAGAGAACAGTCTGAACAAGAACAACAGCAAGAAGGGCTACCAGACTGTGAAGCGGCTGACAAGTGTCAAACAGCCCAAAGTCTCCACGATCCAAAGCAAGTCTGGCATATGCCTTACAGAAGAACAAGAAGTCTTGGACAGATGGACAGAGTACTGCTCTGACCTTTACAACCATACACCAAATGGAGACCCATCAGTTCTGGCATGTTCCGAGAACAGAGAAGAAGAAGAAATCCTCCCAATTCTCCGGGAAGAAGTTGAGGCAGCAGTGCAATCACTAAAGAAAGGAAAGGCAGCGGGAGTGGACAACATACCAGCGGAACTGCTACAAGCAGGAGGAGAAGCGATGATTGATGCCCTCACCATTATCTGTAACAAGATCTGGCAGAGTGGGGAGTGGCCTATACCATGGACCCAGTCGCTTGTCATCACTCTTCCCAAAAAAGGTAACCTTCAGGAGTGTGAAAATTACCGCACCATCAGCCTCATCAGCCATCCCAGCAAGGTCCTCCTGAAAACAATACTCAACAGGTTGAAGCCCCAAGCTGAAGAAAAAGCAGGATTCAGGGCAGGGCGAAGTACCACTGAACAGATTTTCAACCTCAGAATAATCTGTGAGAAATACCTGCAGCACCAACATCTATATCATGTGTTCATAGACTTCAAGAAGGCGTTTGACCGAGTCTGGCATGCAGCTCTATGGGCAACAATGAAAGTGTACAACATCAGCCCTAAAATTATTGAAGTCATCAAAAGCCTGTATGACAAGGCTACCAGTGCAGTCCTCCACAACAGCGCCATCGGGAAATGGTTCAGAACAACAATCGGTGTGCGTCAAGGATGCCTACTCTCTCCAACACTCTTCAGCATCTTCCTAGAGCGCATCATGTCAGATGCTCTTGCAGATCATGAAGGCACAGTCAGCATAGGGGGTAGAGCAATCTCCAATCTTCGTTTTGCAGATGACATTGATGGATTGGCTGGAGAGGAACAAGAACTTGAACAGCTGGTACAGAGGCTTGACACCACCTCCAGAGCTTATGGAATGGAAATAAATGCAGAGAAGACCAAAATGATGACCAACAACACCAATGGCATCAACACGGACATCAAAGTCCAAGGCCAATCCCTCAACACAGTGCATAGCTTCAAATATTTAGGAGCCATTGTATCAGACAATGGGTCCCGACAGGAAGTCCTCTCCAGGATCGCACAAACAACTGCTGCCCTGACAAGGTTGAAGCCCATTTGGAAAGAAAGGACCATCATTCTACATTCCAAAGTAAGACTGCTGCGCTCCCTTGTCATCTCCATCTTCCTATATGCTTGCGAAGCATGGATCCTCACAGCCAATCTCCAACGAAGAATACAAAGCATGGAGATGAGGTGCTACAGAAGACCTCTGGGCATTTCCTATACACAACACATCACCAACGACAAAGTCCGACAGACCATCACACAAGCCATTGGACAACAGGATGAGCTGCTCACAGTGGTGAAGAAACGGAAACTCCGATGGTATGGCCATGTCACCAGATCATCAGGCCTTGCAAAGACTATTCTGCAAGGCACAGTGCAAGGAAGTAGAAGAAGAGGGAGACCGAAAAAGAGGTGGGAGGATAACATTCGAGAATGGACTGGTTTGACACTGAGCGAAGCCATCAGGGCTGCTGAGGACAGAGAAAGATGGAGTATGCTGGTTAAACGATCATCTGTGGTGCCCCTACGACCTCGGGGTTACGAGACAGGATAGGATAGGATAGGAAGCGCCAAGCAGACGACACATGCATCAGCAGAGAGAGTTAGAGTAACTCCCCTTGTTGTGAACGGCGTGCTTTCGAAATATCGGTGAAAAAGAAGTCAAAACTTATCAGTGGCCAGTGCTTCCTCTGGTGTTGGAAAGAATGAAAAAGAGAAAGAGAGTTGAACAACCTCTCAGACTGTGACAAATCAGGGTGATGCAGCGCCATCGAACACTGTGACATTGGACCTGACTCAGACTGTTTTTGTTGTATGTGTTTGCATGATCAGGGATTCACCTAAGTTCACAGTTCAGTTGAAGAGTTTATTACTCATCCATTCTAGTAATTTCATCAGGTTTTATATTGTTTTGTTGTTAATAAATGTAAGTGACACTTTTTTCATTAGTGTTGTGTGTGTGGTATTAGTTGCAACATTTTTGTAAGTCAAAATGATGGCCGAAAGATTTTCAAAATGTCCTAAAGGTTTGTGACTGAATCGGCCAGAATGTGCATTAGGACAATCCTGGCGATTTTAACACATTGTAACTGAAATCTGGAAACGGACATGCACCAAAATATGGTTGATTTCTCCCCGTACCCGTTCCCCACCCCCCCACGTGGAACTAACTAAACATTTTTCTTTTGCTTTTAATGCTTGAAATACAATAGTATACATGTCGTATTGTGATTGCCAAGAAAAGATGCTATAATTTAGAAGTGGACTGTTCATTTGTAAAATTTGATAATGTGATCAGTAAGAGGGAGATGGCTTCCATCTTGATCGTGACGACCGCAATAAAAAAAAAAGCATCTTACGAACTCAACATTAATTAAAACTGCACCACTAAGCAAAATCATAGATCACTAAATATAATCCATGTGAAAAACTGCAATGTACTGAGCCGGAAGTTATTGACTGAGAAAGGCGCAAGAATAGTTGCGTGACGAGTGCAGAGACCGAAAGTAGTAGAGAGAGTGGTCCGGTTATTTGTGGTCTATGCTTGTATTTAGAAATGATAGATTGATCTTTCATATAGATTCCATTTTTTGCATTGATCTTGAAGGTCAAGTTCATTTTAGGCCTTGCAAAAAAATAGGTAATCGTATAGTGGAATGGCTGTTTATTTAACCCATATAATGCAACAACTTTGGGTTATTTGATCAGTCATGCATGAGAGGTCAAATGAAGGTCAAGGTCATCCCAAGGTAAAGGTCACTAAAGGTCAAGGTCATCCCAAGGTCACAATTTTTTTGGACATAATATAACTGTTGATGTATTTATTTGATAGTACATGACTGTATTTGGAGCCGGAGGTCAGGGTCATCCCAAAGTCAAGAGCACAGAAAAATCAAAGTCAGTATTACTTTGCATTTTAATGCCACTGTTTTATTTAGCTTTTTCTGGGCACTCATTTTCTTGTTATATATTGTGAGTTCTACAGGGAGCATGTGTCCTATGGGCTTTGCAATTCTAGTTTCTTTTTGTGTCTTTATTCTGCACAAACCAAGCAAATTGTCCATACACATGTGAAGTGATACAACTTGCTCCAATCTTGTAACTTGTCTCCAAACCAAAGTATCGTAAAACGTGTCAGAAAATACCTTGATACAGCCAGGAATCAGAGCGAGCCAAACATCGGTCTCCCGGTTGGTCCATCCGTCTGTCAGATCCATTTTTCAAGAACACGAATGACAAAACCTTTTAGGAACATTACCTAAGAGTGGCCAGTCTACCGTGCCAAAGTGTTTGCTGTACCTCAAAGGTCAAGGTTGCTGGTGTCAATTCTTTGCAAAAGGCACATTGCAAACCTCTGACTGTGTGCTAAGCAATATATGTAGTTTGTTTTAACAGTATATTTCACAGGTGGTGGATAGCTCAGTTGATATAGTCTGAGCCCTGTATCCGCAAAGTAAGGGGTTTAATTCTTGGCAGAGGTAGATTTATTTTCTCTATATTATTATTATTATTTTAATATTATTATTATTTTATTTAGAGGTCGGACATGCTTGTCGGCAACACAAACAATCTTCTCAACATTTGAATGTGTTTCACACTTCAGGCTTGGTTTTAAACATTGCTTCTGAGCAAATTTGGGCTATTTCTTATGTTTTAGGTTCCTCTCCTATCCTACCCCGTAACTCAAAGATCATTTAAACCAGCATACTCCACCTTTCTCTGCCCTTCAGCAACCTTCATGGCTTTGCTCAGTGTCAAGCCAGTCTATTCTTGAATGTTGTTTTCCCACCTCTTTTTCTGTCTCCTTCTGCATCCTTTCACCATGCCTTGCATGATGGTCTTTACAAGACCTGATGCTCTGGTGACATGGCCTTACCATCGGAGTTTTAGTTTCTTCACCAGTGTGAGCATGTCATTGTGTTGTCCACTGGCTTGTGTGATGGTCTGTCGGACTTTGTAGTGGGAGATGTGCTGGCTGTAGGAAATGCTCAGAAGTCTTCTGTAGCACCTCATCTCCATGCTTTTTATTCTTCATTGTAGGTCTGCTGTGAGGGTCTATGTTTTGCAAGAGTATAGGAAGATGAAGATGGCAAGGGAGCGCAGCACCTTTTACCTTAGAATGTAGACTGATGGTCCCGTCTTTCCAAATGGGCTTCAACCTTGTCAGGGCAGCAGTTTTGTGCTATCCTGGAGAGGGCTTCCTGTTGGGACCATTGTCTGATACAATTGCTCCTAAATATTTGAAGCTATGCACCGTTTTGAGGGATTGGCCTTTGATGTCCATGTTGATGTCATTGGTGTTTTTTGTTTGTTTGTTTTTTTTGCTCTCATTTCCATTCCAAAGGCTTTGGAGGTGGTGTCAAGCCACTGTACCAGCTGTGCAAGCTCTTGTTCTTCTCCAGCCAATCCATCAATGTCATCCGCAAAACGGAGGTTGTAGATTGTTCAACCCGCTATGCTGGCTGTGCCTTCATGATCTGCAATAGCACCTGACCTGATGTGGTCCAGAAAGATGTTAAAGAGTGTTGGAGAGAGTAGGCATCTTTTATGCACTTTAATTGTTGTTCTGAACCAATTCCCAATGGCGCTGTTGTGGAGCACTGTACTGGTAGCCTTGCCATACAGGCCTTTGATGACTTCCATAATGTTAGGCTACAAACACATAATATAGATGTTATTGGTGCTGTAGGTATTTCTCGCAGATTGTTCTGAGGTTGAAAATCTGTTCAGTGGTACTTCGCCCTGCCCTCATTCTTCAGCTATGATTTGTTCAGCTTGGGGTTTCAATCGGTTAAGTATTATTTTCAAGAGGACTTTGCTGGTATGGCTGATGAGGTTGATGGTGGGGTAGTTTTGGCACTCCTGAAGGTTATTCTTTTTGGGAAGAGTGATGACAAAGGACTGGGCCCATGGTGTAGGCCACTGCCCCTCTCTTCAAGCCACTGGGTCCATGGTGTATACCCCTCCCCACTGTACCAGATCTTGTTACAGATAATGGTGAGGGCATCAATCATTGCTTCTCCTCCTGTTTGAAGCAATTCTGTGGGTTTCTTTTCCACTCTCGCTGACTTCCCCTTCAGCGATTGCACTGCTGCCTCAACTTCTTCTAGGAGAATTGGGAGGATTCCTTCTTCTCTGTTCTTGGGATATGCTAGGTGTGTGGTTGTAAAGGTCAGGAGAGTACTCTGTCCATTTATCCAAAACTTCTTGTTCTTCTGTAAGGCACAAGCCAGACTTGCTTTGGGTCATGGCTGTTTAACACTTGAACAACAGCAAGAAGGCCTATCAGACTGAAGCAGCTTCCATGTTCAGACTGTTCTATTTCCTGGCTTTTATCTTCTATCCAGGTCTCCTTTGCTGTGCGCATACCTTTTTGGATGTCACTGTTGATTTTTTGGTAGACCTAGGCCTCAGCCCCCTGTGAGGTGTTCTTTCTCTTCGTTTGTCACACAGGTCCAAAAGTTGAAGGTGTGGTCCATGGTTTCTTCTTTGGGTGGTCCTCGCCATGGATCTCAGTGGCAGCATCTGTCACAGCTGAGTCATGGTCATGGTGTTGACATCTGCTTCACCAGCTCCCAAAATGAGCAGTGGTGCAAATTCCCTCCAATTGTGGCTTGGAATATTTCTGCCGCCTCCTGGTCCTGAAAGATCATCTGTGGTGCCCTATGACCTCCGAGTTATGGGATAGGATAGGATAGGATACCTGATCTATACAGTGGAGCTCAAGGCAATTAATTTTGCTCTGAAACAAGTTTATCAGTCCAAAAAATCTTAATTTTTAATCATGTCCGATTCACTGTCGTTCATTCCACGAGAAAGATATAGCACCCATTTTGGGCAGAGAGTCATGATCTCCACATACAAGTGTCTGAAGGTAAAATGATAGTTTTTTTGTGGGAGCATCCACTAAAGAAGCTCTCCATCTTGATTTCCCTTCAGAGGTTTTCAAGTTTGTTCCATACTCTGACCTGCGTTGTATGACTGGCTCATATTGTAAACAGCTCTGGCAGACTTAATGGTCAAATTAAATCAATAACAGTATTTCAAATTCTTCCAAATTTGTCTGCTTCTTTGCTTATCTTTGCATCCACTCACAAAGAATAAACTGTTTTAACTTGCCTTCATATTGGGCATATTTATGTCACCCATAGTTTCCCTTTGAAAGGAGAAGAACCACCATGGTGCTTTGCATGTGACAAATTATTTTCCGTCTGCCATTTTATGTCTGAGTGTGCTGACCTGGCTGATGAGAGAGAAAGATATTTTGTTCGATACCTTTTAATGAGATTTTGTTTGCAATGGGAAAAAAACTGTTTAGATTTTTATGTGACGTTGGTTTGTTTTATCGCACCATATCATCTTGTTTGTGTGCTTGGTTTGATTTTGACGTTTGAGTGGTTTATATATACATTTTTTAACATATTTTAATGTTAGGGGTCTAGTCTGATTTGGAATGGTTTCGAGTGGTCCTAATTCTGCTCTTAGCAGTCCGCTGGACCCTTTAGATTATCTCATCTATTTTCTGCACTTTTCCATTCCAAAGGCTCTGGAGATGCGTGAAGCCTCTGTAGCAGCTGTTCAAGTTTTTGTTCCTATCCAGCCAATCAATCAATGTCATCCGCAACACGGAGGTTGGAGATTGCTTGACCCCCCTATGCTGACTGTGCATGATCTCCAAGGGCATCTGACATGATGCACTTCAGAAAGATTTTGAAGAGTGTGGGGAGAGTAGGAATCCTTGACACACACCAATTATTGTTCTGAACTAGTTCCCAATGGCGTTGGTGTGGAGGACTGCACTAGTAGCCTTCAGGCTTTTGATGACTTCATTAATGTTAGGACTGTAACATGTTTGTTTTAAAATTACTCTTGTTGAGTTCTTGTGTATATTATTATTTGTATTTATTAACCACTCACTTCTCTTTGTGCTTCCTCAGGGAGAAGAGTTTAATACAACACCAGCAGTTCCTCAAAATGCAAACAGCAACAACAACACCCATTCCTTCACACCACAGGTTAAACCACAAAGGTAAACAAATATATGTATTATACCTGTTCATATAGTATATATAATACAGGAGTGCTGAAAAATGCCTTGCTTGCCAAGTATAAAATTATTACCTACATTTTGCAGCTCACTCACCTGCTAAGATTTTTCTCACTCACACTACTGGTTTACAGGGCAGAAGAAACCTGCCTCAAGTTTTACTGAATTGTGCACTCTTTCATCCATGTTTTTTGTGAGATTTTATCAGTGTACTTAGAATTTTGGTGGGTTTCTTTTGTTGTCAAAGGGGAACTGGACTGTACAACAATTTTCCAGGAAAATCTTATTCATGGTCCTAAGATTTACCCCAAAATACTAGCTTGAACAGTATTACAAGTGTTATTATTTACATTGTTTATTTACATTGTTTTAACAGTGCTTAGATTAGTTTATCTGTAGCATTGTTTTTTGACGCATGCATAGCAATGCCATCCCTCCTCCCTTCCATTTCCTCTCCCCCCAACAACAACAAAAATAAAGATTTTTGCAAATCTGTGAGATGTGTCTTAATTAGTCCAAAAATTATAGTTACTAACAAAATAATTCTGTCCATCTGTCTGCCGTCCAAACTCTCGAAAATGTCAGTGATTGAATGATTTCACTTTAGGTTAAGGTCTCAGGGTCAAAGAATGCTAGTCAAAAACTGACCATTTTTCATAAAATTTAACTTTTTTCCTTTTTGTTCAATATCAAAAAGGAAACAGTTTATTTGATATATATTGTTGAGAAACACATGCCTCACAAAGTTGGTTCAAATGGGTACTTTAAAGTTACCTTGACCCTAAACTATGAATAAAAAGTCTAAGCTAGTTGTATGTAGAAATAAGCTTGACCTTTCGTATCTGTTCCATTTTTGCATTGATCTTGAAGATTAAGGTTATTTTAAGCCTTACAAAAACATAACATTTTAATCTTACGGAATGGCCCTATATTTGACTTATAGTATGCATACAAATTGGGTTTTGATCATACAAGAGCATTGTCATGTGAAGGTCAAGGTCATCCCAAGTTTAAGGTCATCAGAGATCAAGGTCCCTATTTTGGCATAATACAACTTTTGCTGTAGTTTATTTGATTGTACAATAGTGTCATACGGATCCATTCGGATCCAGAGGTCAAGGTCATGTCAAGGTCATTGCAAGATTAGTATTATTTTGCATGTCATTGCAACTGTTTAAGTTTTCCTGTTCACTTATTTTCATTTAGAATATTGCAAGTTCCCTAAGGAGCATGTGAGTCATATGGGCTTTCTTTGTGGTCCTGATCCAGCACATTGTAGTTCACTGGACCCTTAAGCACAAAGGATCTATCAAGTATTAGAAATAACTGGATAAAAAACAGTTCTGAAAGGGTATTTCTACACAAATGTTAAAAACTAAAATGAATTTTTGTAATAGCAATTTGAGTATGTACTCAAACCCGCGCCCCACCTCACCTCCACCCCACCCCCCAAAAAAACCCCTTGGGGTCATGAGCAATCTTGCCACTGTAGATTGTTCTAACCTATAAAGGGTACAGTGAAAGCCCCAGTTGAAAACCTGTCTTGCCTTTGTAGGCATGACAAATTAACTGCGGCAACAGTTCCCCCCGTTGGAGTGCCGGGGGTTTCAGTATAAATAGTATCCCCACTTTCTGGAAATTTAGTGCTTTAAATTCCCACTGTCGCTGTCTTCCTCATTTGCTCTTTCCCATTCCCGATCTGTCCTACCACTCTGCTATACTATATTCTTCTTCGCTAGATCAATGACCTACCTTTTTTTCTTGAAAACTCTTTCTGGACAAGACTCCTTGTTTGTGTATGAGGTCTGTTGGATCAGCTTGGGAATGTTGGACGCTTTCTGCCGGGTGGTCACTAGGGCTTCCTATGAATGTACTATTTAGCACTATAGGCATTTTATATGTATGTTTTTTTGTTGATGATTTATAATGATGTTTGTATTCTATTTTGTTTTTGTAATCGGGGAGTTCGCGTAGTTGAGGTCAACCCTCAGCCGTCCCTCGCGTGGGATGTCTTTATTGTAAAGTGACTGGCCGGTGGAGGGCATTCAATTTTCCCACTGGGGTTGTTTCAACAGATCTTTTATGCGGATCGGGGGTTGTCCGGTCCTGATTTGGCTCGGAAGAGTCCGCTGGACCTAAAGCAATAATCAATCAATCAATCAATCAATCACCCCAAAAAAATCAAGATTTTTGCAGATCATTCCTAAAAAACCCCAAAATCTTTTCTTTTTTTCGGCCATCTGTACAAAACTTGCAATTGGCATAATTTATCAGAACCTATTTCATTTATTGTGACCAAACTTGGTAGGATGTATACTCATTACATAAAAAATTAGTAGTGAATTAATGACCACTTGAAAGTCAAGGTCACAGGGTCAACAAATAAATTGTACAAAATTTACAATTTATCCCCCCCAAAATCAATATTTGGTGTTTTGTTATTGATATTGCATTTATGATTCTTTGATGCATGATAGATATCAATGAGACATTCTATGCAAATTTAGTTACCCCTCACTTTTTGCAAAACAACTTCTGCTGTAGTTTATTTGACCATAGATGTGTGTATTTGGAGCCAGAGGTTGTCATCTCAAAGTCAAGAGCATCAAAAGTTAGTATAACTTTGCATTTATTTTAATTCCACGTTTTATTTTTATATTATTTTTTTTCTGGGCACTCAATGTCATTTTAAATATTGCGTTCCCTGAGTTAGTGTGAGTTATAATTATGGGCTTTGACCTTTTCATATATGTTCCATTTTTGTCTTGATCTTGAAGAACAAGTTTATTTTAGACCTTACAAAAACATTTAAGCACTTCTCATCGTACAGTGGAATGGTTCTATATTTGACCCATAGTATACATCAACATCGTTAAATTGATCTTACATGGGCGTCAGATGTTATGTGAAGGTCGAATATGTAAATATATATATCCTTATAAAATGTCCCCACAAACAAGGTATACTGTTTTTCCTACGGTCATCTGGGGACACCATTTTGGATCTGGGAACATGAGACCGTCCCCAGATCCAAGGTGACTTCCGGAAATGGGTTTTTGGGACGCAAAAAACGCATTTTTTTTTTAGAGAATAGGGTTAGGGCAAGGGTTAGGGACACATCTACAACTAGAAAAGGGTTAGGGCAAGGGTTAGGGAAAATTTATTTATTTATTATTCCTATCTTATCCTATCCCATAACACGAAGGTCTCGAATGCTGTCCTCCTACCTCTTTTTCTATCTCCCTTCTTCTGCCTCCTTGCACCATGCCTTCCAGGATGATTGCAAGGATTTGTGGCCATACCATCAGAGTTTCCGTTCACCACTGTGAGCATGTCTTGTTGTCAAATGGCTTGTGTGATGGTCTGTCGGACTTTGTTGTTGGTGATGTGCTAGGTATATGAAATGCCCATAAGTCTTCTGTAGCACCTCATCTCCGTTTTGTATTCTTCATTGTAGATCTGTAGTGAGAGTTCTTGTTTTGCTAGCATAAGATTGAGATGGCAAAGGAACGCTGCAGCCTTCCCTTGGAATGTAGAATGATGGTCCTGTCTTTCCAAATGGGCTTCAACCTTGTCAGGGCAGCAGTTGTTTGTGTGATCCTGGAGAGCCCGTCGAGACCCATTGTCTGATACAATGGCTCCTAAATATTTGAAAAAAATGCACTGTTGAGGAATTGGCCTTGGACTTTGATGTCAATGTTGATTCCATTGGTGTTGTTGGTCATCATTTTGGTCTTCTCTGCACTTATTTCCATTCCATAGGCTCTGGAGGTGGTGTCAAGCCTCTGTGCCAAGTGTTCAAGTTCTTGTTCCTTTCCAGCCAATCCATCAATGTCATCCGAAAAGTGGAGTTTGGAGATTGCTCTATCCCCTATGCTGACTGTGCCTTCGTGATCTGCAAGGGCATCTGACATGGTGCGCTCTAGGAAAATGTTAAAGAGTGTTGAAGAGAGTAGGCACCCTTGATGCACACCGATTGTTGTTCTGAACCAGTTTCCGATGGAGCTGTTCTGGAGGACTGCACTGGTCATACAGGCTTTCGGTAATTTCAATAATTTTAGGGCTGATGGTTGCCCACAGAGCTGCATGCCACTCGGTCAAATGCTTTCTTGAAGTCTACAAACACATGATATAGATGTTGTTGGTGCTGTAGGTATTTTTGCAGATTATTCTGAGGTATTTTTGCAGATTATTCTGAGGTATTTTTGCAGATTATTCTGAGGTATTTTTGCAGATTATTATGAGGTTGAAAATCTGTTCAGTGGTACTTCGCCCTGCCCTGAATCCGACTTGTTCTTCAGCTATGATTTGTTTAGCTTGGGGTTTCAACCTATTAGTATTATTTTCGGAAGGACCTTGATGGAATGGCTGATGAGGCTGATGGTGCTGTAATTTTCACACTCCTGAAGGTTACCTTTTTTGGGAAGAGTGATGACAAGCGACTGAGTCCATGGTGTAGGCCACTCCCCACTCTGCCAGATCTTGTTACAAATAATGGTGAGTGCGTCAATCATCGATTCCCTTCCTATCCTATCCCTATGCTATCCAGTAACTCGGAGGTCGTAGAGCACCAAAGATGATCGTTTTACCAGCGTACTCCATCTTTCCATGTCCTCAGCAACTCTGATTGTTTCACTCAGTGTCAAACCAGTCCATTCTTGAATGTTGTCCTCCCACCTCTTTTTCGGTCTCGCTCTTCTTCTACCTTCTTGCACTGTACCTTGCAGGATGGTCTTTGCAAGACCTGATGATCTGGTGACGTGGTCCTACCATCGGAGTTTCCGTTTTTTTACCACTGTGAGCATGTCATCGTGTTGTCCAATGGCTTGTGTGATGGTCTGTCGGACTTCGTCGTTGGTGATGTGCTGGGTATAGGAAATGCCCAGAAGTCTTCAGTAGCACCTCATCTCCATGCTTTGTATTCTTTGTTGGAGATCTGCTGTGAGGGTCCATGTTTGGCAAGCATATAGGAAGACGGAGATGACAAAGGAGCACAGCAGCCTTACCTTGGAATGTGGACTGATGGTCCGGTCTTTCCAGATTGGCTTTAACCTCGCCAGGGCAGCAGTTGTTTGTGCAATCCTGGAGAGGACTTCCTGTCGGGACCCATTGTCTGATACAATTGCTCCTAAATATTAAAAGCTATGCACTGTGTTGAGGGATTGGCCTTGGTGTTGCTGGTCATCATTTTGGTCTTCTCTGCACATATTTCCACTCCATAGGCTCTGGAGGTTGTGTCAAGCCTCTGTACCAGCTGTTCAAGTTCTTGTTCCTCTCCAGCCAATCCATCAATGTCATCCGCAAAACGAAGGTTGGAGATTGCTCTTCCCCCTATGCTGACTGTACCTTCGTGATCTGCAAGGGCATCTGACATGATGCGCTCTAGGAAGATGTTGAAGAGTGTAGGAGAGAGTAGGCATCCCTGATGCACACAGATTGTTGTTCTGAACCAGTTTCCAATGGCGCTGTTGTGGAGGACTGCACTGGTAGCCTTGTCATACAGGCTTTTGATGACTTCAATAATTTTAGGGCTGATGTTGTACACTCTTATGGTTGCCCACAGAGCTGCATGCCAGACTCGGGCCAACACCTTTTTGAAGTCTACGAACACATGATATAGATGTTGTTGGTGCTGTAGGTATTTCTCGCAGATTAGTCTGAAGTTGAAAATCTGTTTAGTGGTACAGTGGAACCTCTCACAACGACTCCCCCGCCACAACGACCCATTTTATTTTAACCGATGTATTTCCTTATATTGCTGTCATCAGTATAGCGACTACCTCGCTCTAACGTCTAACGACTGATCATTGCAGACCGTATAGCGACTTTCTCGGCATGACTGCACAATAAAAACTGTCTACGATCTTGTTCAGCACAGTCAGACAGGTACCTATTATGTGACACGCCAGCAGATAAAGTAATCTTCTATAAGTTTGACGTCATCCTGTTACATCACATGCCGGCAACTACTTTTATGGGGTGTTTTCAAGTGATTCACATTACAAGTGCAGCCTGACCACACCGGCTACGATCTTACGCCAGCTGTTAACCTTCCGTAATTTTGACATTGTCCTGTTACAAAAGCGGCCAGCCTCTAATCAAATGGGGTGTGGATTTCATGTGATTCACATCACATGTGTGGCACAGACAGATGTCTAGGCCGTGTAGTGAGTGAAAGAAAAGGAGCAAAAGAGAGAGAGAGAGAGAGAGAGAGAGAGAGCAAAAAAGAGAGAAAGAGAGCGAGAGCAAGAGAGAGAGAGAGAGCAAGAGAGAAAGAGAGACAAAGGTCTGACTGCATCTTTCGTACTGTGTTGTAAACAATACACAGTTGAGTTTATTTCTTTAATACATGTAACAGAAAAATATGTAGTGAAAGGTAAACTCTCTACCCCTCTGTAAAGACACCCCTCTATAAAGACCGATTTTTGTCAACATTTTCAAGGTTGTTGTAGAGAGGTTCCACTGTACTTCGTCCTGCCCTGAATCCTGCTTGCTCTTCACCTATGATTTGTTCAGCTTGGGGTTTTAACCTGTTGAGTATTATTTTCAGGAGGACCTTGCTGGGATGGCTGATGAGGATGATGGTGCGGTAATTTTCACATTCCTGAAGGTTACCTTTTTTCTGAAGAGTGATGACAAGCGACTGGGTCCATGGTGTAGGCCACTCCCACTCTGCCAGATCTTGTTACAGATAATGGTGAATGCGTCAATCATCGCTTCTCCTCATACTTGAAGCAGTTCCGCGGGTATGTTGTCCACTCCTGCTGACTTCCCCTTCTTCAGCGATTGCACTGCTGCCTCAACTTCTTCTCGGAGAATTGGGAGGATTTCTTCTTCTCTGTTCTGGGGACATGCTAGAACTGATGGGTCTCCGTTTGGTGTGTGGTTGTAAAGATCAGAGCAGTACTCTGTCCATCAGTCCAAGACTTCTTGTTCTTCTGTAAAGCATATGCCAGACTTGCTTTGGATCGTGGAGACCTTGGGCTGTTTAACACTTGTCAGCTG
Organism: Oncomelania hupensis; assembly: GCA_036898135.1. Classification (NCBI taxonomy): domain Eukaryota; kingdom Metazoa; phylum Mollusca; class Gastropoda; order Littorinimorpha; family Pomatiopsidae; genus Oncomelania; species Oncomelania hupensis. The sequence continues at coordinate 14,483,559 of CM072515.1, forward strand.
CTTCACAGTCTGGTAAGCCTTCTTGCTGTTGTTCTTGTTCTCTATTTCCTGGCATTGATCTTCTATCCAGTTCTCCTTTGCTGTGCGCATGCCTTTTCAGATGTCATTGTTGATTTTTCAGTAGGCATCAGCTCCCTGTGAGGTGTTCTTTTTTTTTTTCATCTCTCTTCGTTTATCACACAGGTCCAAAAGTTCATGTGTGATCCACAGCTTCTTCTTTGGCCGGTGCTTTCCAAGGATCTCCGTGGCAGCATTTGTCACAGCTAAGTTGAAGGTGGTGGTCATGGTGTTGACATCTACTTCACCAGCTCCCAAAATGAGCAGTGGTGCAAATTTCCCTCCAATTGTGGCCTAAAATATTTGTGCCACCTCCGTGTCTTGCAGTTTGTCCAGGTCGAACTTCAGTCTAGTGCACTTTGGTGTGTTTACTCTCTTCAAGTGAAGCCGGAAAGACATCATCACGAGATCGTGGTCACTTCCGATGTCTGCTTCTGGAAAAGTGTGTGTCCTGCCAATGTTGATTCCTGATCTGAAGCGTTTCTTGACCATGATGTAGTCGATCTGGTTGTGATGCTCCCTGCCGGGATTGTGCCATGTCCATCATCTGGATTTTTTGTGGCGACCAAGCGTGTTTGACAGTATCAGATTGTTGTATCTGGCAAACTCCAAGAGTCTCAGACCCCTGTCATTTGTCTCATTGTTGCAGTGGGGTCCACATGTGTCTCCCCAGTTGTGGTGCGCATCTTGGCCAACCGTGGCATTCCAGTCACCTTCCACTATGACTATGTCCTTCTTTGGCACTTGGTCATTGACAGCCTGTAGATTTTCATAGAAATCCTCCACTTAGCTGTCATCATAGTCTGATGTTGGGGCATAGGCCTGGATGATGGTGATGTTGAAAGGGGCTGCTCTCAGACGGATGGTAATGAGTCTACTGGAGACTGGGCGGCAACCCATGACAGTGGCTAGAATGTTCTTGTGGACCAAGAATCCAACTCCGTGTTTGTGCCTGTCATCTCTAACGCTGAAATAAAGCTTGTGGCCTTTTTCGGTCATTGTTTCACCTATGCCTTTCCAGCGCAGTTTGCTGATCCCTAAAACGTTCCATCGATAGTGGTCCATCTCATGGGCCAGTTCTTTTAATTTTCCCTCCACATTTTGGGTCCTGACATTCACCAGGACCACTATGGTGATGTTATTTCATGCTAGCCAAGGATTTCAGTGGCGGCATCTGTAACAGCTGAGTTAAAAGCGGGGGTCATGGTGTTGACATCTACTTCACCAGCTCCTAAATGAGCAGTAATGCAAATTTCTCTCCAATTGTGGCTTGAAATATTTCTGTCATCTTCGGGTCTTGCAGTTTGTCCATGCAGTTTTTCCATGTCGAGCTTTAGTCTGGTGCACTTTTCTGTGTTTACTCTCTTCGTGGAGGTGGAAGGACATCATCACGAAATCGTGGTCTTCGGATGTCTGCTCCTAGGAAAGTGCATGTCCTGCCAATGTTGATGTTTAATCTGAAGCGTGTCTTGACCATGATGTAGTCAATCTGGTTATTATGCTCCCCACCGGGACTGTGCCATGTCCATCGCCTGGACTTTTTGTGGAGACCAAGTGTGTTTGCCAGTATCAGTTTGTTGTATCTGGGTGCGCATCTTGGCCAACCTTGGCATTCACTATGACTATGTCCTTCTTCAGCACTTGGTCAATGGCAGCCTGTAGATGTTCATAGAAATCCTCGACTTCGCTGCCATCAGTCTGATGTTGGGGCATAGGCCTGGATGATTTTGAAAGGGGCTGCTCTCAGACGGATAGTAATGAGTCTACTGGAGTCATCCGTCACAGTGGTACCGCGGAGACACGCAGGAGTCGCAGAGTTATACTAGTAGTAGGGGCATAACAGTAGTGGCAGCAGTAGATAAACAGAACATAATCAACGATGGCAAAGGTGGAAAATCGAAGCCCAATCTGTGGACAAATAAGGAGTCTCACTAGTTTGCCCACAAAAACTTAAACACTTCATAACAGAATACGCCTTTCGCCGTCCGCCATCTTGACCTGTCTATACATGCATCTCAAAACACAATGCATTTCTTAATTCGACAATTTATCTCTTCCATAACACATGGTTGTTTATATAAATATACATAATTATTACAACTGCATTCCCATTCACACCATAGCGATTCATCTCAACCACACCTCCATCTTCATCACACCCCTCTCCACGTTATAATACATTATCTCTTTCCATTCACAATTGTTTCTATCACGCTATAGCACAAACGCGCTTCCCTCATATTCATCACCTTCATCACCCCTCTCCAACGCAATACATTGTCTCCCTTCCTTCACATTCATCACCTCTCTCTCTCTCTCTCTCTAACATGCATACTTCATTGTCACCCTTTGACCCACTTTGGCAACAACAGCAACGACATTATTTATACACACATTTAACCAAGAAAATCATATGAAAATCATATATACTACTATTTATCGAAACACATCCCTTTCCCCCTCATTCACCTGTGGTCCTGATTCGAATCTGTGCAGTCCGCTGGACCCTATAAACAATTACTATCCAACATACAAAAGACCTTAAAAAAATATCAGTGAATAAATTACCACTTCAAGGTCAAGGTCACAGTGTCAACATATGTTAGTACAATACAATACAATGCAATACAATTCAAATTTCATCCATATCAAATACAGTTCACAACATAAACACAAATTCTACAACCAGTTATAACAACTGATTATTATGTCAATAGCACCAATTAATTTAATTCATATAAATAAACTTAATACTTTACACTGCAATTGTAGTTTCAACTTCAAATCAAATAATTATCTGAATTCAATTCGTTATTGGAAAATTACAGTGAACCACCATGTTCATCTCCTGCCCAATCCACATTACTATAAAAAATTAAGTATTAATAATTTTATTACTCAACAATATATCATAATTTAATAATATTATTACATTTATAATACATTTCAAATAATAAACAATATATACCTGCAGACACAGCTGCGAGAAGTCCAGGACAACCAGTCTCTAATTTAGTCAAGAAAAAAATGAATAGATTTTTGAATGTACATGAGTGAACTGTCATGTGACCAGCTCAATCAGAATAGCTCATAAAAATTACCAATATCTTCTCACAAGAAAGACTAACAATAATATAGTTATTGGACCCAAATAAAACCTGTCCGTGACAATGAGCATCAGATGTCATGTGAAGGTTGTTCATCCCAAGGTTAAGGTCACTGAAAGGTCACTGTTTTGATCATATACAACATTTGATATAGTTTATTTGATAGTATATGAATGTCCATTAGGATCCGGAGGTAAAATCATCTTAAGGTCAAGATCACCACAAGATCAAAGTCAGTATTTGTGTTTTGATGCCACCATTTTGTTTCATTTTTTTCTGGCCTCATCTTCATGAAGAATATTGCAAATTCCTTAGCATGTTTCATATGGGCTTTGCCCTTCTAGTTGATGTATGGGTGCACATTATTGCGTCCCTTTTGTCTTGTCCTTATTTAGCACATAGATCAGCATTGCGGGCCGGGGATTGGGCAGCCTCCGACCAATGAAAATTAATGTCATACCTAACTTACGAATGTTAAACAGCTATTGTTTTGCACCTTCAAATTGGTGTGTATTTGTGTAACCATTAATCATACCAAGAAAAACCGTCACAATTATGATGACAACTATACTTATCATTGACATAAATGGTAATTGCGTGGCGATATACTTCATCAAAAGCAGTAAAGGGGTTAAATTTCTGGCTTTCAGCACACCTCTAATTTATGTGTTTTGTTGCTTTCATAATCTGGGCAGGTAATTATGTTGCAAATGGTAAGGATAGTCAACAATTGTTGATGCAGTTACTACTCCTTTTAACAACAAAAGGTTAAATCAGACCTTAAATCATCAGACACACACTGGATCAGTCCGCTGAAATGGAGTACAGCTTAACACAATGTTTTACACCTCTGACAAAGTGTTTTGTTGCTAACGTTGTAGTTTATTTGGTTGACAGTGTTCCTTCTCTGAATCTGAAGTATCTACATGACAAAGAAGAAACCACGGGTGCTATTGATGTTTCACTGAGAGATTACAACCTGGAAAGTCCTGGCTCTGCATCAACTGTCAGGTGAGTAGTGGCTGGAAATTTGATCATGAGCACAATTAATCAATCATCAATAAATCAATCAAGCAATTATTATATTTATATTGCATGAAAAGACTGTAACTGTAGGCTGCATTTAGTACAAAACTGTTTTTGGCGTGCATGTATGTAACAATGTGATTCTGTATACTCACCCCCAAAAATAATTTCCAGATTTTTGCAAATCTGTGTGATGTCCTAAATATTAAAAAAATTATATTAACCCCTCCCTCCACTCCCTCTCCCCCAGTTGTTGTACATCCATCTATCTATCTGTCCATATGTATTAACTTGCAAGTGGTTTAAGGGAGTTGGGTACGTTGAAATTGAAGTGTAGAGAATTTCATAAAATGAGGTTTATTTTAAAGTAAACATCCTGAAAGTATACCACAAAGTGCTCTTTTCAAGTTAAAGCATAATTTTTTAATCGAAGGGTGGCAAACTTAAAATAATATAATACAGTCAGAAAAAAATAGTATAATAACAGCTGCACGAATGGACAGAAAATGAAGATTTGAGCATAACAATCACCAGCAAAATAGAATTATGGTCTGTAAGTACATTTTGAATATTTTTTGTGATTTAAAAATATATTTCAGTGAGACAAGAACACTTTTTAAGACTTAAAAATTTTCAGATTTGACTCCCATGAGACTAAAATTAGAATAAACATTAAATAGTAGACAAAATTGCCTGAAACTTTGCAGGCACAATCATTATTAGCATATTGTTATTCTCACAAAATGTGAACATAGTTCGCCTGGCTAAATCTTGATCAATAGAGATTACACATGATATACCCCTCTTAGTCAAAAATACAATACAAGATACAAGAAAACATTATTATCTCACTGAGAAATTAAGACATGTTTTTCAGGCAGTTAAAGGAAATCATCAATCAATAAAAAGGAAACATGACACATGTCCCCTACACAGTTCACGCCTGTCTATAAGTGGTCCTTTCAGACGGTATCTATTTACAGCCCTTCTACTGCCTCTTACGATCATTGCACGCTGGCTGAACCGCCCGTAGCCAGTTCAGAGAGACGGTGGACTGCTGCAGTACTGGCGCGTGGCACAAGCATTTAGTACTAGCTGTAGAGCTTTTACATATTTTAACCAAGCCTACTGCAGTGCTAGTGCTGTACATGTACATGTAGCCAGACCAATTGTTCCTCACGCGTGCACGCTATTAGAAACTACTTTTGCTCGCTGTGCATAAGTATTTTATGCCTAACAAAAATTCCTGCTGAAACT
>CM072515.1:14489505-14534505 GCA_036898135.1 Oncomelania hupensis
TGTGTGTCCGTGATGTTGGTAATCAAAATCAAGATAAATGTAGGAATTGTAAGGGGACTCTCAAATTTTGTAAGGGGACTCTTGAAATTTTGCACCAGAGTCCCAAGGACTCTCTGAAAAAAAAGCTGTGGGAAACACTGCTATGTAAGACAGACGAGTTTGACCCGTCTCATAATTCAATCAGCATGCGTAAACTGGCTTGGATAAAGTAGATTGACAATCTACTTTATCCAAGCCAATTTACGCATGCTGATTGACAGTATGACATTGACATGCTTGACAGTCCAAACTTTTAAAAAAAAAAGGTTACATGGATCGTGCTTAGAGCTTTTAAAATTGCTTGATATAGATCTACGTATTGTCAACCAAAAATGGTGTAAATATTGGTGCCAATATTGTGATGAATATATTCAGATGCGATTTTGAGCAGATGTTTTGCACAAGTTTTACGCACAAGTGCTGTAAAAATGTGTCATCAATTTTGAATACACAAAAAAATATGCATTAATGCAATCCTGATGTTGGCATTATATAACAATCATATTAACATGGTCTAACCAGGGTGAATTTGCCTTTTAATATTTATGGCAGGGAAGGAGGAACCAGGGTCTAAATGTTTAAAATGAGATAAATTTAGATTAATCATCATTCCATGCGATTCAGCTGAAGATCTCCATTAGTAATAGTATTATCAATTCAAAGTCTCTGGGCTGAATGTTCTTCAAAACTGTAACCTTCTTTTGGACATGATAAATAAGTCAGCTTTTGTCAATTTTGTTTTGCAAAATGTTGATAATTTTCGTCAGTCAATATTGAGAATTTTATGGAATTACTTGTTTCTTATCGATCGAAGCTTCTAGACCTTACGGGTAACAGTTGGTCGAATCTAAACATTACATGATGCAAGGCATTGAATAGTTCCGGTGACGAGTTTTATTTTGATTGGGTGTTATTGTGTCACTCATGTTGGAACGTTCTAACGTTTTCTCGATTGTCTGCTTGTAAGGATGATCTTTGTAGTGATTTTCTAAAAGCGATCTTGTATGCAGTTATTGATGTTTGCTGAATAAAGTTGGAAAACCTTATACGATGACTCCTGCCTTGTTGCTGAGTGAACAAGTTGTGTGGATAAACGAATTCGAGTTACAAATATCAAGATTCAAGCATCGGGGTTGAATCACCTATTGATAAAATACTGTGTAACTTATAATTGGTGTAGAACAAAATCAAATTAATCTCTCGATCCTTACCTATTATTTAAATTTAGTTGTTAGGGCGATTTTCTATCAATTTCGTAATACAAAGTGTTGAAAAGAAAACTTTGTTTGGGTACATGAATCAATAAGTAATGAATCATTTTACCGGGTTTTACGCCTTTTTGGTCGTCTTACATCATCCTGTGTCTCATCACCAGATGTTTGCAGGTCAGACTCGTACTGAGACTTGTTCAAACGTTGCCGTACATAGTCCCAATCATCTGTTAAAAAGAGAAAGTTAGTTATGCATTATTGCATAGAGGTTTTTAATCTTATAAAAAAAATTAACTTATATAGCATAATATGACTATACATATATATACATATGTACTAATGATAAAGATGTTTAACTTTCCCTCAATCACAGGTACATGATCAAATCAGGGTGCATTGCTGCTTAGACATCTTTCTTGCGCAACACATAATAGAAGTTGCAGCACAGGTTTAATTTTTCAGTAGTCAAAGCATACTGGGCCAACAAGTTCTAGCACAAACCCCAAAATTTCAGGCGCTGGATAGGGCAGCTGCTACTGCTAGTGGAATGCCAATTATTTACTGGAAGTGGAACCAAACACATACACATTGCTCTCAAGTGGGATTTTTTTTAACCCCAAAGGCACAAACAAACATGTACTGTTCTCCTAAACAAATGTGTCACACAGTGTGAGTGTGTGTGTGTCTATATGTTGCGGGAACCTCATAAACTTGCAAGGTACTGCCGCTGGACCTAAAGCAACAACCATGTAATGTAATGTAATGCAAGGTACTAAAACAAACTAAACATAATTTCCAGCGAAAATATTCACTGAGATTGTTAGAAAGAGTACATAAATTTAAATACATAACTTCTCTCTCCTTAGGCACATGGATTAGATCAGATTGGATTGTACCCACACGGTTAAGGGTGCTGAACATTTCTCGTAATCCTATATACCTACATGTGTATGTGTTGTGAGTATAATGTTTGCTGAGCTTTAAACGTTTCCTAAAAAGACAAAGAAACCAAGACTAAGTAATATGTTGCTGTTATGATAATGTAATTACCAAAGCGATGCATTAGGTCAACAACAAAAAAAAGTCTGTTTACGGTAACATAGGAGAAAAAATTGTCGGTCAGTTGGTTTACTTTTTTTTCTTTTTCTAAACCAGTGCTTCAGATTGTTTTCAGACATCATGGGCCCAATGACCCATGGCCATGCAAAATGATGGGTCAATTTTGAAAAAGATGGGTCATTGACAATCGAAGGTATTCATATCGTATGTTCACCTAGTCCTTCTTGATTTTTATGACGCGCCAGGCTGGCGCATTCACGTTGACTGTTACGCGCCATTCTGATAAAATATGCGCCAATGGCGCGGGTGCGCCAACAATCTGAAGCACTGTAAACCCATTTTCACATTGGGTGCGATTATTTTGGCTTATTTCTTCTTTTTTTTCCAGATATCGCAAAAAGAAGTTTAGGGTCGGGCCAAAAAATAAGGTTGGTCGGGATACCGTAAACAGACATTAATTTTTTTGGTGTGGGCCTTACCTGAAGCAAAATTAAACTCACCATCGACAAAGAGTTCCCTGATAGGGTAAGCGTGCCATAAAGGATCCGGCTCTTGACGTTCTTTCACAGCTTTGTTTATTTTCTGGGAGTTTTTGTAGTTCGGCCACACTGCATAACTATTGCCATTGCGCCAGTTGGTGGGGATAATTGCGACTTCGTTTTCATCGGTGAAGTTGACAATTGCATACATCTTCTAGCGTCTAGGCAAAAGAAGTGTGTTCAGAAGTTACCAGAGAAACCAAATCATAAGAGCTGGATGCAGGAGACATAAAACACCATTGAATACACTATTACTAAACCTTGTCACTTGATTAATTAAATACCGAAAGAATCAAACTTAAACTAATGCATGACTGGATACAGTTTGGGTTAATCTGGCTATTGGCAGATTTAGCAGCCTATAATAAATCCAGACTCTCTTCTTGTAGATCACCTCCAATCTTTTCCTTAATTATTTCATATAGTATACATTCAGTCCATGTATTGGCTAAGCTTGTACACTAATTTTAGCAAGAAGTGTCATGTTACTATTCTATTCCCTGCAGGCTCACAATGCACTGTCATATCATCAAAACTGTCAACATCAGAATCAACAATCTTTTTATCCTCTACAACATTCTGTTCTTCATCCATATGAAGTGGGCGTGTCCTTTGTTGACAATGTCACAATGTGGGTTTTTCAAGATTTTGCAACATGTATCATGAGAACTTTCACTAGTCTATGGCTGTCTTTGCCTGACACAACATCTCGAACTGCATGGCTTGATCGCACGCGGCGTTTTCGCATTTCAGAGCCCTGGGAAATGCTGATTTCCTTCGAACTTCATCTACTTTGTGTAACAGACACATTTTCTGCTCGAAAATGGAATTGTGAGTCCAGATGCAGCGACAAAACATTCAGAAAGCAAGCAGGAAGTAGCACGAGGTTTCTTGGAGCGGTTCGTATTTTGCCGTTTTCGCGGCAGTGGCTCGTTATTTTAGATTAGCAGCCGATGTTGTGATTTTGAGGCCGAAGTTGGCTCCCCCTCCCACCTCCCACCCTTCCTATTATTTTAAATGGCAAATGTTTAATGTTGAAGATCTTAAAAACTAATAAACGTAGCGCCCCCCCCCCCCCGTCCCCACTCCACCTCTCCACCCCCACCCCCCAAAAATTACATGTGAGAAGTGGACCATTTTTGAAACAAAGCCAACAATTACTTTCAATGACAAAAAGTGATGTTTGGTCAAAACTCTAGACAGTATTGCCACCTAGCTGTCGCTTTCAGAAACCCTTCGAATTAGGCTACCTGCTGAAGTGGGCTGCCTGGTTTCCTCAAAAGCCGCTTGATTTTTCCCAGAAAGTTTTCAAAATGAAAAGCAGAAAAGTGATCAAGCGAACAAAAGCGTCTAACAGCCCCAGCAAGGTGCAATATGTTGTGAAAATTGAAAGAAATTGAAAGAAATAGAATTTATGCCATACACTACTGATGTTTGTTGCAAAAAAATATAACCAGAGTTGGTCAGCATTGTCACCGTGACTCTGGCAGTAGGCCTACACAGGACAGGCAAGACAGCACACTCACAAACAGCAGTAAAAAGTAGGAATAATTTAAACTTCTTCTGATAAAATTCCTTTGAGCGCAACATGGCCACTATACAGAAGAAACTGGCGGAATTCTGTAGCTATCTAATGATCAAGAGACTACACTTCCATTAAAAATTCTGATGGTTGGTAGTCTTGAAAACTTAATAGAAGCTTAATTAATTGGCTTTCGTTTTCCAAAACATCAAGAGTCGCCTAACAACACCTAGACAAATACAGTGCATGTATTTAGGTGGAAACTGTGTTTCAGTTACCATTCGAATGGATAAAGTTTCAAGTGGGGAGGCACCAATGTGCTGTTGTGGCTGCTGTCGTGTGGCAAAATGATGGTCAGTTCTATGTTCAGCATTAGACGCAGAGAATGTCATCTTGCCTAACCTGCACACTCCTTCCTGTGTGCAATGCTCACACGCAAACTATCCTGCATGCCCTTTAACCTGCTTGCAAAATGCACGAACAGGTGCATCACATATAAAACATTTAATATGAATTTAACAGACGCATGCATGTTTTCAACAGTCAGTGGCTGCGCCTCTAACTGATGGGGAACATCTCGTTACTCCCCCCGTATCACTACTCCCCCGGCTCGTTACTCCCCCAGCTCGTTATTTTGAACAAAGTTCGACCTATTTCGTCGCCTATAGGAGACGAACTAGGTAAACTTTTTAGAAAAGGGTTCGGGTAAGGGTTAGTTGCAGAGCTATCCCTAACCCTTGCCCTAACCCTTTTCTCTACAAAAATCACTTTCCGATTCCTACATTCTTAAAATAACGAGCTGGGGGAGTAACGAGCCGGGGGAGTAGTGATACGGGGGAGTAACGAGCTGACCCCAACTGGTGCATAATCCCCACAATCTTTAAGAAAACGATTAACAGAGGCTGGCTTTGAAGATCCACAATACAGTTCAATGATAAATGGTTCACTGATGACGTCGAGAATGGTAATTCTGCCGAGATTGGGCCAAAACTGATTGGTTGCACTATGAAACATGGGCAATCCATTAATATTTATTTGAATTCTTGTACTATCTGTTGAGCTGAACTGAGGATAGTTCTTTAAAATTATAATTTTCAAAAGAGTATAGAGTCCAAAATGGAAATATGAACCTTTAATTTAAATTTCTTTGATTGCATATGTTCTTGGCGTGTGAATTAAAGTTCTTGGATCTTTTGGTAAATGAGGGTGAGCAGGGCGTAAAATAAACAATAAATCTGAAACAGCACTGTGAGAAATGTCATGACTACTCGCCCATTCTGAAATCTGGGTTGTGAAATTTTCTTCACAGTTTGCGTGTGATTTATTCTCAATCAACGTGTCACTGTCAGTGTTACTATCAGTATCACTGTCAGATTCCCTCACAAAATTAGGCTATAGCCTCACCTGACGAAGTACACCTAACGCTAGTATTTACACGATCAGTGGCATCTGCACAAGCAAGCACGACATCAATAGACGATAGTCTAATATAATTATCTCCTTTAACAGCACTACATTCAGCGCTGTGCTGATAGTGTTAGCAGTACTACAACAAGAAGAATCTTCCAAGACTGCATTAGTACTAGTATAGTAGATCTAATTCCTATATTATTAGTAGATCTAAGAGAACAATTAATGTGCTCCTGCACCCTTTCTACAATACGTATTCTTTTCGTACGATATGACAGGTTGCACTGATTTGTTCCTTCCATGTATGTATTACCGTATTACCGTATCAAATCAGATATTAATATAAAACTTACTATTTCAAAAATCAAACACCCGATTTTTTCCGTTTCCACTCGATCGTCACCTCCAGAAGAAAATTGCGTCATTTGCTGAACCGCACACGTGTACAGATATATTTTTTAAAAAGTTTTGTAATTTCTGTGATCGAAGGCGATAACGCAAGTCTAAACAATTTATAGGAATAAAACTCTTCACAATGACATATTTTTTAATCTTTATTATGATTTGACAAATAAAAATTCGGTAAAAATGTTCGCACTGAATACGAAGGGAGTTAATTTTATTTTGATCATATCTTGTTGACACTCGATATGGGATTGTCTACCTTATAGCGACTAAACTATGCAGGCGGCCCAACGTGATAAGACAATCGGCAAAGATCGGCCGATGACGCCGACAAGTTCCGATCAAAAACCTACCGCGGGCCGCCCTGGTTGTGCTGTTGGGGAGGGGTGATGTTAGCACGGCATCACTGGGCGAAAGTCTTCTACACAGAAGTCACCGGCCAGGGCGGACTAACCTCACGTTACTACAGGTTCAACGATCACGTGCTCAGGGCCAAGGCGAGCCACACTGTATTCGTGGATTTCGGCTGTGGCCAACAGCCTGGAGAGGATTGGGCACCGCCAGGTCTTTTTTGCCAAAGACACACTACATGATGAAACTATCCACTAATTCCATACCGGATCGGTCGTCGCCCGGCTCGACAAGGACCGCGCCTTCCGTTGGCCACCAGGACGGAGGTGATAAATATGCTACTGATGGACAATTTAGCAAGATCCGCACGAGAAACAACATCGTCATAGGAACCTGGAATGTCAGGACCTTAACTGCGGAAGGAAAATTAGAAGAACTGGCCCACGAGCTGGGCCACTATCGATGGAACGTTTTATGTATCGGCGAAGTGCGCTGGAAAGGCCTAGGTAAAACAACGACCGACAAAGGTCACAAGCTCTATTTCAGCGTTAGAGATGACAGGCACGAAACAAGGCGTTGGATTCTTGGTCCACAAGAACATTCTAGCCACTGTCATGGGTTGCCGCCCAGTATCCAGTAGACTCATTACCATCCGTCTGAGAGCAGCCCCTTTCAACATCACCATCATCCAGGCCTATGCCCCAACATCAGACTATGACGACAGCGAATTGGGGGATTTTTTATGAAAATCTACAGGCGGTCCTTGACCAAGTGCCGAAGGACATAGTCATAGTGCAAGGCGACTGAAATGCCAAGGTTGGCCAAGATGCGCACCACAACTGGGGAGACACATGTGGACCCCACTGCAACAACGAGACAAATGACAGGGGTCTGAGACTCTTGGAGTTTGCCAGATACAACAATCTGATACTGGCAAACACGCTTGGTCTCCACAAAAACTCCAGACGATGGACATGGCACAGTCCCGGCGGGGAGCATCACAACCAGATCGACTACATCATGGTCAAGAAACGCTTCAGACCAAGCATCAACATTGGCAGGACACGCACTTTTCCAGGAGCAGACATCGGAAGTGACCACGATCTCGTGATGATGTCTTTCCGGCTCCACTTGAAGAGAGTAAATACAGCAAAGTGCACCAGACTGAAGTTCGACCTGGACAAACTGCAAGACCCGGAGGTGGCAGAACTATTTCAGGCCACAATTGGAGGAAATTTGCACTAGTGGCGGTAACAGTCTCCTCTCTGAAAATCCTTATCGGGAAGAGAGGGGACTATAAACTGTTAAAAAAAAAAAATTTGCACCACTGCTCATTTTGGGGGCTAGTGAAATAGATGTCAACACCATGACCACCACGTTCAACTCAGCTGTGACCAATGCCGCCACTGAGATCCTTGGCAAGCACCGACCAAAGAAGAAGCCGTGGATCACACCTGAACTTTTGGATCTGTGTGATAAATGAAGAGAGATGAAAAAGAAAAAGAACACCTCACAGGGAACTCATGTCTACCGAAAAATCAACAATGACATCCGAAAAGGCATGCGCACAGCAAAGGAGAACTGGATAGAAGATCAATGCCAGGAAATAGAGAACAGTCTGAACAAGAACAACAGCAGGAAGGCCTACCAGACTGTGAAGCGCCTGACAAATGTTAAACAGCCCAAAGTCTCCACGATCCCAAGCAAGTCTGGCAAATGCCTTACTGAAGAACAAGAAGTCTTGGACAGATGGACAGAGTACTGCTCCGACCTTTACACCATTATGGATACTCATCAGTTCTAGGATGTCCCGAGAACAGAGAAAAAGAATAAATCCTCCCAATTCTCCGGGAAGAAGTTGAGGCAGCAGTGCAATCGCTGAAGAAGGGGAAGTCAGCGGGAGTGGACAACATACCCGCGGAACTGCTACAAGCAGGAGGAGAAGCGATGATTGCCTTCACCATTATCTGTAACAAGATCTGGCAGAGCGGGGAGTGGCCTTCAGGAGTGTGAAAATTACCGCACCATCAGCCTCATCAGCCATCCCAGCAAGGTCCTCCTGAAAATAATACTCAACAGGTTGAAACCCCAAGCTGAACAAATCATAGCTGAAGAACAAGCAAGATTCAGGGCAGGGCGAATTACCACTGAACAGATTTTCAACCTCAGAATAATTGATGGATTGGCTAGAGAGGAACAAGAACTTGAACAGATGGTACAGAGGCTTGACACCACTTCCAGAGCTTATGGAATGGAAATAAGTGCAGAGAAGACCAAAATGATGACCAACAACACCCATGGCATCAACACGGACATCAAAGTCCAAGGCCAATCCCTCAACACAGTGCATAGCTTCAAATATTTAGGAGCCATTGTATCAGACAATGGGTCCCGACAGGAAGTCCTCTCCAGGATCGGACAAACAACTGCTGCCCTGACAAAGTTGAAGCCCATTTGGAAAGACAGGACCATCATTCTACATTCCAAAGTAAGACTGCTGCGCTCCCTTGTCATCTCCATCTTCCTATATGCTTGCGAAGCATGGACCCTCACAGCAGATCTACAACGATGAATACAAAACATGGAGATGAGGTGCTACAGAAGACTTCTGGGCATTTCCTATACCCAACACATCACCAACGACGAAGTCCGACAGACCATCACAAGCCATTGGACAACACTGTGACCTGCTCACAGTGGTGAAGAAACGGAAACTCCGATGGTATGGCCACGTCACCAGAGCATCAGGCCTTGCAAAGACCATTCTGCAAGGCACAGTGCAAGGAGGTAGAAGAAGAGGGAGACCGACAAAGAGGTGGGAGGACAACATTCGAGAGTGGACTGGTTTGACACTGAGCGAAGCCATCTGGGCTGCTGAGGACAGAGAAAGATGGAGTATGGAGGACTTCCGGTACCTGGCTACCATAACCACAGGCTGTGAAGTCCGTAGGCCTTGCCTCAATTACATAGTATACATAGAAGGTCCACCACTTCTTGCAAGAAATCCAACATCCGGTTTCGATTGACCCCCCAAAAACGACTTTCCTACCTTTTGTGCCCACTTCAAACTCAAACGGAGGGGCCAGACGAATCACAAACACTCATAGCAACACATTCGTATCACTTCCAACGATGTCGGCTCCAAATTCACTGCGAATTTGTTAAAAAAACGCAGTCACATAAGCTGGTTCGAATTTTGACACGACGCCGCGAGTCGATCCCAATATAGCAACTACTTTATGACCTTTCATTGGTCGCCTAAGAATACTCTCTGTTAGGCCTAATGAAGGGCGGACTACTCAGTGATATCAACAAAATGATCGTTGGAGACTTTATAATCGCTAGAGTGGTCTGCCCTTCATTAGGCCTAACAGCGCGTATTCTTAGGCGACCAATGAAAGGTCGTAAAGCAGTTGCTATACATATTGGGATCGACTCGCGGCGTCGTGTCAAAATTCGAACCAGCTTATGTGACTGCGGTTTTTTTTTAACAAATTCGCAGTGAATTTGGAGCCGACATCGTTGGAAGTGATACGAATGTGTTGCTATGAGTGTTTGTGATTCGTCTGGCCCCTCCGTTTGAGTTTGAAGTGGGCACAAAAGGTAGGAAAGTCGTTTTTGGGGGGTCAATCGAAACCGGATGTTGGATTTCTTGCAAGAAGTGGTGGACCTTCTATGTATACTATGTAATTGAGGCAAGGCCTACGGACTTCACAGCCTGTGCCATAACAAGCTCTGCGATCTTGCTGGAGAGTTTTTACTTTCCTGTTAGTGAAACACAGCTATGACCATCACCAGAAGTGGCAAGCGAAACCAACAGAATGCAAAGGGTATGGAAAATGACCTGCGAATCTGCTCCACTCCTCCTGAATTACCGACGGCCTCTGTTCTGACGGACATAGAACCTGAACCAAACCAGAATGTCAGCGGCGCCGTTGAACAATCCACGATTGTAGCCACGGCACCCGAAATCATGAGTGTTGTGTGCGAAACCCGTGAGATCGTGGCATCGCTATGCAGCCGGATTGAGTCTCTGGAAAAGATCATATGGAAGCAAGATCAACAAATTAGCGAATTATTATTGATGACAACCGCGAAGCAGACGACGCGAGAGACACCTAGCAACGCGCTTTCTGAGACCTATGCACAAGTTGCTGCATCCTCCCGATCTAAACCATGCACAAAACAACAGTCGAGGAACGGTCCGAACATCAACTCCACGTCTCAGCTTTCCAAAAAGGATGAATTAGATCTAAAGTCATCGAGAACAAAAAGAGATAACTCCAAAGCGCCGGTTTCGTCACCAAGTGGCGCAGTTTCTGCTGATGACGTCATCAGTAAGGAATGCGGAAATGTTGTCATTTTCCACGATTCGGTGCTGGCAGGCGTGAAGGAGAAGAGACTGGGTCAATCCTATGGTTTTGAGGCCAAGAAGGTGTTTTCGCCTCTCATCAGTGATCTGGTTCCTGCCTTCACGTCTGTCAAAGATCATCCACCACCAGACGTAATCATCGTTCATTGCGGCATCAACAACTTGAAGAAACAAGATGCCAAATCAGCGAGTCATCAGTTTGTAGAGGCCGTCAAGACGATCGTTTCATGCAGCCCGACATCCAAGATCGTCGTGAGCAAGATCGCCCCGGTGCTGAACTTCAACCTTAACAGTAAGAGAGAGTTGTTCAACGCAATGTTGATGACCCAGCTGGCAGACCTCAAGAACATCTCATTCGTCAACAACGACAACGTGCACTTTTACGCCATGCGTGATGGTGTTCATCCTACGAGAAGAGGCTCCAGTACTCTAGCAGGGAACATTGGCCGCCAAGTTGAGCGACTGTTGTGGAAAAAACCGCGGAATTCTGCCCGGCGCTTCAACCGGTCTGCAGATCCCTTTCCTGTTTTTTTTTGATTGGAGAGGTAACTTTTTTCCACACAGCCCTTTTTCATTCCCTGCCTGGCAGCGCTGAGGTCATCAGGTCGATTTGTTGTGAACAGTCATAACAGAGTAGTTGACTAGTTCCTATATAAAGAGCTGAAAATATATTACTCTTTATTTGATGTTTGGGTTTCATAATCTTTAGTTTTTCTCAATCTGTTAATGAGATACGAAAAGTTTACTGTTTTTCAATGGAATTGTCGTTCTGTATCTACTAACTTACAATATTTGCAACAGCACCTGTCTGAGAAAGATTATCACGTCTTGGCTTTACAGTCTTTGAACGTTAGCAACAGAAAGTTGCCTAAACTGAAGGGTTTTTACTACCCACCTGTTATAAACACTGACACTAATAAAGTTCAAGCTGCGGTGTATATCCGTCATGATTTGGAGTATAACATTCAATCAACATCCTTTATTCAACATCAAGATGTTCATTCGGCAGCAATCAAAGTGAAACTTAACAAAGATACATGTGTTAACATTTTAAGTGTTTATTTTCCAAAAGGCACAAACAACACAAACACTGACTGGCTGAAAAGTTTTGACTCATCTGAGTCATGGTTTGTGTGTGGTGACTTTAACACACATTCTCCTTTATGGGATAAAGGTTGCAATTCATGTACAAATAACAATTTTTGTAACAACGTCATCGATTCTAATTTGTTGATTTTAAATGATGGTCGTATTACTCGGATTCCGGATGTATCAACACATCGGCCTTCCGCTTTAGACTTAACTTTTACCACTCCAGATCTTTATTCGGACTGTATGTGGGAAGTGGAATCTGACTCATTAGGCAGTGATCATTTGCCATTGATAATAATATGTGACAGCAGTGTTGAATTTGATATTGCAGAGGATCCAGTGCCAAAATATATTTATAGCCGAGCAAATTGGCAAGATTTTCAAAACGCTTTATTATCATATGATACAAATTTCGTTAATGATGATGATATAAATGTTGCATATAATACATTTGTAAAAGATATACATAATGCAGCTTCAAAATCTATACCCAAAAAACGTGCATACAATAAAAAAGTTCGAGCTGGTAATATATGGTGGAATGATATTTGCAAAAAAGCAGTAGATGAAAAAAAGGGGGCTTATAAAACTTGGTTAAAAAATCGTACTTCACAATCTTTTATAGAGATGAAAATAGCTAAAATTAATTGCAACAAAGTAATTGCTTCAGAGAAACAAGCTTTCTGGTCAAACTACTGCAATTCTGAAATAACTAGTTGTAAGGATTCATCAAAAGTATGGAAAAAATTCTCTGAAATGCAACACGGGTATAGACTCCCCCAGTGTCCTCTGAAGATAGATAGCAATAATTTTCCCACACCCCAAGAAAAATCAGAAGCATTTGTAAAACATTTTGTTACAATAAGTCATTCATCAAGTCTCCCTTCTGACATTAAAGAAGAAAGAGAACGAGAAGAAAAGAGTACAAAGTATGAGCCGCCACCACCTGATAACAATATGTACTTTAATTCTGAAATTACCTTAAAAGAATTACAAAATGTCATTTTGGAACTTAGTCGAAAAAATTCAGCAGTTGGTTTAGATGGTATTTCGTATAAAATACTTTCACATCTGCCTGAACAATGGCTGAATGTACTACATATTATAATACAAAAGGCTTGGATGTCTGGAAATTTACCCGAATTCTGGAATTCCTCTCTGATAATCCCCATTCTAAAATCAGGTAAGCCTCGTGCTGTAGTTTCTAGTTATAGGCCTATTGCCTTAACCTCTCACGCATGTAAAGTTATGGAAAAGATAGTACTGGAAAGATTATTGCATTTTTGTAATAAAACAAGTGTAATTCCAATTAACCAAGCTGGTTTTCAAAAGGGAAGATCAACTACTGATCATCTTGTGAAGCTTACAACGAATATAAAGAAACAATTTGCCAGACGAAAAGGGGTATTAGCTACTTTTTTTGACATCAATAAAGCGTACGATAGAGTGTGGCATACTCGTTTATTGTACAAGTTAAAAAGTATAGGAATTTCAGGTAACATGTACACTTACATTAAAAGTCTTCTTTCTAATAGGAAGATAAAGGTTAAAGTAGGTAATTCTTATTCATCTAGTCAAAACACTGATATAGGAATTCCTCAGGGGGCAATAATCTCACCTGTATTGTTCAATATATTAATTCATGATCTACCTAAAGTGATAGGCAAAAATGTTTCTCTTGCTCAATACGCTGATGATATAGCACTATGGATGAATGTTAATCTAAAAAGAAAAACGTCCCTTTTTGAAATTAAACACGTGACAAATTGTTACCAACGAGAAATAAATTTAATCAGTACTTTTATGATTAAAAATGGGTTAGAACTTTCAAAAGAAAAAACTAATTTAATATTGTTTAGTAATGGACAAGAGCCTAGATTGCTTCCTAAAATCGTGATTGACAACACTGAACTTAAGTATGTGAAAGAAGTAAAATTTCTTGGAGTTTATCTTACAACTCGTGAAGAAACGGAAACTCCGATGGTATGGCCACGTCACCAGATCATCAGGCCTTGCAAAGACCATTCTGCAAGGCACAGTGCAAGGAGGTAGAAGAAGGGGGAGACCGAAAAAGAGGTGGGAGGAGAACATTCGAGAATGGACTGGTTTGACACTGAGCGAAGCCATGAGGGCTGCTGAGGACAGAGAAAGATGGAGTATGCTGGTTAAACGATCATCTGTGGTGCCCCTACGACCTTCGGGTTATGGGACAGGATAGGATAGGATAGGATATCTTACAACAAAATTGAACTGGAAAAGACACATCGATTATCTCACTCAAAAAGCACTTAAAATTTACAATCTTCTAAAAATAATCAGTAGGAAACCATGGGGACAGGACTCAAAAACATTAATACATCTAGCTTGTTCTATGATTAGATCTAAGTTAACGTATGGGCAAGAGGTTTACTTTTCGGCTCCGAAATCGTATTTAAAAACGTTACAAAGCCTAGATAGCAAAGCCATAAAATTAGCTTTAGGAGTATCAGTCCACACACGTACTGAAAAAGTCTATACATTAGCAGGGATAATGCCCTTACTTGATTGGAGAAAATTGGCTTGCGCAAAGTACATTTTGAGAGCAAAAGCAGTCCTGAATTACAACAAAGAAGAGATATTGTTAAGATCAGACACAGACTTCCCTAAACATGCAAAAAAAGTTTCTTCTTTTGAAACAATTGCAACATATACAAAAGATCTTATGCAAACTGTTCAAGAAGACTTCGTAGTTCTAGATCCAATTTCCTGTACGTCGCCATTACCACCGTGGGAACTTAAAACAGCCTATTTTGATATTCATTATTGTACAGAAAATAAATCTAATAATGCAGCCATTCTGGCCACAAAGGCTCGATTACACCTGGAAAGCAAATATTATCAACATTTAAAAATTTATACAGATGGTTCTGTGCTAGAATCATCCGATGCAGGAGCGGCATATGTAATACCAGAATTAAATATAAAAGAATCTTTTTATTTAGGTAAGGGGATTTCGATTTTCACTGCAGAATTAATAGCAGTTTTAATGGCTCTAAGCAAAATTGAAAGTCTGTCTACAAATATTTTGCAAATTGTTGTGTGTGTAGATTCAATGACCGTCCTGGAGGCATTGCAATCAAACAAGTCTAAGGAAAGAAAAGAAATTATTATTGAAATAAAGCATCTAATCAACAATTTAATTGTTAACGGAACAGATGTAAGTTTCTGCTGGATACCGTCACATAGTGGGTTTCTATATAATGACTGGGCAGATAGGGGGGCAAAACAGGGTGCCTCAAATTTGAACTCCAAGGTTATTGCATTGAAGAAATCCCCTAAAGAAATACAACATCATATTGAACATAGTTTACTTAGACAAATTATATTTGACACACATTTTGAAGAGCAGAGTAAAGTCTCAAGAGCTATTTCCTCAATGGCAAATCGAATATGGCTTAATGCAATAAGACCGAAATATTGTAAAAATGTTTTATGTGCCTGTGGCAGACCTTTGTCTTTAGAACACATGTTGTTTGCATGCTCTACTGTTGCCCCTATTTTACCGCTGGAGATGAACGACAAAACTTCCTTAAAAGAAATTAATTATGCTTTGTGTATTACCTTAGCGAAAATAATCTTTGATTCACCTGTTGCAAGATTAATATAATCGTTTAATTTTTTTTTTTAAATTATTCTTCTTCTTCTTATTATTATTGTAATTATTATTATTATTATTATTATTTTTTTTTTTTTTATTTATTTTTTTTTTTATTTTTTTTTTTTTTTGGTCTTATCATCTTGATGAATGAAGACAATAAAATCAACAACATGGAGTATGCTGGTTAAACGATCATCTGTGGTGCCCCTACGATCTCCGAGTTACGGGACAGGATAGGATAGGAAATGCCGGAAGATACGGTATTTCTGTGTTTGACGTTTTGACAGCTTGTGACACCTATAAATATGGCTTTCCTGCGATCTTTGACAACGTTTTCCTCTGATTTTGTGTTGTACCAGGGTCTGTTGTTTTATTCAAAAACCTCGTAACTCAAACTTTTTTTACAAAGTTGTAAGTCGAAAACTTCGTAACTCTTCATTTGCTTCCAGTTCTCAACGGAAAACACTTCTTCGACTTTTTATCCCATACTGCCAAATTTCTAGACTTTTCATAGTTCCTTTGAAGTAAAAAAAAGTCATTGGTTTGGCGGTTACCCGACTGGTTGAAACAGTTTTTATCGATTTTCTCAAAACAGCAAAAAATGAGATACGAGGTTTTCGTCTGACAGCGACGATATGCTTTCAGATGTCTACTTCGGATGGCATTTCGAAGAATATTTACATTTGGGGTCCTGCGAAATACCGAAACCGGGTGAAACCGGGTATAAATACCGAAACCGGGTGAAACCGAGTTCTATTTACCGAAACCGGGTGAAACCGACTTTCCGAAATTAAATAAAATCGAGTCTTGTGCATTTACCAGATACCACATTCTTTTGTGATTACGTCAATGACTACAAACATAAAAACATACATGCACACCAAATACATACGAACATAAGGGGCCAGTAAAAAAAGGGTTTACTCTAAAAAGAGAGGTAACAAGTCAAGTAAATTATAAAAAGTCTTTATTACAGTCTGTATCAATACAAGTAAATCAGAAATAAATAAATACAAGTAATATATATATATATATAATATATATAAATGTTAAATAGTTTTAAAATAAAAAAAAGTTGCATTATTTCAAATTGCGATATATAATAACAACAATCTATATATACATTTTATCAAACCCCACAAGCATATTACTATTAATTTATTATTTTAAAAATACTCTTGAATCAAAATAGTTATAAAAACACATTGATATGCCCCAGGTAAAAAGAACAGTCAAAAAAACGGTAATGGTTCCGGTTGTTCTTTGGAAGTGTTTCCCCTGCAGCTGCAGCAACATCACTACCATCATCATCACCACCAGCATTATCACCACCATCATCATCACCACCATCATTATCACTATTATCACTACCATCATTATCATCATCATCATCATCATCATCATCATCATCATCATCATCATCATGACTACTGCCATCTCCAACATTAACACCATCTCGAGCAACACTATCATCATCTGCTACAGCATCAACATTTTTAATGTAATTTGCATCATTAACCGTGATGTGTGGGCATGATTTTGGAGTTGAATGCCAAAGCAAATTAGAAATACTTTTTGTCTCTGGAACCAATTCGTCATCTGCAACAGCAACATTGTCACTGTCATCTTCATCACCACTGCGGTTGGTTACGTGAACGAAGTGGTTCGGAGTCCATATATTGCCGAGCGATGTCGGTCCTGTCCACATCACTGCAATGGATGGGAGACATCCAGTGCCGACATCTGTATTTAGAATACGTACTGTCTTGTCATGGTGTCCGTTCACAGGTGGGTAAATGCTTGTGATCCTGCACCCTATCACTTCGGCCAACGCCATCATTGTCCAAGTTGAGGAATAATATGAATCGGTCGCACAGTCCAGAACTGACCTTCTTCAGCCTAGTTAGACCAGCATCAAAATCAAACGGCATCCCAGTACATGTGATGCAGATGTAGTCGGCAGGTACATTCTGCCAGCGTTGCCACTTTTCGTCGTCAATAACTTGGCATATTTGGTGGTGCTATTGACAGCATTCCTGTGCACAAAGCCGAGTTGCATTAAACCAACAATGAGTATAATTATGTTTGTATATATGCAACATTTTACATATTATATATAGAGAGAAAAATTACCCAGGTATGCAGGTGCTTCCCCATGAAGATAAACGGCTGTATTTTAAATACATCGTTTGCAAAGAAGAATTAAGTAGCCTATCTTAAAACATTAGTGTTTATATTGCTAAACTGATAAAGAATCCTGATTGCTAAAATCATCATACTTTATGAGAAAGATATTGTAGTGATTAGAGGCAGAGAGAAAGATAAATACTTCGCATATGATGCAGTTGGCTCTCTCCGTCTCTTGAGCACAAGTGCCACAAGGGTGTTGGATTCTACGGTTGCCGCGACGAGGATGTGGCATTTTCACTGAGTCTGTTGCAAATATCGAGCAGACTTGTCCCGTCAGCGGTCTATCGTCGAGTGAATTATTTTGGGCTGAATATCGGCGATGAAAATACTGATATATACACAGTTCACAAACAATTAAAAAAAATTCAGTGAGGCAGAGCTGGGGATAAGTGTGTGGTGGGGGTGGGGTGTTGGGAGCCACAAGTCATTGCTAAGGTTAACCCTCTCCCACTCCATTATTACTCACGACAAATACAAACTAATAAAATCAGTGAGACAGAGCTCGGAAATCCAATTTTGTACTACTTCACATACATATGATTACGTTTTCGGTTAAACTATTTAAACTATTTAACATTACTGTATATAGGCTTATGTATTACTATCACTTGTACTTATTTACTTTCTGATTTACTTGTATTGATACACGTGCAGTAATAAAGACTTTGTATAATTTACTTGTGCTGTTGTTACCTCTCTCTCTCTCTCTCTCTCTTTCTTTCTTTCTTTTTAAATTTTTTTATTTATATTTTTTAAATAGAGTAAACCTTTCTTACAGGCCCCTTTTGTTTGTCTGTATTCGGTGTGTCTGTTTTTATGTTTAATAATAATAATAATAATAATAATAATAATAATAATAATAATAATAATAATAATAATAATAATGAACATTCTTTTTAAAAAAAAAAAGGATGTTGTATCTAGTCAATAGAAATTACATTTTGGATTCTAGATTCACAAGTCTCTCTCTTTTTAGAGTAAACCCTTTTTTACAGGCCCCTTATGTTCGTCTGCATTTGGTGTGTCTGTTTGTTTTTATGTTTGTAGCCAGTGACGTAATCGCAAAAGAATGAGGTATCTGCTAAATGCACAAGACTCGATTTTATTTAATTTCGGAAAGTCGGTTTCACCCGGTTTCGGTAAATAGAGCTCGGTTTCACCCGGTTTCGGTATTTAGACCCGGTTTCACCCAGTTTCGGTATTTCGCAAGACCGTTACATTTGTGCTGTAACAAGTTTTTTTTTCTTCTTCTTCTCTGTTTTTACCTTTCCCCACGTTGAACTCGGCAACCATTATTGTGCTTCTCTTTGTTTATCCTTTATTCTTTAATCTAAATCACTTGCTACCAATAATAATTTGAAAACTTTCCATCTTTCTATAATTGGTCGAGAATGTTATTGATACACTCTCCCTGTAAGTGATTTGTTTTCCTATCAATCGTGGGAGATTTGGCCTAATTCCTTAAGGTTTTGCAAGATTTCGCAGAAATTCGTAAGATTTCGTAGGATTTTGTAGTAGTAGTAGTAGTAGTAGTGTAGGACAGGCATCGCTGCCTAAAGCCTCGCGGCTTATAAAGACGTCCCCTCATTGTTTATGGTATATATAGTTAACAATATGATTTGCATGCATAATTTGAAATCTTTTCTAGTCATATTGATAGAATAAATTTTGAAATTTTGAATCAGTGTCTATGTGGTTTTTTAAACTATTTACAGATGGTGCAAATTTAATATTTGTTGGTAAAGAATTCCAATAATTAGCTACTCTATGTGCAAATGAAAATTTTCGTTGGTTAGTTCTACAATATTTTATGAAAATTTTACCTTCACGCTTCCTAGTTCTGTTAGATTGATCAAGTAAGAAAAAAGTATTAGTATTAACATCCTCTACATTATTAATTATTTTGAATGTCTGAATTAAATCACCCCTGATCCTACGTCCTTTCAGAGAGTGAAGGCCCAGATACCTTAATCTCTCTTCATATGTCATGTCACGACACTCCGATAATAGTTTTGTGGCTCGTCGTTGAATTTTTTCTATGGCTACAGACTGCCTTTTCAAATATGGACTCCAAACAACGTTAGCATATTCATCATGAGGTCTTACAAAAGCTTTATACAATTTTAAAAACGTTTCTTTTTTCCAAGTATGTGAATGCTCTTTTGATTATGCCTAACATTTGGTTTGCTTTAGTTACCACTCTCTGAATATGTGCGTCAAATTTTAACTTGCAATCAAAAGTTACCCCCAAGTCTTTTTCATTATCGCTTACATTTAGTTTATAAACTTCATCTTTTATCAACATTGAATATTCGCATCCATGATTTCCTTTCCCCACATGCATAACTTTACATTTCTGCACGTTATTTCTTAGTATTTCGGAAGATTTCGTAAGATTTTGCATGATTTCGGTATTAATCACTATCGCATCGTTTACAAATGGCGGCATACAGTGCAAAGCATCGCCGCTAAATCGGACAAACGTTTAATTAAACTATTTGTCGTCTTATTTGGTTAGTCAGTGGAGTTCTATTTTTTAACGTCAGTGTACTTAACATGATACATTGCAAACTTCACACTTCAAACAAAAGGTTTATTGTGGTTTCAGCGTATAGAACAGCAGAGAACCATACCCAACTTACAACTAAAGAACTATTGAACTAGTAGTAGTAGTGTAGGGACTAGGTCATGGTGATCATTAAGCCTCACAGCTTATTTAATGTCCCATCTTTAGCACATATATTTCAGGTCTGATTTAAGCCGGCTCAAGACGCTCAACTATGAAAATCGTATTTTATAGATTTTAACTCTGTAAGAAATATCTTTCAGTCCTGGAAGCATTTTTAGTTGCTCGTCTTTGTACACGCTCAATAGCAGCGGACTGTCTCTTTAATAAAGGGTACCAAATAATATTGCCATATTCGAGAAGAGGTCTAACCAAGGACTTGTAAAGTTGTACAAATGATGATCTATACAAGAAACATTGCTGTACATTCCGAGAGTTTTATTTGCCTTATTAATTACTTGACAGTCAAGTAATTAATAAGTTGACTAATGTGACAGTCAAGTTGACTAATGTGACAGTCAAAAGTTAACATGGAGTCAAATGTTATTCCTGAATCTTTTTCGCTATCACATTTAGTCACTAATACCTGTACATTGTTCACACTCACAGTTATGTAATAATCATTTTGGGGGTTGTTTTTGCCTATGTGAAGGACCTTACATTTGGTAGTTTTAAAACTAGTTCCACTCGTCACTCGAGTCGAGCTGCATCGTCCGATGTTTTGTTTTTACAGAAAGCCATTTTTTTGCTTTATGTGTGGTTATCTTATTTTATAAAAATAATCCATTGACAAGCAGCCATGGAGTTTGGTGTTAGAGGTGCCTCTACCCCCATCACTCACAGACCTCCCAGCGCAAGGAGACCCAACAGTGCACACGTCAACAGGAACCCCATTACAGTAAGTTACAGAAAATTAATTTTTAGTATAGGCAGTGTTTCCAGTAACAGGTTTCTTTTCAAAGATCCAGAAACTCTGCATTATTTATAAATTATAGATCTTGAAGCGCAATTTTTTTTTTTTAATTTACTTATAATTTGGAGACACATTTAATGGTATTGAACATTTGGACTTCCAATTTTCCCCCAAAATTTGAACAAATATTCAATTGTTTTCAGGCATATTTATTGATTTTATTTTGCTATCGACTTATCCGAAACAATAAATAAGAGAGAGACTTTTGCTTCGCCTGTAGACTAGTGTTTGTGTAAACCGGCAGCAAGAAATATCGGTATTTAGGTTTCTGGTCAATGAGGTCAGACTTAGATGTAGCAAAAAACTAGGCAAAAACACATTTTGTATTACCGGGTTCAAAATTAGAATCACAGGAAATGAGGAATTGCAAATTCAATGCTTTGTATAAATATCCGGTTAACATTTAAGCCAATGATAGGTCTGAAAATAATGTCGGTCTTTAGAAGTCAGACATGCAAGGCCTGATGTCCATTCTTTTTTGCTTGTCTCGTGTCATTTTCGTTGTTATTGCTTCTGGCCATATTAATTTCATATCGGATAAATAAAGGTGTTAGGAGTTATTGTCAAATATCGCGTATTGGAAGCGCCAAGAGAGATGACAGGCACGAACACGGCGTTGGATTCTTGGTTCACAAGAACATTCTAGCCACTGTCATGGGTTGCCGCCCAGACTCCAGTAGACTCATTACCATCCGTCTGAGAGCAGCCCCTTTCAACATCACCATCATCCAGACCTATGCCCCAACATCAGACTATGACGACAGCGAAGTGGGGGATTTTTATGAAAATCTACAGGCGGTCCTTGACCAAGTGCCGAAGAAGGACTAGTCATAGTGCAAGGTGACTGGAATGCCAAGGTTGGCCAAGATGCGCACCACAACTGGGGAGACACATGTGGACCCCATTGCAACAACGAGACAAATGACAAGGGTCTAAGACTCTTGGAGTTTGCCAGATACAACAATCTGGTACTGGAAAACATGCTTGGTCTCCACAAAAACTCCAGACGATGGACATGGCACAGTCCCGGCGGGGAGCATCACAACCAAATAGACTACATCATGGTCAAGAAACGCTTCAGATCAAGCATCAATATTGGCAGGACACGCTCTTTTCCAGGAGCAGACATCGGAAGTGACTACGATCTCGTGATGATGTTTTTCCGGCTCCACTTGAAGAGAGTAAATACAGCAAAGTGCACTAGACTGAAGTTCGACCTGGACAAACTGCAAGACCCGGAGGTGGCAGAACTATTTCAGGCCACAATTGGAGGGAAATTTACACCACTGCTCATTTTGGGGGCTGGTGAAGTAGATGTCAACACCATGACCACCACCTTCAACTCAGCTGTGACAGATGCTGCCACTGAGATCCTTGGCAAGCACCGTCCAAAGAAGAAGCCGTGGATCACATCTGAACTTTTGGATCTGTGTGATAAACGAAGAGAGATGAAAAAGAAAAAGAACACCTCACAGGGAGCTGATGTCTAACGAAAAATCAACAATGACAACCGAAAAGGCATGCGCACAGCAAAGGAGAACTGGATAGAAGATCAATGCCAGGAAATAGGCATGCGCACAGCAAAGGAGAACTGGATAGAAGATCAATGCCAGGAAATAGAGAACAGTCTGAACAAGAACAACAGCAAGAAGGGCTACCAGACTGTGAAGCGGCTGACAAGTGTCAAACAGCCCAAAGTCTCCACGATCCAAAGCAAGTCTGGCATATGCCTTACAGAAGAACAAGAAGTCTTGGACAGATGGACAGAGTACTGCTCTGACCCATCAGTTCTGGCATGTTCCGAGAACAGAGAAGAAGAAGAAATCCTCCCAATTCTCCGGGAAGAAGTTGAGGCAGCAGTGCAATCACTAAAGAAAGGAAAGGCAGCGGGAGTGGACAACATACCAGCGGAACTGCTACAAGCAGGAGGAGAAGCGATGATTGATGCCCTCACCATTATCTGTAACAAGATCTGGCAGAGTGGGGAGTGGCCTATACCATGGACCCAGTCGCTTGTCATCACTCTTCCCAAAAAAGGTAACCTTCAGGAGTGTGAAAATTACCGCACCATCAGCCTCATCAGCCATCCCAGCAAGGTCCTCCTGAAAACAATACTCAACAGGTTGAAGCCCCAAGCTGAAGAAAAAGCAGGATTCAGGGCAGGGCGAAGTACCACTGAACAGATTTTCAACCTCAGAATAATCTGTGAGAAATACCTGCAGCACCAACATCTATATCATGTGTTCATAGACTTCAAGAAGGCGTTTGACCGAGTCTGGCATGCAGCTCTATGGGCAACAATGAAAGTGTACAACATCAGCCCTAAAATTATTGAAGTCATCAAAAGCCTGTATGACAAGGCTACCAGTGCAGTCCTCCACAACAGCGCCATCGGGAAATGGTTCAGAACAACAATCGGTGTGCGTCAAGGATGCCTACTCTCTCCAACACTCTTCAGCATCTTCCTAGAGCGCATCATGTCAGATGCTCTTGCAGATCATGAAGGCACAGTCAGCATAGGGGGTAGAGCAATCTCCAATCTTCGTTTTGCAGATGACATTGATGGATTGGCTGGAGAGGAACAAGAACTTGAACAGCTGGTACAGAGGCTTGACACCACCTCCAGAGCTTATGGAATGGAAATAAATGCAGAGAAGACCAAAATGATGACCAACAACACCAATGGCATCAACACGGACATCAAAGTCCAAGGCCAATCCCTCAACACAGTGCATAGCTTCAAATATTTAGGAGCCATTGTATCAGACAATGGGTCCCGACAGGAAGTCCTCTCCAGGATCGCACAAACAACTGCTGCCCTGACAAGGTTGAAGCCCATTTGGAAAGAAAGGACCATCATTCTACATTCCAAAGTAAGACTGCTGCGCTCCCTTGTCATCTCCGTCTTCCTATATGCTTGCGAAGCATGGATCCTCACAGCCAATCTCCAACGAAGAATACAAAGCATGGAGATGAGGTGCTACAGAAGACCTCTGGGCATTTCCTATACACAACACATCACCAACGACAAAGTCCGACAGACCATCACACAAGCCATTGGACAACAGGATGAGCTGCTCACAGTGGTGAAGAAACGGAAACTCCGATGGTATGGCCATGTCACCAGATCATCAGGCCTTGCAAAGACTATTCTGCAAGGCACAGTGCAAGGAAGTAGAAGAAGAGGGAGACCGAAAAAGAGGTGGGAGGATAACATTCGAGAATGGACTGGTTTGACACTGAGCGAAGCCATCAGGGCTGCTGAGGACAGAGAAAGATGGAGTATGCTGGTTAAACGATCATCTGTGGTGCCCCTACGACCTCGGGGTTACGAGACAGGATAGGATAGGATAGGAAGCGCCAAGCAGACGACACATGCATCAGCAGAGAGAGTTAGAGTAACTCCCCTTGTTGTGAACGGCGTGCTTTCGAAATATCGGTGAAAAAGAAGTCAAAACTTATCAGTGGCCAGTGCTTCCTCTGGTGTTGGAAAGAATGAAAAAGAGAAAGAGAGTTGAACAACCTCTCAGACTGTGACAAATCAGGGTGATGCAGCGCCATCGAACACTGTGACATTGGACCTGACTCAGACTGTTTTTGTTGTATGTGTTTGCATGATCAGGGATTCACCTAAGTTCACAGTTCAGTTGAAGAGTTTATTACTCATCCATTCTAGTAATTTCATCAGGTTTTATATTGTTTTGTTGTTAATAAATGTAAGTGACACTTTTTTCATTAGTGTTGTGTGTGTGGTATTAGTTGCAACATTTTTGTAAGTCAAAATGATGGCCGAAAGATTTTCAAAATGTCCTAAAGGTTTGTGACTGAATCGGCCAGAATGTGCATTAGGACAATCCTGGCGATTTTAACACATTGTAACTGAAATCTGGAAACGGACATGCACCAAAATATGGTTGATTTCTCCCCGTACCCGTTCCCCACCCCCCCCACGTGGAACTAACTAAACATTTTTCTTTTGCTTTTAATGCTTGAAATACAATAGTATACATGTCGTATTGTGATTGCCAAGAAAAGATGCTATAATTTAGAAGTGGACTGTTCATTTGTAAAATTTGATAATGTGATCAGTAAGAGGGAGATGGCTTCCATCTTGATCGTGACGACCGCAATAAAAAAAAAAGCATCTTACGAACTCAACATTAATTAAAACTGCACCACTAAGCAAAATCATAGATCACTAAATATAATCCATGTGAAAAACTGCAATGTACTGAGCCGGAAGTTATTGACTGAGAAAGGCGCAAGAATAGTTGCGTGACGAGTGCAGAGACCGAAAGTAGTAGAGAGAGTGGTCCGGTTATTTGTGGTCTATGCTTGTATTTAGAAATGATAGATTGATCTTTCATATAGATTCCATTTTTTGCATTGATCTTGAAGGTCAAGTTCATTTTAGGCCTTGCAAAAAAATAGGTAATCGTATAGTGGAATGGCTGTTTATTTAACCCATATAATGCAACAACTTTGGGTTATTTGATCAGTCATGCATGAGAGGTCAAATGAAGGTCAAGGTCATCCCAAGGTAAAGGTCACTAAAGGTCAAGGTCATCCCAAGGTCACAATTTTTTTGGACATAATATAACTGTTGATGTATTTATTTGATAGTACATGACTGTATTTGGAGCCGGAGGTCAGGGTCATCCCAAAGTCAAGAGCACAGAAAAATCAAAGTCAGTATTACTTTGCATTTTAATGCCACTGTTTTATTTAGCTTTTTCTGGGCACTCATTTTCTTGTTATATATTGTGAGTTCTACAGGGAGCATGTGTCCTATGGGCTTTGCAATTCTAGTTTCTTTTTGTGTCTTTATTCTGCACAAACCAAGCAAATTGTCCATACACATGTGAAGTGATACAACTTGCTCCAATCTTGTAACTTGTCTCCAAACCAAAGTATCGTAAAACGTGTCAGAAAATACCTTGATACAGCCAGGAATCAGAGCGAGCCAAACATCGGTCTCCCGGTTGGTCCATCCGTCTGTCAGATCCATTTTTCAAGAACACGAATGACAAAACCTTTTAGGAACATTACCTAAGAGTGGCCAGTCTACCGTGCCAAAGTGTTTGCTGTACCTCAAAGGTCAAGGTTGCTGGTGTCAATTCTTTGCAAAAGGCACATTGCAAACCTCTGACTGTGTGCTAAGCAATATATGTAGTTTGTTTTAACAGTATATTTCACAGGTGGTGGATAGCTCAGTTGATATAGTCTGAGCCCTGTATCCGCAAAGTAAGGGGTTTAATTCTTGGCAGAGGTAGATTTATTTTCTCTATATTATTATTATTATTTTAATATTATTATTATTTTATTTAGAGGTCGGACATGCTTGTCGGCAACACAAACAATCTTCTCAACATTTGAATGTGTTTCACACTTCAGGCTTGGTTTTAAACATTGCTTCTGAGCAAATTTGGGCTATTTCTTATGTTTTAGGTTCCTCTCCTATCCTACCCCGTAACTCAAAGATCATTTAAACCAGCATACTCCACCTTTCTCTGCCTTCAGCAACCTTCATGGCTTTGCTCAGTGTCAAGCCAGTCTATTCTTGAATGTTGTTTTCCCACCTCTTTTTCTGTCTCCTTCTGCATCCTTTCACCATGCCTTGCATGATGGTCTTTACAAGACCTGATGCTCTGGTGACATGGCCTTACCATCGGAGTTTTAGTTTCTTCACCAGTGTGAGCATGTCATTGTGTTGTCCACTGGCTTGTGTGATGGTCTGTCGGACTTTGTAGTGGGAGATGTGCTGGCTGTAGGAAATGCTCAGAAGTCTTCTGTAGCACCTCATCTCCATGCTTTTTATTCTTCATTGTAGGTCTGCTGTGAGGGTCTATGTTTTGCAAGAGTATAGGAAGATGAAGATGGCAAGGGAGCGCAGCACCTTTTACCTTAGAATGTAGACTGATGGTCCCGTCTTTCCAAATGGGCTTCAACCTTGTCAGGGCAGCAGTTTTGTGCTATCCTGGAGAGGGCTTCCTGTTGGGACCATTGTCTGATACAATTGCTCCTAAATATTTGAAGCTATGCACCGTTTTGAGGGATTGGCCTTTGATGTCCATGTTGATGTCATTGGTGTTTTTTGTTTGTTTGTTTTTTTTGCTCTCATTTCCATTCCAAAGGCTTTGGAGGTGGTGTCAAGCCACTGTACCAGCTGTGCAAGCTCTTGTTCTTCTCCAGCCAATTCATCAATGTCATCCGCAAAACGGAGGTTGTAGATTGTTCAACCCGCTATGCTGGCTGTGCCTTCATGATCTGCAATAGCACCTGACCTGATGTGGTCCAGAAAGATGTTAAAGAGTGTTGGAGAGAGTAGGCATCTTTTATGCACTTTAATTGTTGTTCTGAACCAATTCCCAATGGCGCTGTTGTGGAGCACTGTACTGGTAGCCTTGCCATACAGGCCTTTGATGACTTCCATAATGTTAGGCTACAAACACATAATATAGATGTTATTGGTGCTGTAGGTATTTCTCGCAGATTGTTCTGAGGTTGAAAATCTGTTCAGTGGTACTTCGCCCTGCCCTCATTCTTCAGCTATGATTTGTTCAGCTTGGGGTTTCAATCGGTTAAGTATTATTTTCAAGAGGACTTTGCTGGTATGGCTGATGAGGTTGATGGTGGGGTAGTTTTGGCACTCCTGAAGGTTATTCTTTTTGGGAAGAGTGATGACAAAGGACTGGGCCCATGGTGTAGGCCACTGCCCACTCTTCAAGCCACTGGGTCCATGGTGTATACCCCTCCCCACTGTACCAGATCTTGTTACAGATAATGGTGAGGGCATCAATCATTGCTTCTCCTCCTGTTTGAAGCAATTCTGTGGGTTTCTTTTCCACTCTCGCTGACTTCCCCTTCAGCGATTGCACTGCTGCCTCAACTTCTTCTAGGAGAATTGGGAGGATTCCTTCTTCTCTGTTCTTGGGATATGCTAGGTGTGTGGTTGTAAAGGTCAGGAGAGTACTCTGTCCATTTATCCAAAACTTCTTGTTCTTCTGTAAGGCACAAGCCAGACTTGCTTTGGGTCATGGCTGTTTAACACTTGAACAACAGCAAGAAGGCCTATCAGACTGAAGCAGCTTCCATGTTCAGACTGTTCTATTTCCTGGCTTTTATCTTCTATCCAGGTCTCCTTTGCTGTGCGCATACCTTTTTGGATGTCACTGTTGATTTTTTGGTAGACCTAGGCCTCAGCCCCCTGTGAGGTGTTCTTTCTCTTCGTTTGTCACACAGGTCCAAAAGTTGAAGGTGTGGTCCATGGTTTCTTCTTTGGGTGGTCCTCGCCATGGATCTCAGTGGCAGCATCTGTCACAGCTGAGTCATGGTCATGGTGTTGACATCTGCTTCACCAGCTCCCAAAATGAGCAGTGGTGCAAATTCCCTCCAATTGTGGCTTGGAATATTTCTGCCGCCTCCTGGTCCTGAAAGATCATCTGTGGTGCCCTATGACCTCCGAGTTATGGGATAGGATAGGATAGGATACCTGATCTATACAGTGGAGCTCAAGGCAATTAATTTTGCTCTAAAACAAGTTTATCAGTCCAAAAAATCTTAATTTTTAATCATGTCCGATTCACTGTCGTTCATTCCACGAGAAAGATATAGCACCCATTTTGGGCAGAGAGTCATGATCTCCACATACAAGTGTCTGAAGGTAAAATGATAGTTTTTTTGTGGGAGCATCCACTAAAGAAGCTCTCCATCTTGATTTCCCTTCAGAGGTTTTCAAGTTTGTTCCATACTCTGACCTGCGTTGTATGACTGGCTCATATTGTAAACAGCTCTGGCAGACTTAATGGTCAAATTAAATCAATAACAGTATTTCAAATTCTTCCAAATTTGTCTGCTTCTTTGCTTATCTTTGCATCCACTCACAAAGAATAAACTGTTTTAACTTGCCTTCATATTGGGCATATTTATGTCACCCATAGTTTCCCTTTGAAAGGAGAAGAACCACCATGGTGCTTTGCATGTGACAAATTATTTTCCGTCTGCCATTTTATGTCTGAGTGTGCTGACCTGGCTGATGAGAGAGAAAGATATTTTGTTCGATACCTTTTAATGAGATTTTGTTTGCAATGGGAAAAAAACTGTTTAGATTTTTATGTGACGTTGGTTTGTTTTATCGCACCATATCATCTTGTTTGTGTGCTTGGTTTGATTTTGACGTTTGAGTGGTTATATATACATTTTTTAACATATTTTAATGTTAGGGGTCTAGTCTGATTTGGAATGGTTTCGAGTGGTCCTAATTCTGCTCTTAGCAGTCCGCTGGACCCTTTAGATTATCTCATCTATTTTCTGCACTTTTCCATTCCAAAGGCTCTAGAGATGCGTGAAGCCTCTGTAGCAGCTGTTCAAGTTTTTGTTCCTATCCAGCCAATCAATCAATGTCATCCGCAACACGGAGGTTGGAGATTGCTCGACCCCCCTATGCTGACTGTGCATGATCTCCAAGGGCATCTGACATGATGCACTTCAGAAAGATTTTGAAGAGTGTGGGGAGAGTAGGAATCCTTGACACACACCAATTATTGTTCTGAACTAGTTCCCAATGGCGTTGGTGTGGAGGACTGCACTAGTAGCCTTCAGGCTTTTGATGACTTCATTAATGTTAGGACTGTAACATGTTTGTTTTAAAATTACTCTTGTTGAGTTCTTGTGTATATTATTATTTGTATTTATTAACCACTCACTTCTCTTTGTGCTTCCTCAGGGAGAAGTGTTTAATACAACACCAGCAGTTCCTCAAAATGCAAACAGCAACAACAACACCCATTCCTTCACACCACAGGTTAAACCACAAAGGTAAACAAATATATGTATTATACCTGTTCATATAGTATATATAATACAGGAGTGCTGAAAAATGCCTTGCTTGCCAAGTATAAAATTATTACCTACATTTTGCAGCTCACTCACCTGCTAAGATTTTTCTCACTCACACTACTGGTTTACAGGGCAGAAGAAACCTGCCTCAAGTTTTACTGAATTGTGCACTCTTTCATCCATGTTTTTTGTGAGATTTTATCAGTGTACTTAGAATTTTGGTGGGTTTCTTTTGTTGTCAAAGGGGAACTGGACTGTACAACAATTTTCCAGGAAAATCTTATTCATGGTCCTAAGATTTACCCCAAAATACTAGCTTGAACAGTATTACAAGTGTTATTATTTACATTGTTTATTTACATTGTTTTAACAGTGCTTAGATTAGTTTATCTGTAGCATTGTTTTTTGACGCATGCATAGCAATGCCATCCCTCCTCCCTTCCATTTCCTCTCCCCCCAACAACAACAAAAATAAAGATTTTTGCAAATCTGTGAGATGTGTCTTAATTAGTCCAAAAATTATAGTTACTAACAAAATAATTCTGTCCATCTGTCTGCCGTCCAAACTCTCGAAAATGTCAGTGATTGAATGATTTCACTTTAGGTTAAGGTCTCAGGGTCAAAGAATGCTAGTCAAAAACTGACCATTTTTCATAAAATTTAACTTTTTTCCTTTTTGTTCAATATCAAAAAGGAAACAGTTTATTTGATATATATTGTTGAGAAACACATGCCTCACAAAGTTGGTTCAAATGGGTACTTTAAAGTTACCTTGACCCTAAACTATGAATAAAAAGTCTAAGCTAGTTGTATGTAGAAATAAGCTTGACCTTTCGTATCTGTTCCATTTTTGCATTGATCTTGAAGATTAAGGTTATTTTAAGCCTTACAAAAACATAACATTTTAATCTTACGGAATGGCCCTATATTTGACTTATAGTATGCATACAAATTGGGTTTTGATCATACAAGAGCATTGTCATGTGAAGGTCAAGGTCATCCCAAGTTTAAGGTCATCAGAGATCAAGGTCCCTATTTTGGCATAATACAACTTTTGCTGTAGTTTATTTGATTGTACAATAGTGTCATACGGATCCATTCGGATCCAGAGGTCAAGGTCATGTCAAGGTCATTGCAAGATTAGTATTATTTTGCATGTCAGTGCAACTGTTTAAGTTTTCCTGTTCACTTATTTT
This sequence comes from Oncomelania hupensis, assembly GCA_036898135.1. NCBI lineage: Eukaryota > Metazoa > Mollusca > Gastropoda > Littorinimorpha > Pomatiopsidae > Oncomelania > Oncomelania hupensis. The sequence continues at coordinate 14,520,906 of CM072515.1, forward strand.
CATTTAGAATATTGCAAGTTCCCTAAGGAGCATGTGAGTCATATGGGCTTTCTTTGTGGTCCTGATCCAGCACATTGTAGTTCACTGGACCCTTAAGCACAAAGGATCTATCAAGTATTAGAAATAACTGGATAAAAAACAGTTCTGAAAGGGTATTTCTACACAAATGTTAAAAACTAAAATGACTTTTTGTAATAGCAATTTGAGTATGTACTCAAACCCGCGCCCCACCTCACCTCCACCCCACCCCAAAAAAATCAAGATTTTTGCAGATCATTCCTAAAAAACCCCAAAATCTTTTCTTTTTTTCGGCCATCTGTACAAAACTTGCAATTGGCATAATTTATCAGAACCTATTTCATTTATTGTGACCAAACTTGGTAGGATGTATACTCATTACATAAAAAATTAGTAGTGAATTAATGACCACTTGAAAGTCAAGGTCACAGGGTCAACAAATAAATTGTACAAAATTTACAATTTATCCCCCCCAAAATCAATATTTGGTGTTTTGTTATTGATATTGCATTTATGATTCTTTGATGCATGATAGATATCAATGAGACATTCTATGCAAATTTAGTTACCCCTCACTTTTTGCAAAACAACTTCTGCTGTAGTTTATTTGACCATAGATGTGTGTATTTGGAGCCAGAGGTTGTCATCTCAAAGTCAAGAGCATCAAAAGTTAGTATAACTTTGCATTTATTTTAATTCCACGTTTTATTTTTATATTATTTTTTTTCTGGGCACTCAATGTCATTTTAAATATTGCGTTCCCTGAGTTAGTGTGAGTTATAATTATGGGCTTTGACCTTTTCATATATGTTCCATTTTTGTCTTGATCTTGAAGAACAAGTTTATTTTAGACCTTACAAAAACATTTAAGCACTTCTCATCGTACAGTGGAATGGTTCTATATTTGACCCATAGTATACATCAACATCGTTAAATTGATCTTACATGGGCGTCAGATGTTATGTGAAGGTCGAATATGTAAATATATATATCCTTATAAAATGTCCCCACAAACAAGGTATACTGTTTTTCCTACGGTCATCTGGGGACACCATTTTGGATCTGGGAACATGAGACCGTCCCCAGATCCAAGGTGACTTCCGGAAATGGGTTTTTGGGACGCAAAAAACGCATTTTTTTTTAGAGAATAGGGTTAGGGCAAGGGTTAGGGACACATCTACAACTAGAAAAGGGTTAGGGCAAGGGTTAGGGAAAATTTATTTATTTATTATTCCTATCTTATCCTATCCCATAACACGAAGGTCTCGAATGCTGTCCTCCTACCTCTTTTTCTATCTCCCTTCTTCTGCCTCCTTGCACCATGCCTTCCAGGATGATTGCAAGGATTTGTGGCCATACCATCAGAGTTTCCGTTCACCACTGTGAGCATGTCTTGTTGTCAAATGGCTTGTGTGATGGTCTGTCGGACTTTGTTGTTGGTGATGTGCTAGGTATATGAAATGCCCATAAGTCTTCTGTAGCACCTCATCTCCGTTTTGTATTCTTCATTGTAGATCTGTAGTGAGAGTTCTTGTTTTGCTAGCATAAGATTGAGATGGCAAAGGAACGCTGCAGCCTTCCCTTGGAATGTAGAATGATGGTCCTGTCTTTCCAAATGGGCTTCAACCTTGTCAGGGCAGCAGTTGTTTGTGTGATCCTGGAGAGCCCGTCGAGACCCATTGTCTGATACAATGGCTCCTAAATATTTGAAAAAAATGCACTGTTGAGGAATTGGCCTTGGACTTTGATGTCAATGTTGATTCCATTGGTGTTGTTGGTCATCATTTTGGTCTTCTCTGCACTTATTTCCATTCCATAGGCTCTGGAGGTGGTGTCAAGCCTCTGTGCCAAGTGTTCAAGTTCTTGTTCCTTTCCAGCCAATCCATCAATGTCATCCGAAAAGTGGAGTTTGGAGATTGCTCTATCCCCTATGCTGACTGTGCCTTCGTGATCTGCAAGGGCATCTGACATGGTGCGCTCTAGGAAAATGTTAAAGAGTGTTGAAGAGAGTAGGCACCCTTGATGCACACCGATTGTTGTTCTGAACCAGTTTCCGATGGAGCTGTTCTGGAGGACTGCACTGGTCATACAGGCTTTCGGTAATTTCAATAATTTTAGGGCTGATGGTTGCCCACAGAGCTGCATGCCACTCGGTCAAATGCTTTCTTGAAGTCTACAAACACATGATATAGATGTTGTTGGTGCTGTAGGTATTTTTGCAGATTATTCTGAGGTATTTTTGCAGATTATTCTGAGGTATTTTTGCAGATTATTCTGAGGTATTTTTGCAGATTATTATGAGGTTGAAAATCTGTTCAGTGGTACTTCGCCCTGCCCTGAATCCGACTTGTTCTTCAGCTATGATTTGTTTAGCTTGGGGTTTCAACCTATTAGTATTATTTTCGGAAGGACCTTGATGGAATGGCTGATGAGGCTGATGGTGCTGTAATTTTCACACTCCTGAAGGTTACCTTTTTTGGGAAGAGTGATGACAAGCGACTGAGTCCATGGTGTAGGCCACTCCCCACTCTGCCAGATCTTGTTACAAATAATGGTGAGTGCGTCAATCATCGATTCCCTTCCTATCCTATCCCTATGCTATCCAGTAACTCTGAGGTCGTAGAGCACCAAAGATGATCGTTTTACCAGCGTACTCCATCTTTCCATGTCCTCAGCAACTCTGATTGTTTCACTCAGTGTCAAACCAGTCCATTCTTGAATGTTGTCCTCCCACCTCTTTTTCGGTCTCGCTCTTCTTCTACCTTCTTGCACTGTACCTTGCAGGATGGTCTTTGCAAGACCTGATGATCTGGTGACGTGGTCCTACCATCGGAGTTTCCGTTTTTTTACCACTGTGAGCATGTCATCGTGTTGTCCAATGGCTTGTGTGATGGTCTGTCGGACTTCGTCGTTGGTGATGTGCTGGGTATAGGAAATGCCCAGAAGTCTTCAGTAGCACCTCATCTCCATGCTTTGTATTCTTTGTTGGAGATCTGCTGTGAGGGTCCATGTTTGGCAAGCATATAGGAAGACGGAGATGACAAAGGAGCACAGCAGCCTTACCTTGGAATGTGGACTGATGGTCCGGTCTTTCCAGATTGGCTTTAACCTCGCCAGGGCAGCAGTTGTTTGTGCAATCCTGGAGAGGACTTCCTGTCGGGACCCATTGTCTGATACAATTGCTCCTAAATATTAAAAGCTATGCACTGTGTTGAGGGATTGGCCTTGGTGTTGCTGGTCATCATTTTGGTCTTCTCTGCACATATTTCCACTCCATAGGCTCTGGAGGTTGTGTCAAGCCTCTGTACCAGCTGTTCAAGTTCTTGTTCCTCTCCAGCCAATCCATCAATGTCATCCGCAAAACGAAGGTTGGAGATTGCTCTTCCCCCTATGCTGACTGTACCTTCGTGATCTGCAAGGGCATCTGACATGATGCGCTCTAGGAAGATGTTGAAGAGTGTAGGAGAGAGTAGGCATCCCTGATGCACACAGATTGTTGTTCTGAACCAGTTTCCAATGGCGCTGTTGTGGAGGACTGCACTGGTAGCCTTGTCATACAGGCTTTTGATGACTTCAATAATTTTAGGGCTGATGTTGTACACTCTTATGGTTGCCCACAGAGCTGCATGCCAGACTCGGGCCAACACCTTTTTGAAGTCTACGAACACATGATATAGATGTTGTTGGTGCTGTAGGTATTTCTCGCAGATTAGTCTGAAGTTGAAAATCTGTTTAGTGGTACAGTGGAACCTCTCACAACGACTCCCCCGCCACAACGACCCATTTTATTTTAACCGATGTATTTCCTTATATTGCTGTCATCAGTATAGCGACTACCTCGCTCTAACGTCTAACGACTGATCATTGCAGACCGTATAGCGACTTTCTCGGCATGACTGCACAATAAAAACTGTCTACGATCTTGTTCAGCACAGTCAGACAGGTACCTATTATGTGACACGCCAGCAGATAAAGTAATCTTCTATAAGTTTGACGTCATCCTGTTACATCACATGCCGGCAACTACTTTTATGGGGTGTTTTCAAGTGATTCACATTACAAGTGCAGCCTGACCACACCGGCTACGATCTTACGCCAGCTGTTAACCTTCCGTAATTTTGACATTGTCCTGTTACAAAAGCGGCCAGCCTCTAATCAAATGGGGTGTGGATTTCATGTGATTCACATCACATGTGTGGCACAGACAGATGTCTAGGCCGTGTAGTGAGTGAAAGAAAAGGAGCAAAAGAGAGAGAGAGAGAGAGAGAGAGAGAGAGAGAGCAAAAAAGAGAGAAAGAGAGCGAGAGCAAGAGAGAGAGAGAGAGCAAGAGAGAAAGAGAGACAAAGGTCTGACTGCATCTTTCGTACTGTGTTGTAAACAATACACAGTTGAGTTTATTTCTTTAATACATGTAACAGAAAAATATGTAGTGAAAGGTAAACTCTCTACCCCTCTGTAAAGACACCCCTCTATAAAGACCGATTTTTGTCAACATTTTCAAGGTTGTTGTAGAGAGGTTCCACTGTACTTCGTCCTGCCCTGAATCCTGCTTGCTCTTCACCTATGATTTGTTCAGCTTGGGGTTTTAACCTGTTGAGTATTATTTTCAGGAGGACCTTGCTGGGATGGCTGATGAGGATGATGGTGCGGTAATTTTCACATTCCTGAAGGTTACCTTTTTTCTGAAGAGTGATGACAAGCGACTGGGTCCATGGTGTAGGCCACTCCCACTCTGCCAGATCTTGTTACAGATAATGGTGAATGCGTCAATCATCGCTTCTCCTCATACTTGAAGCAGTTCCGCGGGTATGTTGTCCACTCCTGCTGACTTCCCCTTCTTCAGCGATTGCACTGCTGCCTCAACTTCTTCTCGGAGAATTGGGAGGATTTCTTCTTCTCTGTTCTGGGGACATGCTAGAACTGATGGGTCTCCGTTTGGTGTGTGGTTGTAAAGATCAGAGCAGTACTCTGTCCATCAGTCCAAGACTTCTTGTTCTTCTGTAAAGCATATGCCAGACTTGCTTTGGATCGTGGAGACCTTGGGCTGTTTAACACTTGTCAGCTGCTTCACAGTCTGGTAAGCCTTCTTGCTGTTGTTCTTGTTCTCTATTTCCTGGCATTGATCTTCTATCCAGTTCTCCTTTGCTGTGCGCATGCCTTTTCAGATGTCATTGTTGATTTTTCAGTAGGCATCAGCTCCCTGTGAGGTGTTCTTTTTTTTTTTCATCTCTCTTCGTTTATCACACAGGTCCAAAAGTTCATGTGTGATCCACAGCTTCTTCTTTGGCCGGTGCTTTCCAAGGATCTCCGTGGCAGCATTTGTCACAGCTAAGTTGAAGGTGGTGGTCATGGTGTTGACATCTACTTCACCAGCTCCCAAAATGAGCAGTGGTGCAAATTTCCCTCCAATTGTGGCCTAAAATATTTGTGCCACCTCCGTGTCTTGCAGTTTGTCCAGGTCGAACTTCAGTCTAGTGCACTTTGGTGTGTTTACTCTCTTCAAGTGAAGCCGGAAAGACATCATCACGAGATCGTGGTCACTTCCGATGTCTGCTTCTGGAAAAGTGTGTGTCCTGCCAATGTTGATTCCTGATCTGAAGCGTTTCTTGACCATGATGTAGTCGATCTGGTTGTGATGCTCCCTGCCGGGATTGTGCCATGTCCATCATCTGGATTTTTTGTGGCGACCAAGCGTGTTTGACAGTATCAGATTGTTGTATCTGGCAAACTCCAAGAGTCTCAGACCCCTGTCATTTGTCTCATTGTTGCAGTGGGGTCCACATGTGTCTCCCCAGTTGTGGTGCGCATCTTGGCCAACCGTGGCATTCCAGTCACCTTCCACTATGACTATGTCCTTCTTTGGCACTTGGTCATTGACAGCCTGTAGATTTTCATAGAAATCCTCCACTTAGCTGTCATCATAGTCTGATGTTGGGGCATAGGCCTGGATGATGGTGATGTTGAAAGGGGCTGCTCTCAGACGGATGGTAATGAGTCTACTGGAGACTGGGCGGCAACCCATGACAGTGGCTAGAATGTTCTTGTGGACCAAGAATCCAACTCCGTGTTTGTGCCTGTCATCTCTAACGCTGAAATAAAGCTTGTGGCCTTTTTCGGTCATTGTTTCACCTATGCCTTTCCAGCGCAGTTTGCTGATCCCTAAAACGTTCCATCGATAGTGGTCCATCTCATGGGCCAGTTCTTTTAATTTTCCCTCCACATTTTGGGTCCTGACATTCACCAGGACCACTATGGTGATGTTATTTCATGCTAGCCAAGGATTTCAGTGGCGGCATCTGTAACAGCTGAGTTAAAAGCGGGGGTCATGGTGTTGACATCTACTTCACCAGCTCCTAAATGAGCAGTAATGCAAATTTCTCTCCAATTGTGGCTTGAAATATTTCTGTCATCTTCGGGTCTTGCAGTTTGTCCATGCAGTTTTTCCATGTCGAGCTTTAGTCTGGTGCACTTTTCTGTGTTTACTCTCTTCGTGGAGGTGGAAGGACATCATCACGAAATCGTGGTCTTCGGATGTCTGCTCCTAGGAAAGTGCATGTCCTGCCAATGTTGATGTTTAATCTGAAGCGTGTCTTGACCATGATGTAGTCAATCTGGTTATTATGCTCCCCACCGGGACTGTGCCATGTCCATCGCCTGGACTTTTTGTGGAGACCAAGTGTGTTTGCCAGTATCAGTTTGTTGTATCTGGGTGCGCATCTTGGCCAACCTTGGCATTCACTATGACTATGTCCTTCTTCAGCACTTGGTCAATGGCAGCCTGTAGATGTTCATAGAAATCCTCGACTTCGCTGCCATCAGTCTGATGTTGGGGCATAGGCCTGGATGATTTTGAAAGGGGCTGCTCTCAGACGGATAGTAATGAGTCTACTGGAGTCATCCGTCACAGTGGTACCGCGGAGACACGCAGGAGTCGCAGAGTTATACTAGTAGTAGGGGCATAACAGTAGTGGCAGCAGTAGATAAACAGAACATAATCAACGATGGCAAAGGTGGAAAATCGAAGCCCAATCTGTGGACAAATAAGGAGTCTCACTAGTTTGCCCACAAAAACTTAAACACTTCATAACAGAATACGCCTTTCGCCGTCCGCCATCTTGACCTGTCTATACATGCATCTCAAAACACAATGCATTTCTTAATTCGACAATTTATCTCTTCCATAACACATGGTTGTTTATATAAATATACATAATTATTACAACTGCATTCCCATTCACACCATAGCGATTCATCTCAACCACACCTCCATCTTCATCACACCCCTCTCCACGTTATAATACATTATCTCTTTCCATTCACAATTGTTTCTATCACGCTATAGCACAAACGCGCTTCCCTCATATTCATCACCTTCATCACCCCTCTCCAACGCAATACATTGTCTCCCTTCCTTCACATTCATCACCTCTCTCTCTCTCTCTCTCTAACATGCATACTTCATTGTCACCCTTTGACCCACTTTGGCAACAACAGCAACGACATTATTTATACACACATTTAACCAAGAAAATCATATGAAAATCATACTACTATTTATCGAAACACATCCCTTTCCCCCTCATTCACCTGTGGTCCTGATTCGAATCTGTGCAGTCCGCTGGACCCTATAAACAATTACTATCCAACATACAAAAGACCTTAAAAAAATATCAGTGAATAAATTACCACTTCAAGGTCAAGGTCACAGTGTCAACATATGTTAGTACAATACAATACAATGCAATACAATTCAAATTTCATCCATATCAAATACAGTTCACAACATAAACACAAATTCTACAACCAGTTATAACAACTGATTATTATGTCAATAGCACCAATTAATTTAATTCATATAAATAAACTTAATACTTTACACTGCAATTGTAGTTTCAACTTCAAATCAAATAATTATCTGAATTCAATTCGTTATTGGAAAATTACAGTGAACCACCATGTTCATCTCCTGCCCAATCCACATTACTATAAAAAATTAAGTATTAATAATTTTATTACTCAACAATATATCATAATTTAATAATATTATTACATTTATAATACATTTCAAATAATAAACAATATATACCTGCAGACACAGCTGCGAGAAGTCCAGGACAACCAGTCTCTAATTTAGTCAAGAAAAAAATGAATAGATTTTTGAATGTACATGAGTGAACTGTCATGTGACCAGCTCAATCAGAATAGCTCATAAAAATTACCAATATCTTCTCACAAGAAAGACTAACAATAATATAGTTATTGGACCCAAATAAAACCTGTCCGTGACAATGAGCATCAGATGTCATGTGAAGGTTGTTCATCCCAAGGTTAAGGTCACTGAAAGGTCACTGTTTTGATCATATACAACATTTGATATAGTTTATTTGATAGTATATGAATGTCCATTAGGATCCGGAGGTAAAATCATCTTAAGGTCAAGATCACCACAAGATCAAAGTCAGTATTTGTGTTTTGATGCCACCATTTTGTTTCATTTTTTTCTGGCCTCATCTTCATGAAGAATATTGCAAATTCCTTAGCATGTTTCATATGGGCTTTGCCCTTCTAGTTGATGTATGGGTGCACATTATTGCGTCCCTTTTGTCTTGTCCTTATTTAGCACATAGATCAGCATTGCGGGCCGGGGATTGGGCAGCCTCCGACCAATGAAAATTAATGTCATACCTAACTTACGAATGTTAAACAGCTATTGTTTTGCACCTTCAAATTGGTGTGTATTTGTGTAACCATTAATCATACCAAGAAAAACCGTCACAATTATGATGACAACTATACTTATCATTGACATAAATGGTAATTGCGTGGCGATATACTTCATCAAAAGCAGTAAAGGGGTTAAATTTCTGGCTTTCAGCACACCTCTAATTTATGTGTTTTGTTGCTTTCATAATCTGGGCAGGTAATTATGTTGCAAATGGTAAGGATAGTCAACAATTGTTGATGCAGTTACTACTCCTTTTAACAACAAAAGGTTAAATCAGACCTTAAATCATCAGACACACACTGGATCAGTCCGCTGAAATGGAGTACAGCTTAACACAATGTTTTACACCTCTGACAAAGTGTTTTGTTGCTAACGTTGTAGTTTATTTGGTTGACAGTGTTCCTTCTCTGAATCTGAAGTATCTACATGACAAAGAAGAAACCACGGGTGCTATTGATGTTTCACTGAGAGATTACAACCTGGAAAGTCCTGGCTCTGCATCAACTGTCAGGTGAGTAGTGGCTGGAAATTTGATCATGAGCACAATTAATCAATCATCAATAAATCAATCAAGCAATTATTATATTTATATTGCATGAAAAGACTGTAACTGTAGGCTGCATTTAGTACAAAACTGTTTTTGGCGTGCATGTATGTAACAATGTGATTCTGTATACTCACCCCCAAAAATAATTTCCAGATTTTTGCAAATCTGTGTGATGTCCTAAATATTAAAAAAATTATATTAACCCCTCCCTCCACTCCCTCTCCCCCAGTTGTTGTACATCCATCTATCTATCTGTCCATATGTATTAACTTGCAAGTGGTTTAAGGGAGTTGGGTACGTTGAAATTGAAGTGTAGAGAATTTCATAAAATGAGGTTTATTTTAAAGTAAACATCCTGAAAGTATACCACAAAGTGCTCTTTTCAAGTTAAAGCATAATTTTTTAATCGAAGGGTGGCAAACTTAAAATAATATAATACAGTCAGAAAAAAATAGTATAATAACAGCTGCACGAATGGACAGAAAATGAAGATTTGAGCATAACAATCACCAGCAAAATAGAATTATGGTCTGTAAGTACATTTTGAATATTTTTTGTGATTTAAAAATATATTTCAGTGAGACAAGAACACTTTTTAAGACTTAAAAATTTTCAGATTTGACTCCCATGAGACTAAAATTAGAATAAACATTAAATAGTAGACAAAATTGCCTGAAACTTTGCAGGCACAATCATTATTAGCATATTGTTATTCTCACAAAATGTGAACATAGTTCGCCTGGCTAAATCTTGATCAATAGAGATTACACATGATATACCCCTCTTAGTCAAAAATACAATACAAGATACAAGAAAACATTATTATCTCACTGAGAAATTAAGACATGTTTTTCAGGCAGTTAAAGGAAATCATCAATCAATAAAAAGGAAACATGACACATGTCCCCTACACAGTTCACGCCTGTCTATAAGTGGTCCTTTCAGACGGTATCTATTTACAGCCCTTCTACTGCCTCTTACGATCATTGCACGCTGGCTGAACCGCCCGTAGCCAGTTCAGAGAGACGGTGGACTGCTGCAGTACTGGCGCGTGGCACAAGCATTTAGTACTAGCTGTAGAGCTTTTACATATTTTAACCAAGCCTACTGCAGTGCTAGTGCTGTACATGTACATGTAGCCAGACCAATTGTTCCTCACGCGTGCACGCTATTAGAAACTACTTTTGCTCGCTGTGCATAAGTATTTTATGCCTAACAAAAATTCCTGCTGAAACTGAATGTATTTTAAAAACGAGAGAGAGAGAGAGAGAGAGAGAGAGAGAGAGAGAGAGAGAGAGAGAGAGAGAGAGAGAGAGAGAGAGAGAGAGAGAGAGAGAGAGAGAGAGATAATACATGCACACACAATCGATATGATACACACAGTAGACACATACAGTGATACAAACAAACTGAATGTAAACACACAATCAAACAAAGAGTAAATACAGGCAAGTTTAAAAGGACTTCACAAAACAAAGCAACAAACGAGACATTTAAGCAAAGTTCAAAGTACAACAATTTACAAGACTAGGGAAAAATAACACGTAATGAAATGTTATGTGTTCGTGGGTTTTTTTTTTCTATGGAGACATGCATTCACTTGAGAGAGAGAGAGAGAGAGAGAGAGAGAGAGAGAGAGAGAGAGAGAGAGAGAGAGAGAGAGAGAGAGAGAGAGAGAGAGAGAGAGAGAGAGAGAGAGAGAGAGAGAGAGAGAGAGAGAGAGAGAGAGAGAGAGAGAGAGAGAGAGAGAGAGAGAGAGAGAGAGAGAGAGAGAGAGAGAGAGAGAGAGAGAGAGAGAGAGAGAGAGAGAGAGAGAGAGAGAGAGATTAAACATTTAATAACATATCAGTCGTCATATCCAAATACAGTGCATGTAGAATGTGTATTGTGTTTTGCGATAATCTAGTGCGTGTGAATAAAAGTCACAAATGGAACTTAACACCATGCAAAAACAATTAATGTTACTCACCAAAATACAGCAATTTACAATGAAAAAACACAAATGAGAAAGCATCGCATAGCTAGAGTATGCATGTATGGAAAAGTCGGGTAATATTAAATGGAGTGTATTAGGAAACATCGAGACCTTCCAGGGAAACCTTATTTCACACACACACACACACACATACGTTCAAAACTATAATAGTGGGTTTATGTTCAAAACAAGGCAAACTGGGTTCCATCCTTTCCCTTCATTACAGACCATTCCTATTCACTGAACGGATACAATAGCCTCTTGTAAGGTTATCTGTCACAACCGTTTTCATTTTTGACAAAAACAAAAGGAGAAATTGCGCTATGAAATAGTGGGTTCATTTGATACTAGTGGGTTTTTACACATGCATATTGGACATCTGGGTTTCTGTGGAAAAACTGGGTTTATCACACACACGGACACAACCAAAACGTATAAATGGCCAAGGTTGCATTTGCAAGATTTTCAGTACGTGAGTGCAGTACACTGACACTTTTAGTTTAATTCAACTAATAAAACAACTTTTACTATTGCTCAGAATTTCCTCTGATTTTGTTTTTATAATTTCAATTACAATATTTTCAGTTGATATATAGGCTACTGTACAGAATTAGAGCTGTTATTGAAGGATAGACTTTTGCCATTTACTTTAAGAACTGGGCGGTAGCTCAGTGGTTAAAGCATTGAACTGAGAACCGAAAGGTCTGAGGTTGTTACAGTGTACCTCTGGATAGGTCAGTGCATGACCCTCTTTTTCTCCCCATAGCCCAAAAAATAAATTATTAGCTGGTGTCAGTAAAAATCGAAAAGAAAAATTCGGCATTAAGCAAACATTTTTGTCATATTTACTTTGCTTACATTTACTTTGTATTGTATGGTTTTAAAGTTTTTTTTAATTTGAATCCAGACTGGAAGATCTGCAAAAAAAAGATATCTTGTCGTTCTCAAATGTTAACTGTGGATAATTTTTTCATGTTCAATTTATTACTTTACTTCCAGATTTAAATCAAATCATTGAAGAAAAGGCAAGAAGGAGAAAGAAGAAAAAGTATGAGGAGTATGAAAAAGAATTAATAGAAAGAATGAGGAGAAGCGTGGAGAAAAAGCATAAAATCTCCAGAGGAAAAGAAAGAATGAGAAGGGTGGAAAAGTATACAAATCTTCATTGGAAAAGAAGAGGAATGGAAAAATAAAAAAGCAGAGAATTGGTAATGTAAAACAAACATATGAACAACATAACACAGACATAATTTGTTAACATTTTTATTTTGAAAGTGTCTAGTAGAGCATAATTTGTATATATTATTATTACTTTTTTATCAACTTCATATAGTTAAGTTTGACATAAATTGTTTATGGTTTCCCGTTACGTTAATATATTCTGAATAAGGATCAATTGAGTGCAACCACTTATAATTCGTTTTTTTTCCAGCACCTCAAAGGTATAATAAAACCATGTGAAGAGCAGAATATTATTATATAGTCATTAGTCTTGACATTGCTTTTTGATGAACAAGAACCCCGAGAATAACATATGTATTAACTTGGCAAAGAAATATAATTTGGTACTTTGCCTGATTAATCCACGCTTTCTCTTAATTTTAAGACAGAAATCTACTACATAACAAAACGGGCCTAAAAACTAGTCTACACAATACAGAGCAGTAAATTTCCATTACTTAATGACAAGTAGCACCTCAAAAAGCTTTGAAAATGATGAACACCATCAATCACTGGAAAGGCAAGTCCATATGACTCACATGCTCCTTATGGAACTCCCAATAAATAACACAAAAATGAGATGCCAGAAAAAAAAGTTAAATGATTGAAACGGTGGGTTTAAAATGCAAAGTAATACAAGCTTTGATATTTCGATGCTCTTGACCTTGACCTCCAGCTATAAATGCACTCATGTACGATAAAATAAACTACAGCAAAAGATTTTATTATTTTGGACAACTCCAATGACCTTCACCTTGGAGCAAGGTTGACAAAATATGCATGTGCGTCTCATTGATACCTATCATGCATCAAACAAGCTGAAGTTTAGTTAATATTAATAACTTAGGATTAACAATAAATTTTGTGGAAAATTGACATAGCTTGACTAACATTTGTTGAACCTGTGACCTTGACCTTGAAGTGTAGTCATTCAATCACTGATAATTTTCGAGGTCTCGTGTAATTAGCCACTTTAAAGTTTTGCACAGATGGAAGGCAGACAGACAGACAACATTAACTGAAGGTCCCGGGTTCAAGCCCTGGCCGGGCCATTGTGTTGTGTCCCTGGGAAAGACACTTTACTCCTGTTTTCCTTCTCCTTCAGATGAGAGT